>OX578141.1:36963062-37368062 GCA_951213105.1 Amaurobius ferox | reverse complement strand
GGGACCTAATTTTTCAAACATTTTTTAAGTAAATTTAAAATTCACGAATTGCTTCGAAATTTTTAGGAAATATTCACATTATCCCATAGAATATATAAAAAAAAATTCAGTAAAATATGTTAAGTAGTTTTTTAATTAAAAAAATTATTTAATATAGGGAAAAAAACAAATTCAATTAAATTCTGACTTTGGGATATCTTCCAGAAAGAAAAGAGAGAGATATTGTATAATAGATATCTCTCCATTTGTTTAAACGTTTTGCATATGGGAGTGGCTTCATATTTTAAAACAAGAAAGATCAATTATGCATAAGCATTGATTATGAAACACTTTCCAACTGAAATGTAATTTCATTTAAAAATTTCTAAAATGTGATTCATTCAGTGGTAATATCTTTTACATTATCACAGTACTACAGTAATTTATTATACTTAAATATTTAAAACTGTATCGAAATATAAATCATCTGATTCTTTATGCAAAATCAATGAATATTTCATTCATATAACTTGTATTCCAGACTCCAGAGCTAAATAATTTTGCGTGAAAAAAATTCAGCAATTCTTATGTATTTCATCTTACAATCGCTTGAGATATTTGCATTCTGCATATGTTAAAATTAGGCTTCCTTGAAGAAATAATAAAAGTTTAGGGATCATTTAAAATCACAACTATTGTAATTGCATAGGCACGGAATTTAGATACACAGATAATATATATGTGTATGTGTATGTACTCAAAGTATTGGAATCGTGCCGAAGATCGGAACTCGAATTTTCAAAGGATCTACACGTTTTGGGACTTCTAGAACACGAAAAAACTACTTTTAGGAAGACGTCTGTGTGTGTAAGGGTGTATCTGTGTATGTTTCTGTGTGTCTGTGTGGATATTACATCCACTCTAATTGAAAAACTAATGGACCGAATTTCATACAATTTGGTAGGTATGTTTTTTGTGGGAAATCCTGATGTTCATTAGATTATAGTACGATTCGTAATAAAAGAATCTGCCTTCTTTGCGAAATGGCCGCAGAAATTGCCTTTATCCACTCTAGCTAAAAACTAATGAACCAAATTTAACAAAATTTGGAGTATAATATTTCAATAACCTACAAGTGATTTATATACCAAATTTAACAAAATTTTGTATATAAATCATTTGTAGGTTATTCTACTACGATTCGGGAAAAAGGAACGGGCTATTTTTGCGAAATGGCCAGCAAAAATCGTTATATATAAAAATAAAAGACTAACGTGTGCTCAATTATATCAATTAAATTCCTATGTTATATGTGATTTTTGACAACAAAAAGAATAAGACTAACCCCATTACTCTAGGACTAGCCGTTCTTGAGATATTCTAGTTTTTTCGCGTTTTCGCTACGCCTCCTTTGACAATAAGTCCAGCTATCAAATGAGAACCAAATTTAAGTTTAACGTGTAAATTCAATGTCATTTAAAATACTTATCTTGTGCAGATAAACTCAAATTATCATTGAATAAATAAAGAGAACGAATATGAGTCTGCAGGGAAAGACATGTGCTGTCCACATCAGAATTTTTAACAATATTACTCCAATGATTTATAGAAGTGAACGGGGATTATTTTCAGGCCATTTCGAAAAAAATGTATGATCTATATTTAAAGATCCATCAAATTTTTGTCGAATAAAATGTTCAACAAATTTAAGCTGTGTACCAAATTTTAACTCTCTAGGACGTAGGAAAGTGCATTTAAAATGCCATCAATTAAATTTATCAAGAAGAGTTATATAAAATTTAAAAAAAATGAAAAATTGTTATCTACCAAATTTATTTTAAAATATGAAGCCACTCCCATATGCAAAACGTTTAAACAAATGGAGAGATATTTATTATATAATATCTCCCTCTTTTCTTTCTGGAAGATATCCCAAAGTCAGAATTTAATTGAATTTGTTTTTTTCCCTATATTAAATATTTTTTTTAATTAAAAAACTACTTAACATATTTTACTGAATTTTTTTTTATATATTCTATGGGATAATGTGAATATTTCCTAAAAATTTCGAAGCAATTCGTGAATTTTAAATTTACTTAAAAAATGTTTGAAAAATTAGGTCCCATAGGGTTCAATGTATTTCATTTTTTCAACCCGGGTTCAATAAAAAACTAATTGGGTGATATTATTTATTTATATTCCCATAGGTCCTACAGACCGTCTGAACAACATACTAAAATTTCATTTTGATAAACTCATTTTTACGGCAGTTATCGTGCTAACGGACAGACAGACAGACAGACAGACAGACAGACAGACAGACAGAATGAACAAAGTCATAAACACTTTTCAACTTTGTTGTAAAGTGTTAATAATTTGGTAGATAACATTTTTTCATTTTTTTTAAATTTTATATAACTCTTCATGATAAATTTAATTGATGGCATTTTAAAGGCACTTTCCTACGTCCTAGAGAGTTAAAATTTGGTACACAGCTTAAATTTGTTGAACATTTTATTCGACAAAAATTTGATGGATCTTTAAATATAGATCATACATTTTTTTCGAAATGGCCTGAAAATAATCCCCGTTCACTTCTATAAATCATTGTTGTAATATTGTTAAAAATTCTGATGTGGACAGCACATGTCTTTCTCTGCAGACTCATATTCGTTCTCTTTATTTATTCAATGATAATTTGAGTTTATCTGCACAACATAAGTATTTTAAATGACATTGAATTTACACGTTAAACTTAAATTTGGTTCTCATTTGATAGCTGGACTTATTGTCAAAGGTGGCGTAGCGAAAACGCCAAAAAACTAGAATATCTCAAGAACGGCTAGTCCTAGAGTAATGGGGTTAGTCTTATTCTTTTTGTTGTCAAAAATCACATATAAAATAGGAATTTAATTGATATAATTGAGCACACGTAGTCTTTTATTTTTATATATAACGATTTTTGCTGGCCATTTCGCAAAAATAGCCCGTTCCTTTTTCCCGAATCGTAGTAGAATAACCTACAAAAGATTTATATACAAAATTTTGTTAAATTTGGTATATAAATCACTTGTAGGTTATTGAAATATTATACACCAAATTTTGTTAAATTTGGTTCATTAGTTTTTAGCTAGAGTGGATAAAGGCAATTTCTGCGGCCATTTCGCAAAGAAGGCAGATTCTTTTATTACGAATCGTACTATAATCTAATGAACATCAGGATTTCCCACAAAAAACATACCTACCAAATTGTAACATACACAGATACACCCTTACACACACAGACGTCTTTCTAAAACTAGTTTTTTCGTGTTCTAGAAGTCCCAAAACGTGTAGATCCTTTGAAAATTCGAGTTCCGATCTTCGGCACGATTCCAATACTTTGAGTACATACACATACACATATATATTATCTGTGTATCTAAATTCCGTGCCTATGCAATTACAATAGTTGTGATTTTAAATGATCCCTAAACTTTTATTATTTCTTCAACGAAGCCTAATTTTAACATATGCAGAATGCAAATATCTCAAGCGATTGTAAGATGAATTACATAAGAATTGCTGAATTTTTTTCACACAAAATTATTTAGCTCTGGAGTCTGGAATACAAGTTATATGAATGAAATATTCATTGATTTTGCATAAAGAATCAGATGATTTATATTTCGATACAGTTTTAAATATTTAAGTATAATAAATTACTGTAGTACTGTGATAATGTAAAAGATATTACCACTGAATGAATCACATTTTAGAAATTTTTAAATAAAATTACATTTCAGTTGGAAAGTGTTTCATAATCAATGCTTATGCATGATTGATCTTTCTTGTTTAAAAGTACTGTAGTTTCTGTTTCTTCTGAAGTACCCGATAATAATATTTCTGAATATATTTTTAGTGAGGTTTGAATTCCAATCAATAATATTATTAATTTTGATATTGTATGAATTTCTCTTGTCGTGTATGGTTGTATAAATTCCATACTGTTGGTGCTTTCTTATTGACAAACCCAGGAAGTCTGTCGATCCATCCTCATTGATCGGGTTTTCAATTAAGTCCAATTCCCTTGGGTAGAATGCAAAATCTATGTCAGGGGTGTTTGCATAACCCCCTAATATCACGTCGTCAACATAACGGAAATAAGGTATTTCCGATAATAGATGGGTTCCTCTTTCATATTTGGATAGATAAATATCCGCCAATATTGATGAGCATGCACCACCCATGGGTATGCCTTTGACCTGTTTGTAGAAATGCATACCGTCATATAGTATGTTTTCATTTAAAACCAACTCAATCAAATCCAAATATCTTCTGAGAGTTATATATGGTTTTAAATTATACTCTTCATGTAATTCTTTCAAGATCATTTGTAGGTTTGTTAAATCGATGTTATTAAACAGATCCCTGAAATCGTAGCTTCTGAAGTTTAAATCTTTATGGCAAAATTTCAGTCGGTCTATCAATTCTTGTCCGTTTTTTAACATTATGGAGTTTTGCTTCTTAATATCAGTCATAACATATTGGAGTAATTTCAGAAGTTTTTTATTTGCATGTTCCAGGTATGATCCGCATCCCACTGTTACAGTACGGAACTTGACTGGCTTTTTGTGTAACTTGGGAATGAGGATCAAGTATGGAAATTTTACTGATTTAATATCCATACCAATTCTTTTATACAGTGCTTTTATTCTATTAGTGATGATTGATTCGTTGCTAGGAATTAATGTATACATGGCACAATCCTGTATACATTAATTCCATGTATACATTTTTGCAAATTACATTGTCCACTTATCTCTAACAGCTAAAGAATTAAAGCGCATTTCAATCTTTTTGGACACCCTGTATATATATATATATATATATATATATATATATATATATATATATATATATATATATATATATATATATATATATATATATATATATATGTATATATATATATATATATATATATATATATATATATATATGTATATATATATATGTATATATATATATATATATATATATATATATATATGTATATATATATATTTATATATATATATATATATATATATATATGTATATATATATATGTATATATATATATATATATATATATATATATGTATATATATATTTATATATATATATATATATATATATATATATATATATATATATATATATATATATATATATATATATATATATATATATACAGGGTGTCCAAAAGATTGAAATGCGCTTTAATTCTTTAGCTGTTAGAGATAAGTGGGCAATGTAATTTGCAAAAATGTTGAAAGTATGGTAGTAAATAAGACTACGTTAATAAAATAGTTCTCCCGTTAATTTTCAAAAAGCTACACTTTTTTAATTTTTATACCCCCCCCCCCCTTAGACAAATTTGGTCAATAAGAACATTTTTATTTTTAATGCAACAAGATCATTAAAAAAACCCTCATATCTGTATCTTTAAAATTGAGCGAGTTATATTTAATTGAAAATTCAACATTGTGAATGGGGACCATATATTAAATTAGAAATGTAAATTTGTGACATATCACAAAAAATATAAAACTAGATGATAATGCATAGGATACCCAACCACGTAGTGAGTACAACTCCTTTATATGATCTCTGTCTGTGTAATGCTTTATTTAGATGCATTTGTGATAAAATATTTTGACACATATTAACGTATTTTTGATCTAAACAATTTCAATCGTCCATTTGTGTATGATCCCTATTTTCACTGATAAAACAGCCTTTCACATGGTACGGAAAAGTGGCATATGTCAGATTTTTTCCTTTATCATAATTTGGTTGATTTTAAAGATACAGATATGCGACTTTTTCAATGATCTTGTTGCATTTTAATTAAAAGTAAAAATTTTCTGATTGACCAAATTTGTCTAAGGGGATCGTATAAAAATTTAATAAGTGTAACTTTTTGAAAATTAACGGGAGGACTATCTCATTAACGTAGTCTAAGGTATAGCCGTGGACAAGCCCTAAACCTAAACAAATGGATTGTTCATTTCGATAAAACTCTTCATCAAGTCCAAGTATTTCATCAAAATGAACACCAAATACATGTTTCTGATATCAGTGATAGATTATATCTATAAACATTTATAACCTGGACGATATGCATAAGATTGAAAAAGTATAGGGAACAAGAATACCTGAAAAATCACGGCATATGTCTGAACCACTGGAGCCTTGAATAAAGAGACCAATGTTGTCAATCGCAAAAAATAAAAAGTTGAGAACTGCTGCTGCCAATCGTGAGAAATAAATAACGGTAATGCGAAGAGGCTATAAAAGTTGATATTCAACAGTAAGGGCTACGAAATAAAAGGACAGATGATAAAAGAAAACATAGATGCTAAATTATACGGGGATGTAAATACATGGTAATGCTTATTCAAAAGAAATTGGAAATAGTTTAATGATATAATCTTTCTATTTCTTCAGAAACATACATTTTTTGTGTTTGCTTCGCCAAAATACTTGGACTAGAAAGAGTGTTGCGAAGTGAACATTTCCATTTTTAAGGCCTAGCCCTTGTCAACGTGTATAGCAATATAGCTTCATTTTTTATGTTTTTCTTTATTCATTTCCATACCATTGAAATTTGTTAATTTTCTTTAACTTGATGACTCGTGTTTTGCATTTTTTTCGCAATTGATTTGCTGTTTTATATTTTATTTTGTGGGTGTTTTAGAAAGTTGGGTTTATCGAGTTGCTGCTCCTTACTTTTCTTTCATTGGACTTTCAAACTATTATTATACATATATATATATATATATATATATATATATATATATATATATATATATATATATATATATATATATATATAATATATATATATATACATATAATATATATATATATATAATATATATATATACATATATATATATATATATATATATACATATAATATATATATATATATAATATATATATATACATATATATATATATATATATATATATATATATATATATATATATATATATATATACATATATATATATATATATATATATATATATATATATATATATATATATATATATATATATATATATATATATACATATATATATATATATATATATATATATATATATACATATATATATATATATATATATATATATATATATATATAATATATATATATATATATATATATATATATATAAGATTTAAAATAAAAAAAGAAAATATATAGATGGAATGATTGTTTTTACAGGGTTGCAGAAAGGTCAAGGGGGATTGCGACCCCTATTTCCTGGTTAGAAGCTAGCTTTGACTTCATGAAAACGCTCCCAGAGGCTCTGCACGCCCGAAACAACAATCGATCATGCCCGTGGGGAAAAAATGGCTGAATCCCAGACAACATAAAAATTATCAAAATAACAAAAATTGGAAATTTTACTAACCAGATTGTATTTTTGGGATTGTATTTCTTTATATATATATATATACATATATATACATATATAATATATATATATATATATATACATATATATATATATATATATATATATATATATATATATATATATATATATATATATATATATATATATATATATATATATATATATATATATATATATAACATATATATATATATATATATAATGTTTAAATATTATATTTTCTATTGTCAAGACTGGAGGTTATAAATTATTCCCTTTGTAAAAATAACGCGCTTAAGCTGCTGATAATTTTAAGGTACTATTTAATTGAAGATTTTTATGATTACTTGTAATATATATATACCCGAGAAATACCAAAGAAAATTGCTTTTAAACTGAATGTAAAGGTAAAAAAATTGCAAATCAGAAGCCTAGTGTAGCACGATGAGCTATGCAAGAAGTTTGGAAATTGAATAAATGGAATCTAGTGAATATAAAAGGAATAAAATGAATGAGAAAAGCATTTCTGAAACCATGTACGTTATCAAGGGCCATACATGTTTCATTAATGCTGATTCTACGTTTCTGTTTACACAACTGTAAAATGTATTACAGAAATAATGTAAATGGCCCGGCGTAGAAGAAAAGACAAAGTGGATCAAATACACAAATAAATCAAACATGAATATAAAATATTCTGTTACACCAGCTTGTGGCTAATTATTGAAATGAGGATGCAAAGTATTATAAAGTAATATCAAAAGAAAATAATGAAAATAAAATGAAAATATATCTACCCCTAGTACTGTGGTACTTCTGGAAAAGCATGTTGAGACCCAGACCGTCCGACCTACCAGATAGGTGTAAGGTAACTGTTTGGACGGCCGGAAAGTGCCACCCAATTTAGACCGGAACCCAGTGGGGGAGGCATCCACAGGGACCGTACCCTCCTTCCCCTACCACCAACCTCTCGGAAGGACTTACGGACCCACATGTTTAACGTGATCGTACTCCGCGTGAACACGGCGGCAGTTTTGGCAGTGGCTGGAATCGAACCCGGGCCTACCGAGTGCAACTCCAGCGCGCTAACCAATGGGCTACCGCGCCCTCTGGAAAAGCATGTGTATTACCAATCATCTCAGAACAGGTTACAGTGAATTTTTATCAGAACAGGTTACAGTGAGTTATTAAGAATCAAAATGTTAAGCACACCTTGTTACTACAAAGAACATCGTCATAAATTCGTCAACACCGTTATTAAAAATAACTACCCGCCCAATCTTATTTTTTCTTTTATTAAAACACATTTTAAATTTAAATACAAAAACTTGCAACAATTACAGCAACATATTGACAGATCATACTCTAGCATTTCTAAATAATTCATAATATCCATGTCTTCTTCTAACAGTTAAGCAATTCGTATAATTCACTTTAACCTGCTTTGCGAAAACTGCTAAGTCAGTAACTAAAAAATCATTGTAACCTGTTCTGAGATGATTGGTAATACACATGCTTTTCCAGAAGTACCACAGTACTAGGGGTAGATATATTTTCATTTTATTTTCATTATTTTCTTTTGATAATACTTTGCATCCTCATTTCAATAATTAGCCACAAGCTGGTGTAACAGAATATTTTATATTCATGTTTGATTTATTTGTGTATTTGATCCACTTTGTCTTTTCTTCTACGTCGGGCCATTTACATTATTTCTGTAATTCATTTTACAATTGTGTAAACAGAAACGTAGAATCAGCATTAATGAAACATGTATGGCCCTTGATAACGTACATGGTTTCAGAAATGCTTTTATTATTCATTTTATTTCTTTTATACCGTCTTTTTATTTCTTTTATATTCTCTAGATTCCATTTTTTCAATTTCCAAACTTCTTGCATAGCTCATCGTGCTACACTAGGCTTCTGATTTGCAATTTTTTTACCTTTACCGTCAGTTTACAAGCAATTTTCTTTGGTATTTCTCGGGTATTACAAGTAATCATAAAAATCTTCAATTATATATATATATATATATATATATATATATATATATATATATATATATAATATATAATATATATATATATATATATATATATATATATATATATATATATATATATATATATATATATATATATATATAATATATATATATATATATAATATATATATATATATATATATATATAATATATATATATATATATATATATATATATATATATATATATATATATATATATATATATATATATATATATATATATATATATATATATATATATATATATATATATAATATATATATATATATAAATATATATATATATATATATATATATATATATATATATATATATATATATATATATATATATATATTAGAAAAATGTAATAATAAAAAATTCAAGTAATATTAACATCAACATATGCTCCAGGAGTTTCAGGAGCAAGAAGGAGCAAACAAGGAGCTCTGTCCCAACAGATGTATTACGTCAGCATAGTAAGCGAGCTCTCTGAACCCACCTGCGCTCACACATACTTGCGCGAGCTCTCAACATACCTGCATGAAGCAAGTTTCAGGGCTTGAAGAGTGTCAGCGAGCAAGGGCGAAGACTCCCTACGCATTACGTAAACTCATCTGAAACGCAAATTTTTAGTATTTTAAATAATTAAAAATTTGGATATGTCGTCAATTTATATGTTTTTTTATTTCAATATATATTTTCAACAACATATAACATATTTTACATTCTTACATCTCTAGTTATTTATTTGAATCATACTGGTCGTCGAATAGACTTTTAGCTGATAAGCAAATTTAATGGTTTCATTGTATTTTGTAACTGTATATGTCTATTTTTGAATTATTTTATAACTTTTCTTTCTTTACAGGTATATTTAATAGCCATAATAAGTTAAGATTTACCGTGTAGTATAAAAGATTATTAATCTCATTTTTCATACATCATTTACTTTCTACAATGTAACACAATTTACTTCATTCCTGCTTGCTTCAGACCGATGGCGCCAGAAAACTTTATCTTCCTTCTAACACGGTCGATGATGTATCAGACTATGTATTTGGAAAGGACGTCATACAAATGTTTCAATTGATTATTCGTCGTATTGAGATCTGTTACGGTTGAGGAAATATATATCATTGAAAAATTAATTAATTACTGAATTTACGAAGAGCCTTTCAATATTTAAAATTTATATGAACTATGCGTATTATATTGTGAACTATGCGTTCTAGAGAGATATTTCTTTCCCCACAATGCATGCTAATGTATGTGGAAAGTATTGTAAACGTGTTGGAAATTGCAATTTCGAGTTTCTAGAACACAAAAACATAATTTTTAGAATGACATGAGGTATATGCCTGTGTGTGCGTCTCTGTGGGTGTGTGCCAGTGTGTCTGTCTGTACAATGCATGTATCCACTTTAATTCAAAAACTAAGTGACCAAATTTTATAAAATGTTATTGGTAAGTCACTTGTGGGTTATCCTGGTGCTGATTAGATTTAGTACGATTCGGGATTAAAAAAAAGCATGCCTTTCTTTGCAAAATGGCCCGAAAAAATCGCATGTACCCACTCAAGCTAAAAAAATTATATTTCATAATATTGGGTAGTTAAATCACTTGTGGGTTAACCTGATGCTTATTAGTTTTGGGTAGGATTCTGGGAAAAGAACATGTCTTAATTGCGAAAAAGCCAGCAATAATCATCAAAATTGAAAATAAAAGACTACGTATGTTTGAATGCATCAATTCAATGTTTGTTTTATATGTAATTTTTGACGATGACAAGAATAAGGTCAACCCCATTACTCTAGGTCTAGCCTTTCTTGAGGTATTTTCGTTTTTTTACATTTTTGTAAACGCCGCCTTTGAAAATACGTCAAGTTACCAAATTAAAACGAAAATCGAATTAAAAGTATAAATTCTGTGTAATTTCAAATAATTATACGTGTTATTTTGTGCAATTAAACTCAATTTAACAAATTATTAAAGAAATAACGCGAAAATGATTTCGAGTCTGTAAGGAAAGTCATGTGCTGCCCACGTCAGATTTTTTTAGAAATCGAAAGACAAACTAAGTTCATTTACCCTCGAATTTATTGCCTTATGATATATGATTGTTTAGTATCATCAATTTTCCCCAGCTACATATAGATTAGATCCTCATTAAATTTGTTTCTATTGGGGCTTGTAAAAGAGCGATTCTATTTAAACAAGTTTATGGATTTGAATGATCTAAAATCATGAATTAGTTTGTCAAAGATTTTGTTCTTTTGTTTTTGAGGATATATTTAAAGGGAAATGAAGTATATATTAAGTACCATTCATAAAATTGATACTGTTCATTATATGACTTAAAAGTAAGCATTATTTAGGAGTCCCGTGTTCAATATGTAAACTAAATGTAACTTTTCAATGAACAGAACTGTAATTTCATAGAATTGGTACCTGAGGAGAAATTTTTTGTTGCAGTTGTAACTTGGAGGAGGTTATAGTGCATCAGATTTCGTGACCAAACTAAGAAAACAAGATATAACCCGACGATTGCATAGGTGAGCCATAATCAGCGTTCGATCTCGGGGCTCTTCAATTACGATTTTGAAGGGAAATGAAATTCAGCAAGTTCTACGAAGCAATTAAATAAGGCTGAAAATTGCAATCAATCGTTTCTTTTGATTTGTTGTAATAACTCCCGTTCAATTTTAATGTGTGAATCCCATTTTATGTATCTGTATCCTGCCTTTATATGTAACTTTGATCCTGTGCACGTTTTAAGCTACGTTAGATGACTCTTTCTCGATTCCATGCGCGTCAAGCCGTTACATTGTTATCTCTAGGTTTTAATATTTATTGCTTGTAATTCAATATGGAACTTGGCAATTTATCCTGCTAATTTGTATTATAAACCTGGTCAGTTTAAATTTCTTGTTCGTAAATTATATATTGATGAAATGATGTTTTTTTTTTGTTGTTGTTTTTGAAATGATAACGATTGTAATATGCAAATTTGGCCTACCAATGTGGATGGTATTTTAGCACGTTGTTTGCGAATTTTATTTAATGCCACTGAAGAAGGGTATAAAGATGCCTGAAAGCGCTCTGGCTTTTATTTTATATATACTTCTATAGGAGGTTTATTAAATGACTTTTTTTAAATCTAAATATTTGTCTTTAATTTATTACTTAATCGTTTTATTAAGTAGGTGTATTTTAGTAATTTTTTACCATATTGGTATGACATTTTATAATGAGAGATATATAACTGAAATCAAAATCAAAAATCCTGCCACGTAACATATTTTACTTAAATAAACAACTGGTTTTAATAATGCTTTTTCCAGGAGCCATAGTGCATAAATATTTTCTAGTAAATCATAAGCCATTATCAATATATATATTGATATTTCGTTACTAATAATTAAAGTGAATACAAAAATGGAAAACAGGATTTGGAATTTGTATACTACACATACATCTCACTCGTCTTAATACTCTGAATCCTAATGTCATTTATCATACTATTATATTACTGATAAGTTCTGCCTCAGAAACCTATTAATCATTTTCATTTACCACGTTTTAACTATTTAGCACCTTTCCTAATTGAAATTACTATGACAAGAACCTGTGTCTTTATATTTTAATTATGCACTTTCTTCGGTCTACTTTCAAAGATTTAGTAACATGCAATAGACCTCGAGCATTGTTTCAAAGAGTAAAATGCTTCCATGTTTTGTTTGTGTTATTTTTAATTTTTTTTTTATCTACATTGATATGTATTACTCATGTCAGTACTCAATAATCGTGTAATACTCAAAAAGAGTTTCAAAGAAACTAGAATAATGTCGAAGAATAGAATTTCTTCTTTCTCATATGAGGATACTATTACTTTCAGAATCATTTTAAGCTAGACTACTATGTGTAATCTAGATTACTTAAGTGATATACTGACTAAGAAATATGACGTAAAAGGTGAAAAAATAATTTACTTGCCAAATTGTTTCTAACTATTTAGAAAGGAAACTTGATACATTTTGCTTCTTTCCAGATTATTTATATAACATTTTATGTAGTGACCCAGAAAACAAAATATCTTAAATTTTATATGTTCTAATCATGATGTCGACGGCGTTCAACTGGCATACATAATTGCTGAACATGGTCAACATCGTTGAACTTGGACCTATCGTTCCACTCTATCTGACCAAGGATAAAAATCTGATGTGGGCAGCACATGACTTTCTCTACAGGCTTATAACCACGTTATCTTTATTTTATTTAAATGTAATTCACTTTTAATCCAATTTTCGTTCTCATTTGGTAATTTAACTTATTTTGAAAGGTGGCGTAGAGAAAATACAAAAAAACTAAAATATATCGAGAACGGCTAGTCCTAGTGTAACGGAGTTGATCTTATTATTTTCTACGTTAAAAATTATGTATAAAACAAGTATTTAATGGATATATTTGAGCATACGTAGTTCTTTTATTTTAGATTTTGGAGATTTTTGCGGGCCATTTTGTAAAAAAAAGCAGATTGTTCTATAGCGAATCTTACCAAAATCTAATCAGCACCAGATCATTCTTCAAGTAACTTATCTACCAAACTTTGTGCAATTTGGTCAATTAGTATTTTAACTAGAGTGGATACATGTCATTTTTAAGGGCCATTTCACAAAAAAAGACGGGTTCTGTTTTTACGAATCCTACCAAAAATTAATCAGCACCAGGGACTCACCCAAGTGACTTACATACCAAATTTTATGAAATTCGGTCCGTTAGTTTTTTTAGAGTGGATACATACATTGCACAGACACACAGACACATAGACAGACACACAGACAGACACACAGACAGACAGACAGACACCCAGGCACACACACAGACGTCACGCTAAAAATGGTTTTTTCGTATTCTAGAGATCTCGAAACGTGTAGATCCCTCGAAAACTCGAGTTGTGATTTTCGGCATGATTCCAATACATACCCTATACATTACCATGTATTGCAGGGAAAGTAAAAATCTGATGTGGACAGCACATGACTTTCCCTGCAGACTTATATCCACGTTGTCTTTATTTTAATTAAATTTATTTCACTTTTAATTCAATTTTCGTTCTCATTCGGTAACCGGACTTATTTTCAAAGGTGGCGTAGAGAAAATTCGAAAAACTAAAATATCTCGAGAACGGCTGGTCCTAATGTAATGGGGTTGGTCTTATTCTTTTCTTCGCTAAAAATTACGTATTAAACAAGCATTTAATGGATATATTTGAGCATACGTAGTTCTTTAGTTTAGATTTGGACAATTTTTGCGGGCCATTTTGCAAAAAAATGCAGGTTATTTTTTCCGAATCATACCAAATTCCAATCAGCACCAGAGTGACCCACAAATGACTCATCTGCCGAATTTTGTGAAAATCGGTCCATTAGTTTTTTAGTTAGAGTGGATACAAGTTTTTGCGGGCCATTTCGCAAAAATAGGCGGGTTACTTTATCCCGAATCGTACCCAAAACTAATCAGCACCAGACTCGCCCACAAGTGATTTACCTACCAAATTTTGTGAAATTCGGTCTATTAGTTTTTTAGTTACAGTGGATACAAAATCTGCACAGACAGACAGACACACAGACAGACAGACACACAAACACACAGAAACACAGACAGACACACATACGTCACGCTAAAAATGGTTTTTTCGTATTCTAGAGGTCTTGAAACGTGTAGATCCATCGAAAACTCGAGTTGCGATTTTCGGCATGATTCCGATACATTCCCTATACATTACCATGTATTGCAGGGAAAGTAAAAATCTGATGTGGGCAGTACATGACTTTCCCTGCAGACTTATATTCACGTTCTATTTATTTAAATTAAATTTAATTAATTTTTAATTCAATTTTCGTTCTCATTTAAAAACTGGATTTATTTTTAAAAATGGTGTAGGAAAAATACGAAAAACTAAAATATCTCGAGAACGGCTAGTCCTAGTGTAATGGGGTTGGTCTTATTCTTTTCTTCGCTAAAAATTACGTATTAAACAAGCATTTAATGGCTATATTTGAAGTTTAGATTTTGATGATTTTTGAGGGCCATTTTGCAAAAAAAGGCAGGTTATTTTTTTTTTAATTATACCAAAATCCAATCAGCACCAGGGTGGCCTATAAGCGACTTATCTACCAAATTTTGTGAAATTTGGTCCATTAGTTTTTCAGTTAGAGTGGATACAAGCTTTTGCGGGTCATTTCGCAAAAAAAAGGCGGGTTCTTTTAACCCGCGTCATACCCAAAACTAATCAGCACCAGATTCGTGCACAAGTGACTTACCTACCAAATTTTATGAAATTCGGCCAATTAGTTTTTTAGTTACGAGTGGATACAAAATCTGCACAGACAGACAGACAGACACACAGACAGACACACAGACACACAGACACACACACAGACGTCACGCTAAAAACAGTTTTTTCGTATTCTAGAGGTCTCGAAACGTGTAGATCCGTCGAAAACTCGAGTTGCGATTTTCGACATGATTCCAATACTTTCCCTATACATTACCATGTATTGCAGGGAAAGTAAAAATCTGATGTGAGCAGCACATGACTTTCCCTGCAGACTTATATTAACGTTCTCTTTATTTTAATTAAATTTATTTCACTTTTAATTCAATTTTCGTTCTCATTCGATAACCGGACTTATTTTCAAAGGTGGCATAGGGAAAGTACGAAAAACTAAAATATCTCGAGAACGGCTAGTCCTAGTGTAATGGGGTTGGTCTTATTCTTTTCGTCGTTAAAAATTACGTATTAAATCAGCATTTAATAGATATATTTGACTATACCCAGTTTTTTATTTTAGGTTTTGGCAATTTTTGCGGGCTATTTTGCAAAAAAAGCAGGTTATTTTTTTTTAATCGTACCAAAATCTAATCAGCACCAGGGTGGTGACCTATACGTGACTCATCTACAGAATATTGTGAAATTCGGTCCATTAGTTTTTCAGCTACAGTGGATACAAGCTTTTGCGGGCCATTTCACAAAAAAGGCGGGTTCTTTTATTCCGAATCGTACCCAAAACTAATCAGCACCAGCCCCGCCCACAAGTGACTTACCTACAAAATTTTGTAAAATTCGGTCCATTAGTTTTTTAGTTAGAGTGGATACAAAATCTGCACAGACAGACAGACACACAGACAGACACACAGACAGACACACAGACAGACACACAGACAGACGTCACGCTAAAAATGGTTTTTTCGTATTCTAGAGGTCTCGAAACGTGTAGATCCGTCGAAAACTCGAGTTGCGATTTTCGGCATGATTCCAATACTTTCCCTATACGTTACAAATGTATTGCAGGGAAAGTAAAAATGGAGCATCTTATGGGACTTAAAACTATTTCATGTTTTGGTGATAAATAGTTTTATATCCCTAGACAGGTGTTTAGATTACATAATGTTCATTTAAACCAAAATATCTATTCTGTGATATATCAGTGAACAATTTATCCATTGAAATCGTTTTTACTTAAAAATATTTCACCAGATATCTCAAAACACATGCTATATTGAGAATGATAAAATTGAAATTTCTTGTGTTCTAATCATATGTCCAAAGGCATATTATATAGTGTCTTTATTTCAGAATCAGAATATACGCGATTTAAAATGTTTAAATAGAAATGTAGTCGTATTCGTAATTTTTTAAGAAAAAATATCTAAAATATCAACTAATTATATTCCATAAGATTCAGTGTAAAAGTAATTGTAAAATTTTATGTATAATTTAAAAAAATGATAAAATAATATTCAGTAACAGAACATCATATTTCATTTCACGTTGTTCTATTGCGAGTTTCCATTCGATTCTTTACAAACTGAAAAATAATGTGAGAAATTATAATTTTCGTTACATTTTTGTTGACATCAAACTGCATATTTTGAATCAAAATCTATTTCAAGACCTAAAGTTTTTATTGAGCTGAAAATTTCACGGGGTATATTTGCATCATAGGATCTAATCACATGTTGCCAACTCTCAACAATTTTATCGCTGAAATATAAAATTATGTGATTAATCAAATAATGTAGCAATTGTTTATTTATGGACCAGAAAGGAATATAGAATCAGAACTTTTGAGCAAAAATAGGTGCAAGTTGAACTGTGTCGGCTGTAAGATTAGAATACAAGATATTTTAACATGCTCCACTGTAAATATGATCAACTGTATAGTATTATAACTTAAAAACACAAATGTACGATACATATATTTATGTTTAAAAAATTAAAGCTTAATCAAGAAAAAGCTGAAAGTTATTAAACATTAGAAAAGATAGAGATATAGAGAATGGAAATGAGTTAAAAATGAGCTTTCGAAGTAAAAATTATAAAATTATAAATCATGACAAAAATGTTAGTTTCAAAACACAATACTGCATCTAGATTAATGTATAAGCGTCTATATTAAGAAATATCTGATATAATAATAACTGTAAAATTTTGACATGCAAATTTTAAATATATTTTAAATTACATATTCCTACAAATTGTATTACTGACTAAATTATTTCGGGAATTATTATTTAAGTTTATAAGAAAGTGTAATAAAAGTTCTAGTTTAGTGTGTGTCCTGATTTTATAATTTCCAAGTTTGTGCATTTCTTGGATATTTTAGAGTTTTTCTTCATATGCACTTCACATAAATTTTTACACAATAAAATGGAGATAAGATTTGAGTTACTTAAGCGAATTTTCTTCTATCATAATAAATTATAAATAAAAAGAAATACTATATAAGATATTAATTTTATATTCGAGTTATGTAATATTTTTCTTACGGTTTTACTTTCCTTATATACATAATGTATAAGGAAAGTATTGTGACGGGGTCGAAAATTCGAATTCGAGTTTTCGACGGGAGAGCACGTTTCAAGCATCCCTGATCACGAATCAAACGTTTTTGAAGTGATGTCTGTGTGTCTGTGTGTGTGTGTGTGTGTGTGTGTGTGTATGTGTGTGTGTGTGTGTGTGTGTGTGTCAGTGAGTCTGTGGAGACGATAACTGACGAACGAATGGACCGATTCAAACCAAATTTGAAACAAAAATCACAATCCGTAAACACTGGAAGCCTATTGTTTTTATATGCAATCGAATGTTCAGAACCCCCCTAAATTTTCGAATGAAATTTTGAAAAAATCGTCAAAAAATCAAAACCACTAATAAAGTTACGCAAATAGACTACTAATAAAGTTACGCAATAAATTCTTATGTAATTATTCATTAAAAAACGATTGACATAAATTTTAGAACGCTAACATGAACCGTTCTCGAGATATTGCACGTTTTTCAAAAAATTATCAAAAAGTCATACAAATTAGAAAAAAAAAATTCCTATTGAGAAACATGTTCACCTTTCATATGTAATATCATGCGATAAATTGGGTGACATCATTCTTGTGGATCTATCTCGTTCCATTCATGAAAAAAGATACTTTGAGTAATACTTTTGTTTTTGAACGCCAATAGTCATTTATCTGCTGTAAGAATAACTTATTTCTTCATCCATAACGCTTTGCGAGATTTTGGCGACGAATTTGGCGGAATATCGCCAACTTGGCGAGATTTTGGCGACGAATTTGGCGGAATGTCGCCAACTTGGCGACTTTTTGAAATGTTGCCGAATTAACAAAAATCCCGCCAAATGGATAAAAATGACGCTAAATCAATGAAAATGACGACTAATTGTCGAAAATTCAATATCTTATAAAGAATATTAGTATCTAGTATAAGAAAAACTTTTTTTTTACTGTAAAAGTATATTCATTGCATTATATAAGGAAAGTCATGTGTTGCCCAAATCAGATTTTTTTTTTATATTTTAATAAAAATGTTATGTTTAGCATTTTTAATTAAAGTTTTGAGTTGCAGAATCTTTATCAGAATCCTTAAGTTAGATCTCACACAATTAAAGATATTACACGATTATTAAACCACAACTTACTGTACGCACCAAGAATATTTTCTTTCGTTCGTAACTTCCTACCTGTCGTTTTCTTGCTCCATTGATTTTTCCGCTTTCATTTTTTCCGAGGCTATGGCAACATATTTTCGCCCATCTTCAGCCACGTGTGCCCAAAGTAATTAAGCATAAATAATTAATATGGCAGAAGTATTTGTATTATTATGGACGAGCAAAGCAAAGGCCATTCTTCATTCTTAATGAAGCGAAATTAACATTTTCGTGTATTTTGTTATTCTTTTCACTCAAAAACTGCAATAGGTAGAAAGATGAAATTTTGAATACATACGTGAAACTACACGAAAATTTGCAGAATCCCAATTTCAATTATTTAAATAAATTATAACAGGTCGAAACGCCTATTTTTAAATTGAGCATGCTCACAACGCTTCTTACAAATAGCATGTAAAAATTAAATATAGGTCTACCTGAGCTTAAGATATTAATAATTGTTTTACAAGAGTTATGTAAAAAATAGTCCAATACTAAGCTTCACTGCCTGTGGTGCCATAAAACAAAATAACATACCTTTCGAATAACAGTTTTAAATGCTGCAGTAATTGTGGTAGTTATATGGTGAATAATTTTATTACTGGAACTCGCACTGAAGATAAAATAATGGTGGATTTTAATAGCGGCAAACAGCGCAATGTGTTTAATGTTTAATGTTATAACGATCAATGAGTTACGATAATATCGGCCATGTT
Source organism: Amaurobius ferox (assembly GCA_951213105.1). Classification (NCBI taxonomy): domain Eukaryota; kingdom Metazoa; phylum Arthropoda; class Arachnida; order Araneae; family Amaurobiidae; genus Amaurobius; species Amaurobius ferox. The sequence continues at coordinate 37,347,889 of OX578141.1, read as the reverse complement.
AATTATGTATAACTGAAGAAATTTAAAATCCCACATAAACAGTTTTATTATAAATATGCACCACACTACCCAAAATATTTTTTTCACGGTTGCTAGAATAACGTGAAGAAACAAAATTCACAACATGCAGTTAGAGATTTACCCTTTACCTCCATGATACGTACAATTATAGAACGGAAATCTATGGATATACTTTTTATGATTTAAAAGTGTTACTTTTATTTCATTGTTTTTAATATGTTCTAATTTGTTTAACTTTATATTCGAATTCTAAAAACTTGTATGCCCTTTTGTTTTAGGATTCTCAAATTTTGAAATTATATTTTATACGACTAATTTCACAGTTATTTGTAAAATATAATTTAAATTTGAAATATTTCATAGCTCGCATACCGTATATGTTTGAGACCATTCAAATTATCGGCATTTTGGTAATAAATAATTTAATAGAGTAGTATGATACATTTTGACGAAAAGTTTTGTGCACACTATTTTCCTAAAAAAGTCTCATCATGTAAAAAAATCAAAATACACTTAATAACTAGTACATTCATGGTACACTCTGGTACCCCTACTTATTAAGGGAGGAAGGTACAACTGGTACCATTACTTATTAAGGGAGTGCGGTACAATTGGTACCATTACTTATTAAGGGGTCATATACCACTTAAAAGACAAAAAAATGCATTATAAGTTATCATATTTCTATACTTTATATTTCCATTATTTATAAACTTACAAAAATAAAATTTAGCACACATATAACTTAAACAATTACCTTTTAATGCTTTCACAGAATATGTATACTTATTTACAGTAAGTTAAAATAATTAAAAGAAGATCTATTGTATTGTTGAGAAAAGAACAATGTCCATGTATGACGCGCAGCTTTCTGAGGAAAAGAAAGCTCATTTTAACATGAATATTTTTATAGTCTAGAGAAATACTATATTTTTAAATCGCGAAAATTAAAATAATATTTTCTTAACAAAATTATTTTTCGCCAAAATTTGAAAATTTTCATATTTTGAGACATAATTAATTATAATTATAAAAGTTAAAATTTATAAAACACAGTAGTCCGTCATTTTATGCATATTGTTAATACATGTTTGGAAACTTTCAGGATATTCTATTTAACCATGTTTAAGAAATCAATCGCGCAGAGAGAAACATAAAAACGCCATTTTGAGAAAATCTACATGAAAGTTAACACTTACATTTCGTGCTAAAATAACTTTTATCATAACTTTCGTTCATATGAAATTTTTTTCATAAGGTTTCTTTTAAAATGTGCAGAAGTATACAAGATTTATTATTAATCTTAAAAGAAACAACCGATTTTTTAACATTTTACAACATAGTGGAAAAGTGTTTATGACATTGTTCATTCTGTCTGCCTGTTCGCACGATAACTGCCGTAGATAACTGCTTGATGATGCACGATGATGCTAAGATGCACGATAACTGACTTAGAAAATCTTCAAATTATCCCATAAAAATATGTAAAAATTTTCAGCAAAATATATACGGTAGTTCTTTAAATAAAAAATGAAATAATAATTACACCCATATTATACGAAGAAATTACGTGACCCACTTCAAAATAAAATATGACATCAATCTTGTATCAAAATCGTGATTTTTAAAGTTCTTTCTAATTTATTTTTAGTGTTGTATCCGTCCTAAAACAGCTTTACTTTTGCTTAACTGCAGTGCATATATATATTCTAAAATAACGCATTTACAATATATTTGAGTTTAAATTATCATCAAACTTTGATTATTTCAACAACGAAGCCTAATTTTTCATGTATGGAGAATGTAAAAACATCAAGCTGTAAGATGAGCTGTATAAGAATTGCTGAATTTCTTTAACGCAAAATTATTCAGCTCTGAAGTCTGCAATGTAGCTGATGTAAATGAAAGATTCATTGATTTTACATAGAGAAGCAGACAATTGTACACAGTACTGACTTTTCGATAAAGTTTGAAGTATGGAGTTAGAAAGTACTTTTACCTCCATGATTTCATGGTTTTAAGTCTTTAATTAAAATGCATTATTGTAGTATTGTGATAATTTTAAAAATATCGCCGCTGAATGAAAGGAATGGAAAAAAACTTAATGAATGAAATATTCACTGCTTTTATATAGAGAGCCAGGCGATTTATTTGAATGATGTTCATTTGTCTTCGATGAATTGTTTAAATATAATAAATTATAGTAGTATCGTAATAATTTTAAATATATCACAGCTGAATGTATCGCATTTTAGAAATGTTAAAGTAAAATTGAATTGTAGTTGGAAAGTGTTTCATAATCAATGTTTTATATATGGTTGATCTTTATTTTTAAAACTTTAAGGGGTACATGCCCTTTAGACACAGAGACATGGTTCCATTCAAGTTCATGGTTCCATAAAGTTATTACTAAATAATGATGATTAAGCTTCACTGTAAAACATTCTGCAACCTTTGCTCATCTTTTCAGCTACTTTGTTGATAATTTCGATAAAATGATAAGAAAAGCCACAATTACAGGCGTTCAGGAAAATCCCGGTTTTATTTCTGAAATATTGATCTAATTATCGTCAGCAAAAGCGTTATATTTTGTTACTATATATATATATATATATATATATATATATATATATATATATATATATATATATACAGAAACATGTCAGTAACATGCTTTCAAATGTTTTAGAGTATACGGTATATCGATACGTATTGTTTAGTGATGTATCGATCATATCGTACCAACATCATCAATATTTTGATCTAGATATTAAAAATTCGAAATTTTGCATTTTACAGTTTTAAAAGTAAAATATGCAAAATTATAAATTAGAAGCCAATATATGATTTTCATTTTAACAAACATTTTATAACAAAATTCAAGCGCAAACCAGTGTAATATCGTCCAGCAGGGTGCTACTTTACTTATAATGGACAATAAAGAGACGTTATATACAATGTTGAGAATATATGTTATGACTACCCTAAAATTCCCCCAATTCACCCCCACGAATGCGCTGAAAATCGAGGAAAATGTAGGGGGTTGTGTGCTTTCTGGAAATTTCCTGTTAAAAGAAACAACTAGAAAATCCTTTATCCACCCCCTTAAATGTAACGGGAAAATTCGAAGTATGTAGTGGGGAGGAATACTCAGAGTTTTCAGCTAAAGGAAGCAAAGTATTTTCCTATCAATATATTTATTTTAATCAACGACGAATATTTCGCATCTTTTGGGAGGAGAGGAAACTAATTGCAGAGTAACAGAATATTAAATTGCGTAAAAAAAGATCCCTTACCCGAAGAGGGCGGATCTACGTATTTTTACGTAGCAGCATACCTATCTACGCATTAAGTTAATTTAAGAAGTTCTAAAAGATAAGTGTATAAATTTTAATTTTAACTTTAACATTGTCAGTTATCACAAGTTCAGAAATGCTCGTCATATATTATATAACGCTCTGCATTCCTCACCGCACTCACAAAGGGTCGCTAAGACCCCTTCTGTCTCTTTCAGCAAGCTTTAATTGGACATTTGCATAAGACTTCTGAGTGGGAGGTCTTCAAAAACCGAAATTTACATATTCGTCTCTTTACGTATTTCATATAAAGTTAGATTAAAAGATTATTCCTCGAATTTTTCTGATGGTGTTCAAATAAAATCTATGTGATAATGTTACCGATAGCTCAGAAACTGATTTGTGTGAAAATAGATCAAAATTACGCTTCAACATTTAATAACTAAAAAACAAATTATCATTTAAAAATGAATCTCAATGAGGTGTTTTCTTTCGGTAGCCAGGGTACCCCTGTACAAAACTTCATGGCCGAACAAGGCTTAGAGTGCCCTCTTTAGACGACACAAAACACATATGAACAGACAGACATATTTTGTTTTATTATTATAGATTTAAAAGTAACTCTTCTAAGTAACGATTCATTTAAATGGTGGTGGTGGTGGTGTGTCCATACGAGTCAGTCGCTTTAGATCCATGAGCGAAGACCACGGCCCTGGCGATCGCAATGATGCTATGGGAGTAGAGCATCTCTTGTGGAAATTCCACGATGTTTTGAAGTGCTGCCAAAATGGCAGGACATGTAAAGGCATGTTCAGGAGAGAGTTCAGTTTCGGGACAGTTTCTAGTCTCTGTAGACCATTTTCATCGATTTTCATATCCCTGTAGTGACATGTACGAAGCCTTACAATTGTTTTTGTGATGATAAAAATTACGCTTCAACATTTGATTCATTTAAATATTATTTGAAATAGGCGATATTGATCTAAAAAATATAATTAAACAATTTATTATTACGTGTTGAGCATGATACGATTTGATCGACATGCTATCATACATATTGTCTGATGCATTTAACATAATTTGCGATATATTTCGAAATTCATATCGCGTAATTTTACGATAAAAATTATAGGATAGATGAGGAAAGAAATTAGTAGCTGTAACATGTAATTTAAAGAATACTTTTGATTGATTTACTCAAATACTAATCACCCAGATATTAAGTATCGAATCTATAGTGAATATTGAAATTATCGTTCTCAATCAATATTCTAAATTAATTCTAATCGATATTCAAAGTAATTGAGATTTTTTTTTCAATATAAAAAATAGCGCCTATAAAATCCATTTAAAAGTGATTGATGCAAATTCGGACTTCTAAAATTGTACTTATTATTTTCGTTCAAACACCAAGAACGTACTGTTTTGAAAGATTTTCAAATTTTCGGTTATGCTGCGCCAGTTTGCCAAAAAAACAGTATGCTGATATAAAAAATGGTTTTCTACAAACTGATTTATTTCTTGGAGTATAATATTTCAATTTATATATCTCCAAATATGCTATGCAACAACAAGAAATTATTATCGAAAAAAAAGGCAAAACAATTTTTGCAAATCTTAAATGGATTGAAGGTAGATAAGAGGACGATAAACTTTATTTTCATAACAACTCAATTTTTAAAGTGCACCCACAGAGTTTGATAACGAACAAAAAGTATGACACATTAAAGCTAATATAATATGTTTCTTTGACTTTATTACCAAATTTTTTCAGATTTAAGGACTAAATAGCATTTAGAATATCGGGACAAAGGGAATCCTTTCAAGTTTCATGGTTGCAGAAGTTTCCATTTTCCAGCAGCAACTTAATTACATCCAGCCTTGGAACTCAAAATCCGATCACTTGGAGACGCACGAACGGAAATTGAGTTCTAATTACTTTCTAGAGTTATTAGCGCATAGGGCTTGAAAGCAGATATAATGGTCAAATTTAAATGTATAAATGTACGCCCAAAATACTGACGATATAAGATTAACATATTTTAGTTTCTCATTAGCGAATTTCTTTTACTCTGTTATATTTCACGTTTAATCCAACGCGAACCCAACTCACAAAACTTTCATGTTCGCCTACAGATAAACATAAATGTTGCACTGATATTAAGTTCATTCCTCAAGTCACTTTATTTCTCTATTAGAGTGGTTCTTAAACTTTTTGGTCTCACGACCATCTTTCACACTTAACAATTGCAGAGGACTGACTCATCGCACTGGGTAGCTATCACTGATGAATCGCTTCAAAAAATCTCTATTTTCTGGAAAATAGTGCTAATGAATATAATATTACTTACAAATATAATAACAATATATATAATAATACTAAAAATATAATATTTAATTTAAATTAAATTCTATAATATTGGTTGCTAATAGATTTATTATTAAGTATAGAAGGTACATCTTTAAAAATAGAAATTAAGAACTTACTTTTATACATCTTTGGACAAAATACGTATAACAAAAGGATATATCACAATAAATTTCAATTAAAAATTTACAAAAGAAACAACTAGCAGAATATGTATGTATTCCACCCCGAGAACCCCCCCCCCCCTAGCAAAATACGTAGTTTCTGTTATCTTGAAATAAATTTTCACTGTCCCTAGGGTGTCCGTGACCCCCAGTTTAAGAATTACTGCTGTACTATATGGAGCACAATTCATCTTTGGAGAACTTGTAGAAAATTATATTTCGGAATCTATTTTTTGAATGGTTATAGGATGGGTTAGATACAATTCTCACTGCATTAAAGGATATTAAAAACATTTACTCCACTTTAGATATGATTTTTGAGAAGCAAGAATACGAAACGTGCCACAATTTTTGAAAAAGACTATAGTAATAATAATAATAATAATAAACTTTATTTTGCCACACAATATACACAACATATACAATTTCAACTTATAAGTAAAGTATAATAGTGGGACAAGGAATTGCGGAAAAAGGCACTATGGATAGGCATGACGAGTCCACAGCCCCCAACCAAACTACCAACATTAATACAATTGTCAGTGGCAGAACAAAAGCCATAACAAGATAAACAAGAAACAACTATCAATGCAAATAAATAGTCAGGCCTGTAACAGAAACATTTTTAATTACTTCTTAAGACTATTTTCATGGTTCAGTGATTTTAAGAAAGGAGGAAAAAGAATTCCATAATCTTGAACCAGTGGAATTTAGATATAAGCTGTTTGTACGAGAAAAAGGGGGTAACAATTGATTCCTATTCCGAGTATTCTAAGTATGATCGTGAAACTTAGCGAAAAAGATACTGCAATGCTGATTATGATGGATATGCTGAAACATAAACAAAATCAAACCATAGTGAAAAATTTTAGTGACGGGCAAAATATTGTAGAGAGAACAAATACCATGGTGATGGATATTCATATGAAAGGAATCTTTAAGAATAGATATATATTTATTTTGTAGAATGCGGAGCCTGTTTATATTTCTGATAGTAGGGTTTCCCCAAACAAGATTGCTATAAGACAGATGAGGAAAATTAAACTGTAATAGAGCATAACTAAAACAGGTTTTGGTAAAGAAGATAATTTAGTTCTAACTAATCCAATGTTTTTTCTTACTTTATTACAAATGTGGTCAGCTTGTTTATTCCATTTTAAATCATTCAGTAAAATCACGCCCAAGAACTTAACGTCGGAAGAAAAAAGAATACTGGAGCAATTTATATATATATTATTTGTATCACGAGCAGAATATTTCCTTCAAAAATATTCCTTCAGTTAAGTTCAGTTAGTTTTTGAACAAAATAGTTAGTTAGTTTTTGAATAAAAGGTTAGTTATACCTCTAATACCAATGCAGTCAAGTTTTGATAAGAGACGTTGGTGATGAATAGCATCAAAAGCTTTCGATAAATAAAAGAAAATACCGAGAAGCGAATGTTTAACATCAACATTATACTGTATAATATTTAAGGTTGTTAAAATTGTAAGTTCAGTTAATTTTCGTTTTGTTTTTGAAATCCAAATTGGTTGGGATGAATAATGTTATTTTTATCAAGAAATTCATTAAGTCTAACGCAGAGTAGTTTTTCAAGAACCTGAGCAAAAACAGTTAAGACAGTAATAGGTCTATAATTTTGAATATTCTGGGTATCACCCTTTTTAAAGATCGCAGAAACTTTACCAATTTTGAAAGAGTGCGGAACATGGCCAGATGAGAAGATTAAGTTTATAATATAGCAAAGAGGAACAGAAATGGTGGTTGAACTAACCTTTAAAATATCTGGGTGTAATTCATCATAACCCGGCCCTTTTTTAATGTCAAGACGCTGTATAGCCTTTATAATTTCATCTGGAGAGACAGGAACAAGAACAAAAAAATTTAAAACATAATTGTAGTGAAAGGAATCAGAATTCGGAAGGATTTCGAAAATAAAAATTAAATCATAAAAAAAATAATATTAAAACTCATTACAGAACTAGTCAATTTTCATGTAATTTTATCGTAAAATAAATAACATCATTTACAAAACGTTAACATGCATATTTCTCAATATTTTAGTCGTTTTTAAGCTAAAATGGAGAAAAAAAATTAAATAATCACTTTTATCAAATAAAGGAGGAATGTGTTTATGATCCAAAGAATCCAATGTAATGAATAAGCTAGTTTATTTTCGTTATTTCTCTCTATTTTCTTAAGAGTCTTTAAAAAGGGCTTCTTTTTCAATTTGATGTTTCTAATATATTTTTTGGAAGAAGCGGGTGGAATTATTACCCTCATTTAAGCCATGAATAGTAGAGATTCTCAACTTTTCATGCATGCTTAAACTCATAACCTGCATCTGCAGCGCGCGTCAAAATTCCAGTTTGTCGTGGTTATACCGGTTTGTAAGGAGAGGGCCAATCCCACTACCGCGCATGCTTATTGTAAGCACAGCACACGCTCGAGCTCGTGTCATTTTGATTGGTTTTAGAATGCTAAAAACAGAATTTTATTATATAATACACACCGAGTGTTACAAGAAGATGATAACTTAATATGACATTTATTATATTCCTCATTTATTAGATGCCTCAGATACTACTACTTAGCTGATTGACAGCAAAACATATAAAGAAAGGAATGCTAATAAATATGAAAAACATTTACTATTTTCACGACTTGTACTCAGTATCAATATATTGCATTGGTACTAGTACATTTTGGATGTATTGTAATATCTCCGAAATACCTCAACATAATTAAAACAAATTTGGTACACATTTAGGATGTTACATTAATCTGAGTTTCTATGAAGAGTTCTTTTAGATATGAATAAAATTCAGATACAATTTTGAAACAGGGATCGTCAAATACGCCGACAAAATCGTTTCTCCACAACATAAAAAGATCATTACAAATTTTGTTATAGATACTTCCAAATTATATCAACATATATTGAGTCAAAATCCGCAATAGGGAGGAAGACCTGTTTTCTGTGAGGTTTATACTATTGTCATTTCGAACCATTTTCGGATTTCTATTGCATCCTATATGCTGAACTTACGCGTTAAGAAATATATTTGAAGTCCACAGAGATTTCAAAATGCAATGAAATGACGACCATGGCAACGACCATGTACAACCACTTGCAACAACAGCTGACTGACTCGTCAAAGCAACGCTCGCGATAAATTTCACCAGATCACTACTAGCCCAAACAACTTGCAATTTATTCCCACAGTTGAATCCTAGTTAGTTCGCCAATGCAATAGTCGCTATCTGGTTTGACAGTACAACGACTAGGAACATCTTTAATTACATCTTCGGGACGAATCCTAAAGGTGGAATTTTCCTGCACTCGAGACATAAATCGAAAGCAGGAACAAAATTAAGGGAAAAAGCATATTTAGGTGAAATATGGTCATTACACAACCGGAAAGAACACAGCAGCCTATACATGAGAATCAAGCAACCCACCTCAGTACTACAGCACAGATGACGAAGGGCCCTAGCTTCAAAGGCTTTGGATGGAATGCACACAGTGTTGCAGTTAGAGCAGGAACTCTAGTATAAACATTGAGGAGGATCAGGCAAGGCACTACAACTTATATCCGATAATCAAATCCGTACCAAAGAGTGAACGGCAAGTTGCGACAACTGTAGACCACCAGGGAACTAATTGCATCATACTTTGTTTTGCGACGGCAACTGGAACCCATCAGGAAACCAATGTCATAGCACTTTTCCTGTTACTGGCCACACATTCGGCTAGAACAGCTCTTATATATCAGCTACTACACCATTGCATGAAACAGGTCGTCTCCTCTACTGGAGTGCAAGACGAAATGTAATATCATCTTCCAGTTGCTGCGTGTTTATATCAAGCCACCTGTGATGCAATTGCATATGCTTTGCATAAGATCACCCTCGTTTGTGTGGTTTCACTCTAAACTGATTCCAGCATTCTTACAAATCCACTTACTTTAGAGGAATTATGCTCGTTCGAGAAGTTTCTCGATTATGTGAGACTGGGGTGCATTTGATGGATCCTCACATACGCACTTATTTTTTGAAGTTGGAAAATCTCTTATATTTTTCAGAAAATTTAAGGCATATTTAATTTGTTATTTAAGGCCTAATTGCAAGGGGACGATATCAACATCCTCCCCTCCCCCCGGAAAGCTTTAAATAAATTTTAATCTAGATGACTAAAATAGGATGCAACATATAAATAGAATTTTTATTTCTCTAATATTGTTTTGCTGTTTTAGAATAACATAGCTGTTTCTCAGTAGGGAAATCTGATACTGAAAGTAGAGGAAAATCGTAAAATTAGATTTTAATAGTCTGTCATTTTGGCGTTAAAGTTCATTTTGAAAAATCCGTTACACCGTACTCTTAAATCTTTCTCAGTGTAAGTAGTTTTCTATTATGAAGATCTCTAGAAGATTAAAAAAAAAACTAAAAAAAAATTTCAGAAGAAAAATGTCCATTTTTTTCGATAAATGAAATTTTTTAAAATGCTAAATATTTTTTTTATCATTACATATACTTGAAATTTGACAAAACAAATGTTTATAATTGTTATTTAATTTATCTTCAAAAGTTTGATAAAAGAGTTTGCAAATTAACTATTATTTTTGAATAAATATATATAGAAAAATTGTATTTTTATCAATTTTAAAATTTAATTTTTTTTATAAATTATTTAATAGCTTATTATTTAAACGAATAGGCGAATATTTATATTGGAATATACATTTTTATAATAAGCTCAGTTGAGAGTTTTAAGTGACAAAATGAAAATGGAGTGGTGAATAATATAAATTCATATCATTTCATATTTTTATAAAAACTGAATCAAAAAAGAAGGAACAAAACTTTTTCTATATGGCTTTGAATTAGAGTATCACGGATTTATTATGGACTATATCAAGTGTACAATTAATTTAATAAAATAATTTAATTTTGAGTTCAAATCTTTAATCATAAAGTTTGGAATACATCTTATCTATAGTACGAAATAATCAGTGTTGTGTAAGAACGTATTCACGGTTTAACAAACTTCGAGAATGGAACAAGTTGCTATTCTTCTTCCATACTTCTTTTTCTAATCATTAGTCAGTAAAGTGCAGTGAAATTTTAGCTGAAACAAAATCCAAAAATAAAACATATGATAATTGCGAAGAATGGAATTATAATCAATATACGAATTCAACTCTGTTTGGAACATATATTACAGTTGGTATATACTGGAATCCTTTAGACGTAATCGAATGTTCGAATGATCCCCACCAACTTTTGAATCAAATTTTGAAAACAAAATTAAAAAATCAGAACCTTCAATATTATTTTATAGGTAATCATTTCTTGTGAAAATTTTCATGTGAAAACGAATGATATGCCCTTTAGAACGCTAGCATGAAACCATTGATATATTGTCCGTTTCCCAGATAAATTTATCAAAACAAAAATTAAGAGATATTAATTATCCTGAAATATGTTTTCACGTGCAATATTATGGGACAAATTTGTAAATATCATTCTCATGGATCTAGTTTGCTTCATTGTAAAGAATCTTGTTGCCCCAATCAGGAATCAAACTACGGATCTTTTCACTGACCAGTTGACGCTCTACATTTGAGCTACTGGAACGGAATTGGAAGCTCTTATCATCAAAGTAGACTTTTCATACTTCTTTCTTAATTACCAGATTGACGTCCAACTTGAAAATCTAACAACCTCCTGCTATGTTTACCCCCAGCTTAACCTCCTACTGCTGCTTTTAACCTCGAGGTAAGTTTCCTGCATGGTCGTTGATCTGTCGATTTGAAATCGGCACTCAATATACCTTAGTCCACTGAATCCGTGCTAGTCTTGCTAAAGTCACTTTCACACCACTAACCTGCATGTTTGATTAATTCGGGTTCCATTGCAAAGAACCTTGCTATCACAACTAGGAATCAAACCGCAGAACTTCGTACTAGCCAGCCGGCTGTCTACCGTCGAGCTACGGGTTTGGAATTGCAAGCTTTTATAAAAGTTCGCTATTACACAAAGTATCATCTTCGTTAATCACGAAAGAAGATACTTTGTGTAATAGTTTTGCATTTCGAAGCCCAACAATTTGCTAATTGTCATTTACTAGTAAAAAAGAGAAGCCATCCTATACGTCTGTCTGTAAGGTTTGTCGAATAATTTGACGAAATACCGACTATTTTATGGTGTCCAATTGACGACAATATCGTCAAAAATCAATCGTCAATAAATAATTAATATTTAAATTAATTTTTAAGGCAGAAATAAAGGAATCTGTAGGGATGTTTTCTTAAATTAAGCAACTGTAACCTCATTATTTGAAGGAAGAAAAATTCAGATGTCATTTAAATTCTGCACTCTAGGTACATTGTTAGCTCCAATGTTAGAATAATAAATTATTTGGAGTTTCTGCCTCATTACCGGTACCATTGCATGCATTCTCCGCCGGATGTCTTTGTATGATAAAGTACGATATGCATTTATGAGCTCCTTTGAGAGAAAAAGAAAGCTTAGCAAAATAATTCCCGCTAGGTCTTAGCTAAAGTAGAAAAAACAAATAATGGAGAAAATACTTTTCAAGCCATATGAAGGGCATCTGATAAGATATTAAGAAAAAGTGTAAGAGTTAACCGGAAAGATCAATCATGCTTAAAGCATTGATTATGAAACACTTTCAATGCAATTTTATTTAAACATGTCTAAAATGTGTATGCAATACATTCCTCGGTAATATTTTAAAACTTATCACAATACTACATTAATTTATTATATTTGAAAACTTAAACCTTCATAGAAAAAAATGAACTTCATTCAAATGACGGCATTGAAATATAAATTGCCTGGTTTAAACATCTCTAAAATGCTATACATTCCTCGGTAATAATTTTAGAATTATCACAATACTACGATAATTTATTATATTTGAAAACTTCATCGAAAACAACTGAAATTCATTCAAATGACGTCATAGAAAAATAACGCGTCTGGTTCTCTTTAAAAAGCAGCATTTCATTCATGACAATTTCCCATTCATTTCATTCATCACAATACTATAATAATTTATTCTATTTAAAAATTAATACCATGGAGCTACAAGTAATTAAACTCTATGCTTAAAACTTCATCGAAAAATATCGTCCTTCTCTTTGTAAAATCAATGAATATTTCATTCATATCAGCTATGCAGACTCCATAAGCTAAATAATTTTGTGTTAAAGAAACACAGCAATTCTTATACAACTCATTCTGCATATTTTGCTGTTTACATTTTACATAAGTGAAAAATAGGCTTCGTTATAGAAATAATCAAATTTGGATGAGCCTTTAAACTCAAATATATTGTAATTGCGTTGTTTCAGTATGTAGATGCACAGAATGTAAGCAAAAATAAAGTGGTTTTAAGACGGATACAACACTCAATATGAATAAAAAAGAACTTCAAAAATCACGATTTTGAGACAAGATGGATGCCATATATCATTTTGAAGTGGGTTACGTGATCTTTTCATATCATGGTCACGTGATCGCTTCATATAAGAGGCGTAATTATTATTTTAACTTTTATTTAAAAAACTACTGAATATATTTCGCTGAATTTTTTTTTATATATTTTATGGAATAATTTGAATATTACCTAAAATTTTCGAACTCAATTTGTGAATTTTAAATCCGCTTAAAAAATGTTTGAAAAATTAGGTCCCATAAGGCTCAATGTATTTCATTTTTTCTACCCGGTTTCAATCCAAAACTAATTAGGTGATATTATTCATTTATATTCCCATAGGTCCTACAGACCGTATAAACAACATACTAAAATTTCATTTTGATTAAGTCATTTTTACGGCAGTTAGACGACAGACAGACAGACAGACAGACAGACAGAATGAGCAAAGTGATAAACACTTCTCAACTGTGTTGTAAAGTGTTAAAAATTATCATTGTTTATAAATCATTTTAATCATTGCTTTTTAAATATATAAGAAAGGGATATTAAGGAGACAAATATTACTTTTGCTAAATAGAAAATAATCCTTCTGGAAATGGAGAATATTTTCACTGGAGTATGTTAATGTTATTTCTGTTATTCCAACTTCTGTTGATCCTTTAAAACCAAACCCGAATGATATTCAATATATACTTAAAAAATAACACAAAACGTTCTTGGAGAAAATAGGCATATGTCAGTTATGCATCAACATATAAAAACAAGAAAGATCAATCATGCTTAAAGCATTGATTATGAAACACTTTCCAACTTCAATGCAATTTTATTTAAACATGTCTAAAATGCAATACATTCCTCGGTAATATTTTAAAACTTATCACAATACTACATTAATTTATTATATTTGAAACCTTAAACCTTCATCGAAAAAAATTAACTTCATTCAAATGACGGCATTAAAGTATAAATTGCCTGGTTTAAACATCTCTTAAATGTAATACATTCCTTGGTAATAATTTTAGAATTATCATAATACTACGATAATTTATTATATTTGAAAACTTCATCGAAAACAAGTGAAATCCATTCAAATGACGTCATAAAAAAATAACACGCCTGGCTCTCTCTATAAAAGCAATATTTCATTCATAAATAATTCCCCCATTCATGTCATTCATCACAATACTATAATAATTAATTTTATTTAAAAATTAAGACCATGGAGCTGCAAGTAAGTAAACTCTATGCGTAAAACTTCATCGAAAAATATCGTCCTTCTCTTTCTAAAATCAATGAATTCATATCAGCTAAGCAGACTCCATGGACTAAATGATTTTGTGTTAAAGAATTACAGCAATTCTAATACAACTCATTCTACATATTTTGCTGTTTACATTTTACATAGGTGAAAAATAGGCTTAATAGTAGAAATAATCAAATTTGGAAGAGCATTTAAACTGAAATATATTGTCATTGCGTTGTTTCAGTATGTAGATGCACAGAATTTAGGCAAAAATAAAGTAATTTTAGGACGGATACAACACTCTATATGAATTAAAAAGAACTTTAAAAATCACGATTTTGACACAAGATGGATGCCATATATCATTTTGAAGTGGGTCATGTGATCGTTTCATATCATGGACACGTGATCGCTTAATATAAGAGGTGTTATTATTATTTTAATTTTTATTTAAAAAACAACTGAATATATTTCGCTGAATTTTTTTTTATATATTTTATGGAACAATTTGAATATTGCCTAAAATTTTCGAAGCAATTTGTGAATTTTAAATCCGCTTAAAAATGTTTGAAAAATTAGGTCCCATAGGGCTCAATGTATTCCATTTTTTCAACCCGGGTTCAATCCAAAAGTAATTGGGTGATATTATTCATTTATATTCCCATAGGTCCTATAGACCGTCTGAACAACATACTAACATTTCATTTTGATTAAGTCATTTTTACGGCAGTTATCGTGCTAACGGACAGACAGACAGACAGACAGACAGACAGACAGACAGACAGAATGAACAAAGTCATAAACACTTTTCAACTTTGTTGTAAAGTGTTAAAAACTGTCAGCAAGAAGTAGGAACGAATAAGAACGAAGTTTTCGAAGAACGAACTGCTCAATAAGAAGAACGAATAGCTCAAAGGCAGTTCGTTCTTATTCTTCTTTTAAATGAACACACATTTACGGCACAATATCTTATAGCAGGCTTGCTATTATGTTATGCATTCCACAATATGCGTTTCCTTTCATTTGACCAAGTTCATAAGAATATCTGTCTGATTTAATTTTCATTCAAAATCTAAAACGTTCGATTTTACAAACTATAGATAAATGAAACCCGTCTGCATGAGTAAATGATGTTTTACTCGGTTATCATCCATCTTCGCATTTAATGCTAATATCTTTCTGACAATATCCGGTACTAAAAGTTAAATCGATTTACTAGTTTCCGTGTGTTAACATTAACTTTCATTCTTATCCAATAATCGATATTTTTATGATTTCCATTCATCATGATGGAAATTATTCCGCGTCTAAGCGTAGTGAACAAAATTCTGTATTATTTCTGCAAGGTCGTAGGATTTTCTAATGAAAAAATATTTACTTTTAAAAATAAATCAATGTATATGTCAAAAATAGTCATAAATCTACACTTACAAATACATAATATTCACTATAATTACTAAACCACTTTAAAAGTCCGGTTCGTTAAAAGGAAAAATTAACTATGTATCGAAACTGTAACTATGTAAATATAACTATGTAACTATGTATAATAACTAT
This sequence comes from Amaurobius ferox, assembly GCA_951213105.1. NCBI lineage: Eukaryota > Metazoa > Arthropoda > Arachnida > Araneae > Amaurobiidae > Amaurobius > Amaurobius ferox. Next base: position 37,331,774 of record OX578141.1, on the reverse strand, counting down.
GTAACGAGAAAAATAGCCAACTCTTTATACTCGATATGAAATTTACTCATAACATGCATGTCAATTTTGCATATATCTATTTTATATTTCCAAATGTACCTAATAGAATAAACGCGCGATCGCAGGGCAAAATTATGTAAACATACAACCCAAAACATATAAATAATGTAATTAGTAATATAAAAATTAATAGCTTAAGAAATGTTACCGCCCATAGGAATTCAATTCGACACTTTGATTTTGACCGACACAGGAGCCATTGTTCTTAATGTTGAACCCGTACGCTTGCATGCGATCTCAATAAATGTGATCAAATTCATAATTTTCTATCAAAAATATATTTATTTCATATCATAAACGGATGAGACCCAATTTTGAAGTTTGGTTCTTCAATGTATACTAGTCGACAACGAGAAAATTGTTCTACCACTAAACTGCAGTTTGGAAACTCTCTGAAATGCTCAAACATAGAGAAATGATGAAATTATACTAAAATAATACTTGATTTCACATGCCTTTACTAAAACCAACTATGTTCTATATATGTTAAATAATATAGCAACAACCCTGGAAATCATTGGATTACTATGGATTAGGAAAATAAATTATGTGTACAACCAAAAATGTAAATCGAATTTATACATATAAAATTATATCTCAACGATTAGTAAAAATGTTTAAACATATCTCTTGGGATTTCTAATTTTTTTTGACAAAATAAAAAAAATATTTGCATCTCATCAGTTATAAGTTTAAGTATACAATGTAATGAGTATAAAGATTGCAAGATAATGCACTTCAGGTTTAATCAGAAACATCGGAGTATTTGAAACATTAAAAGGTTCTTACTTTCAATGTTTCAAATACTTCAACGTTTCTTAAATTACTTATGACATGCAGTTTTATGTACTTTTATTAAATTTAAACAAAAAAAAATTGATATCGCTTGGAAGTGTTATTAAGTGCATTACTAACTGCAAAGGGATGTTTTTTCTTTCAGTTCTTAATAAATCGGCTTTGATCTCCATTATGATGAATGAAGCACCTTAGGTCTTTTATCGATTAATGAACTTCTGTTGAACATTCTTCATGCATACAATAGTAGGACTACACTTCTGAATTTTATTAATAGCAAACTAAAGTCAATATTTTTGGCATAATTGTATTATTTGCATTTTTACAAGAGAATTATTTATCAATTCTTTCTGTAGCTGAAATCGCAAGTAAAGTTCTTTTGTTTCAGGTGTTTCAGAATTTCATATAGTCATATTACTTATGTAAGTAAAACCAGCTTACAATAAAAATAACTTCAAAAATCATGTACACAACTTTCAGTAAACTTGGATGGGTGACCACCTGGGAACACGGCGTGCTGTTGGCACATTTCGGGCGCGGTAGCCCGGTGGTCTGCGCGCTGGATTTGCACGCTGACACAACTGTCGCCGTGTTCATACGGAGTACGATCACGTTAAACATGTGGGTCCGTAAGTCCTTCCGAGAGGTTGGTGGTAGGGGAAGGAGGGTACGGTCCCTGAGGATGCCTCCATCAGTGGGTTCCGGTCTAAATTGGGTGGCACTTCCCGGCCGTCCAAACGGCTACCTTACACCTTTCTGGTAGGTCGGACGGTCTGGGTCTCAACAACAACATCTTACAGTAAAGCAATTTAAAATTATACTTTGAAATATAAGTGACACAAGGAATGAAAGGATGAACATATGATTAAAAATGATACGCAAGTACGAAAATAAATTTCCATAATGTTTAGCTTATTCACATTTTAAGCCTTGCAATAATGATTACTTCAGATGTAGTGGCAAATGTGGTGTAGCTGTTAAGATATCCAAGGAAAATAGATTCGATTCCCGATTTTAATCGTAACCCCGCCATTCTACTTTAATTACTTGCTCTCTACGTAAGTGAACATTCTTTCAGTGTGAGTATTTTCTAACTTATATACAACGTCCTGGTATGGTTTCGCTGTTTTTCAGACCGCTTCGCGTTTCGCCTACAGTGAGTGGGGCTCAAATAATTCCCATGATTCTGAGTGAAAGAAGTGAAACTTTCGCGAAAAATACAAAAAATCTAAAATCATTGCTTTAAAGGAGCTCTGTGCTCGTTGGAAAATTTATCACAAACTTCTTGCTGACAATGTGTAATAAGCAAAAATATAGGGACAAGAGGTTGTTAAAATATGAACAGGTTAAAATATGAATGGTTAATATTTGCTTGCTCATATATGTCAATACTTCTTATAGTCATAATTACAATATTTTCTAATATTGAACAACCTATTTCATGTATAAATACTCAAGCATCTTTATTAATTTATTTTCCTTAAATAAATATAGTTTAACCAAACTTTTCACAACTCCCGAGCGATGTGTATGTATAAATGTATAATACTTCTCCCCACCTCCCATAATTACAAGGATCAATTAAACTCACATACACTGCTGACCTAAAGTTATGTATAATTCTCAAAACGTATAAAATAGCTGAAATTTGCAAGACAGCTTATCCATTAACCTGAACTAATCTCTGTGCACATGCAAATTTTTATCAGTTAACGATATATGCGTAAATAAAATGCGCACGTCGCAACTTCAAAAATACTGCTGACAGTAGCGTGCACGTCTTATTCCAATTTCTTACAATTTCCGTGAAACGTGTTGTTGGCATTGTCGAGCAGGAACGGGTTGTAACACAAAGGCGGTTGATCATTTTTAAAGGATACAATAAGCAGACTGATGGAATTTGGGCAGCTGCAAACAGAATATTCCAGGGCAGTGAATGCGTCTCAGTGTGTGAACGCCAGCCAGTGAAGAAGGTTCCAAAGCACTGGAGATGTTAGATGACTACCTGTACAAGGTCGTCCAACAGTTACAACCCCTCAGCAAAACGTTGCTTGGTATTTGTTACACGGAGTCACAAGACGATATCTGCAATACAATTGTGTGGAAAGCTGCAGTAGCGATAGAATCAACTATTTCTAGGCAAACTGTTTACAGGATGGTTAAGAAAACAGGTATATATGCCAGACGTCCGAATATGACAGTTTGTATCCGACTCACTCCTGTGTACGGACATGCACGTTTACAGTGGAGTCAGGAACATCGAATCCGGACTCTGAACCAGTGAGGATATGTGAAGTTATATAAGTTGAGCACCAGCACCAATAGTATCTAGAAGGTGCCTGTAAATAAATAGGTATATCACATAATTAAGAAAGGATATCGTTGTCAAACAAAACAATAGAGAACAAAGGGAAATCCTAAGCAGAAAGAAAAAGAAAAGTATAAGGATGTGAAGTGCTTTCTCAATAAATAATACTATGAGCATAAGCTATTATGTTCGTAACAATTTTATTTATTCTGAAATTATAAAACAGTAGGAAAACAGCAGGATTCTTAAACTACATGAGCTAAATTTTCAAAGCTAAGTAAGCTAACTTCAACAACTAAATACAAGAAAAAATCATTCGATTAAACTATTTAAAAAGACAGAAGAATGAAAATAATATAACAACAAGAAAGATCAATCATGCTTAAAGCATTGATTATGAAACACTTTCCAACTTCAATGCAATTTTATTTAAACATGTCTAAAATGCAATACATTCCTAGGTAATATTTTAAAACTTATCACAATACTACATTGATTTATTATATTTGAAAACTTAAAACTTCATCGAAAAAAATGAACTTCATTCAAATGACGGCATTGAAATATAAATTGCCTGGTTTAAACATCTCTAAAATGTGATATATTACTTGGTAATAATTTTAGAATTATCATATTACCACGATAATTTATTATATTTAAAAACTTCATCGAAAACCACTGAAATTTATTCAAATGACGTGATAGAAAAAGTAACACGCCTGGCTCTCTCTAAAAAAGCAGCATTTCATTCATAAATAATTTCCCATTCATGTCATTCATCACAATACTATAATAATTTATTTTATTTAAAAATTAAGACCATGGAGCTACAAGTAATTTCACTCTATGCTTAAAACTTCATCGCCAAAAATCGTCCTTCTCTCGGTAAAGTCAATGAATATTTCTTTCATATCAGCTATGCAGACTCCATGAGCTAAATTCTTTTGCGTTAAAAAAATACAGCAATTCCTATACAACTCATCCTACATATTTTGCTGTTTACATTTTACATAAGTGAAAAATAGGCTTCGTTGTAGAAATAATCAAATTTGGATGAGCATTTAAACTCATATATATTGTAATTGCGTTGTTTTAGTATGTAGATGCACAGAATTTAAACCAAAATGAAGTGGTTTTAGGACGGATACAACACTCAATATGAAATAAAAAGAACTTTAAACATCACGATTTTGAGACAAGATGGATGCCATATACCATTTTGAAGTGGATCACGTGATACTTTCATATCATGGTCACGTGATCGTTTCATTTAAGAGGTGTTATTATTATTTTAATTTTTATTTAAAAAACAACTGAATGTATTTCGCTGAATTTTTTTTATATATTTTATGGAACAATTTGAATATTACTTAAAAATTTCGAAGCAATTTGTGAATTTTAAATCCGCTTAAAAATGTTTGAAAAATTAGATCCCATAGGGCTCAATGTATTTCATTTTTTCAACCCGGGTTTAATCCAAAACTAATTGGGTGATATCATTCATTTATATTCCCATAGGTGCTACAGACCGTCTGAACAACATACTAAAATTTCAATTTGATTAAGTCATTTTTACGGCAGTTATCGTGCTAACGGACAGACAGACAGACAGACAGACAGACAGAATGAACAAAGTCATAAACACTTTTCCACTTTGTTGTAAAGTGTTAAAAACTGAAGGAAACAAGCAGTTTCGGAAATTAAATGAACAACCTTTATCGCCTACTCATTAATATTTGTAAAAGAAACATCCATGAATGGAACTAAAAATGTGCAGTTTGCATCAATGAAAATGTGCAGTGTAGTAAAAAGCAAAGAAGAAGGCAAACAGTTTCAAAAGCTGATTTCGTAAAATAAGATTCAGAAATCAACCGGATTTGGAAAAATATGCTGTTTTATATATTCAAAAAAGAGAAACTATAGCAGTAGAAAACAAGGAATAAATCTGTTCTTGCTAACAAAATCAGCTAAATTCACCACAGAAGATATTAATACTAAATCATATATAAAACAAGGGGGCCTTAAAATTTGTGAATTATAAGTTAAACAATTATAAATTAAATTCTTGATGTTTTGGCAATCTGATTATAAATCACAAAATAGATTTAAAAGAAAAAGAAAACTATTAGCTTGCATACTAAAGGACCTATATGTGTGTGTGTGTGTGTGTGTGTGTGTGTGTGTGTGTGTGTGTGTGTCTGCATGCCTGTGTCGCTGAAAATGGAAGTTTTGGATAGCTACCAAATTCAGTACAGAAGTAGCTGAACTCCTAGAAAATGAAAATTTTCGAGAATTACTTTGATCTCCACCATTTTATTACTTAATAGCAAAGTTTTATTTACCTGTAGGTACGGCCTTACTACAGAGGATTCGGATGCCTTTTGCACGCCACCTGTTTCATTTCAAGATAATATGATAATTGCTTTGCGTGTTTTCGACTTATTTTTCGTCAAGTCTCAGAGTCCACTTCGATAATAAGAGCTTGCAATTTGTAGCTCAGCGGTAGAGCGTCGGTCGGTCACTGGTTGGTATAGCAAGGTTCTTTACAATGACGGCTGAACAAATCAACCCTGTAGGTTAGTATAAAGATGTTGGAAATCTGAAAAATTACCCTAGTACGACTAGCACGGATTCAGTGAACTCTAGTATGTTAAGCGCCGAATTCAAACCGAGAGGTCAACGAACACGCATGAAACTAAGCTGGAGGATAAAAATAACAGCAGGAGGCTAACCTGAGATAAAAATAGCAGAAGGTGTTCAGCCATATTGTCAGTTGCCCGTCAATCTGACATTAGAATGTGGAGAATGCAGAGTCCATTTCGACAATAAGGAGCCGTGGTTCGATTCGCGGTTATGGCAACAAGGTTACTTACAAAGTCATTCATGTTAGAACAAACAAGAAAGATCAATCATGCATAAAGCATTGATTATGAAACACTTTCCAACTTCAATGCAATTTTATTTGAACATTTTAAAATGCGATACATTCCTCGGTAATAATTTAAAAATTATCACAATACTACATTAATTTATTATATTAGAAAACTTATAACTTCATCCAAAAAAATGAACTTCATTCAAATGATGGCATTGAAATATAAATTGCTTGGTTTAAATATCTCTAAAATGCGATACATTCCTCGGTAATATTTATCATAATTATCATAATACTAAAATAATTTATTATATTTGAAAACTTTATCGAAAACAACTGAAATTTATTCAAATGACGTCATCGAAATATAACACACTTGGCTCTCTCTATCAAAGCAGCATTTCATTCATACACATTTTTCGATTCATTTCATTAATCACAATACTATAATAACTTATTTAAAAACTTAAGACCATGGCGGTACAAGTAATTAAACTCTACGCTTAACACGTCATCGAAAAAGTCGTCCTCTCTGTAAAATCAATGAATATTTCATTCATATCAGCTATATTGCAGACTCCATGAGCTAAATAATTTTGCGTTAAAGAAATGCAGCAATTCTTATACAACTCAGTCTACATATTTTGCTGTTTACATTTTCCATAAGTGAAAAATAGGGCTTCGTTGTAGAAATAATCAAATTTGGATGATCATTTAAACTCAAATATATTGTAATTACGTTGTTTCAGTATATAGAAGCGCAAAATTTAAGCAAAAATAAAGCGGATTTAGGACGGATCCAACACTAAACATAAATTAAAAAGAACTTTTAAAATCACGATTTTGACACAAAATGGATGCCATATTTCATTTTGAAGTGGGCCACGTGATCTCTTCATACAATGGCCACGTGATCGCTTTATATAAAAGGTGTAATTTTTATTTTTATTTTTATTTTAAAAACTACTGAATATATTTTGCTGAATTATTTTTTATATATTTTATGGGATAATTTGAATATTTCCTAAAACTTTCGAAGCAATATGTGAATTTTAAATCCACTTAAAAAATGTTTGAAACATTAGGTCCCATAGGGTTCAATGTAATTCATTTTTTCAACCCGAGTTCAATCCAAAACTAATTGGGTGATATTATTCATTTATATTCCCATAGGTCCCACAGACCGTCTAAACAACATACTAAAATTTCATTTTGATAAAGTCATTTTTACGGTAATTATCGTGTTAACAGACGGGCAGACAGACAGACAGAATGAACAATGTCATAAACACTTTTTAACTTTGTTGTAAAGTGTTAAAAACTGATCTCCTGAAATTATCGTGCAGACGAATATCAAACAAGCAAAATATTTCACTTTACGCAGGTTCCAAATTCTTTAAACTCATTAAGAGTTTATAGCTAAATAAAAGTGTTTTACAGTCTGAAACAAAAAGTTAATATCAATTTTCAATTTCATTTGACTCTATAGTTATCTATCGATAACAAACCAAAATACATGTCTGCCAGTGAGCAATCATTTCCTCAGTGTGACCATGATTAGGTTAGGATCTCAAACATAATCAGAAATTTCAATCACAACGATTCAGTGATACATTGATGTTCAGTTAATTATTACATTAACTGAACATCAATGTATCGCTTATTACTGTTAATTATTACATTAACTGAACAGTAATTTACCGCTGAGCCTTGTTGTAAAATTTAAAAGCTCAGAAATAAATGTAATCCGTTATAAAATAAAATTTTCAGTTTGCGCTCTTTGTTCTCATAAGTCAAAGCATCGCATTCGCTTACCAAAAAACTATAGTCTCCCATAGTTTTAGAATTTATTATGCATTTCATATTTCATTTAATGGTAACATTACTATATAAATAAATAACTGGAAATTTTAAATTTTCACTTAAAATTTGGTAGGTAATTATACTGGAAAAAGAATACAGTATTGGGAGTGGGAGAAACATAATAAACTTAAGAATCAAGGGCCACAGGAATCAAACCTTAATAACCAATACCTTATAAGCCAAACCTTAAGAATTTCCATCCTATGTACAATGAATATACACTGCTCACAAAAAGCTAGGGCTACAAGGGATATGCAAAACAAAAAGCAGCCCTTTGCAAATGTGGTGACATAGTAATTGGTTAATATTATCTGCAATGCTGAAGTATGCACATTTTTTCTTCTGAAGGAAAAACATATTTCCAGGCTACTTTAAAATCAGCGTTGAAAGATAAAAAATATGTATATAAAATTAAAGAAACCCACTGTGGTTAACGTTTTTTTCAAAATATGGATTGTATGGAAACAATGGTCTACTTTTTTTGAACGAGGTTTTTGAACGAACATTTTACTATGTATACTAAAGTCATTCTTTAGATTTGAACAATTATTTTTAGTTGCTTTTGCAATATCCCTAACTTTAAGTAACCAGCGTGTATAGGATAATTTATATACAGACCGTTATATTTAAAAATATTTTATTTTTTATTTAATCATAAATCTTCATTTTTACCCCACTGAATTTCATCGCATCTACAATTTCATGTACACTAATAAAATATAATAATTTAAAAATTTGCAGATTCTGATTTATATTTTTATAATATTCTCAGCCCAACAATATAAAAAGGCTGAAAAATTATTTATATGTACAATAATAGTCACTAGATATTACAGTAAAATATAAGCATTTGTTGTACAAAACGTAAAATAATGTCATCCTAAATTTTTATTTTTTCTTTATTTCTGAATAATCTCCATATAAGCACTACATCAAATGAAATACAAGTTTAAGCGTAAACATGTTATCCAAAGTCCTTTTAAAATTTGCTTTTGTAATATATTATGCAATTGTGAAATGCAAAAAAATATATAAAGACATTTTGTAAAATATCCAACCAATTAAATTTTATTGAAAGATACTGGCAACTAATTTCAGACACAAATACCAGAAATTCAAACTTTTTCACTCAAAAAATATCTTTAAATACCGATAGATGGCAGAACATGTTTGCGTTCTGATCGTTGCATGAAATGTAAAGGATAATTTAAGTATTTTCCTAGAAAACGTTAAAAAGAATATTATTTATGATACAATTGATAAAAATAAATATTTAAGCCTTTTTTTAATTTAGACAATTTACAATTTTTAAGAATTTATATTATTTGCATCGCATAAAATATAGTTTTAAGGAGAGCGATTCCATGCCGTGAAATGAGTTTCGTTTGTTACCGTTTGATGTTTTCATGTTCTTTAACAAATGGATTTGATAAACTTTCTGAGCTCTACTCTGTAATGCATAGGTGTAGACTTTTAGAAACTATAGGGGGGGGGGGAGTCTGCCAATGTTTTTTAATGTGAGGTATATAAAGCCTTTCTAATATACACTTCTGAAAATCGGACATCTTCATTCTATGGACGGACACTACTCAATACAAGACACTATTTAATTTACACATTCATTTAAAAAAAAACATTCTCAAGATATTTGAGATTTCTTGCATTTTCGTTACGCCGCCTTTGGGAAAATGCCCAATTACTAAATAAAAACAAAATTGAATTAAAAGTGCAAATTTAGTGCTATTTTGTGCAATTAAACTCAATTTAATGAATTATTAAAGAAATGAAGAAGAAATCTGATGTGGGGAGGACATGACTTTCCCTGCAGACTTATAATTACATTCTCTTTATTTTAATTAAATTTAATTTTTTTTTTAATTCAATTTTCGTTCTCATTTGGTAACTGGACTTATTTTCAAAGGTGGTGTAGAGAAAATACGAAAGAACTAAAATATCTCAAGAACGGCTAATTCTAGTGTAATGGGGTTGGTCTTATTCTTTTCAACGTTAAAAATTACGTATAAAACAAGCATTTATTGGATATATTCGAGCATACGTAGTTTTTATTTTAGATTTTGCGATTTTTGCGGGCCATATCGCAAAAAAAGACAGGTTATTTTTTTCCGAATCGTACCAAAATCTAATCAGCACCAGGCTAATCCACAAGCGACTTATCTACTGAATTTTGTGGAATTCGGTCCATTAGTTTTTCAGCTAGAGTGTATACAGACAATTTTTGCTGGCCATTTCGCAAAATAAGGCAGGTTCTTTTATCCCGAATCATACTAAAAACTAATCGGCACCAGATTCGCCCACAGGTGATTTGCCTACTAAATTTTATGAAATTCGGTCCATTAGTTCTAAAGTTAGAATGGATACAAAATCTGCACAGACAGACAGACACACAGACGGACAGACAGACACACATACAGACATACAGACATACATACAGACAGACAGACAGACATACAGACGTCACGCTAAAAATAGTTTTTTCGTATTCTAGAGGTCTCGAAACGTGTAGATCCGTCGAAAACTCGAGTTGCGATTTTCGGCATGATTCCAATACTTTCCCTGTACATTACCAGGTATTGCAGGGAAAGTAAAATGAATTCTTGTCTGCAGGGAAAGTTATGTGCTGTCCACATCAGAATTTTTTATTTTCCTTATATACATAGTATAATGTATAAGGGAAAAATTATAACAGAGACGAAAATTCGAATTAGAGTTTTCGACGGGAGAGAACGTATCAAGCATCCTTAAATGCGAATCAGACTTTTTTGAGATGATGTATGTGTGTGTTTATATGTGTTTGTATGTGTGTGTGTGTGGGGGGGGGGGGTCTGGAGACGATATCTCAAGAAGAAATGAATCGATTTGAATGAAATTTGGTACAAAAATTAAAATCAGTGAATACTCGAAGCCTATTGTTTTTTTAAAAGCAATCAAATGTTCATAACCCCATTAAGATTTGAAATAAAATTTTGAAAAAATCATAAAATTAGAACCTAAAATTTCGTAAATAATCATTTCTTCTGTAATTTCTTATTAGAAAACGATTAACACATACTTTAGAACTCTCATAAAGGGTTTTCGAGATATTGCACATTCTTCAAATGAATTTATCAAAAATTCACATAAAATTAAAAAAAAATATTAACCTTTGTGAAATATGTTCACTTTTCATATGTAATATTATGCGATAAATTTGTTATCAGTTTCCTGGATCTAGCCCGTACCATTCACGAGAGAAAATACTTTGGGTAATAGTTTTGTATTTGGACGTCATTAGTCGTTTACCTATATAAATAAAATGGAAAATATGTTTGTCTGTCTGTCTGTCTGTCCCGTCATCACGGGAGAACGGTTGAACCAAATTTGATGAAATTTTGTGGATAGCCTTGAAATAGTCCCACATAAATGTATCCCAAGTTTCGAGTATCTAAAACCAGTAACGAAACTTTTTCTAGGAGTTCTACTCTCTGCCTCCGTGGTTTATCCAAACGAAAAGCTTGAACATCGTTTGAAAGTGAATTAAAAGTTTTTCTTTGAGTTTGGTGGCAGATTTTTTGCGCTAATTAGTCACTTTCTGTAAACATGAATCGTTTGAAACATGATTTAAATGGAAAATTTATCGCCATGGTTTATTTCTCACACGCTTTAACTGAACAAAAGCATAAAGAAATCAAAATGGTTATTTAATTTCGCAGTTTATGAGGAAGATTCTATCTTATATCATGTTGCTCAGAAGCGCAATTAAATTAAATCTGTCTGTTAATTTTAATTATTATTTTTTTCAATTTGCATAAGGAACAAATGGATATAAAAATATATTTTAGAAAAGATCGATTTGATTTTTCATATAGCATTTTTGACTGGATAATATCAATTACGGTCTTCAGATTTAAACGTTATTATTATTGATATTTTCGGGGATTATTGATTCAGGGATTGTTGATATTTTCAAGTTATTATGCAATTGTTTTATTATGACAAAAATTGTTTAAACTCATTGTACGTTGTACGAGTAATCTTCTACAAATACACGGGTATATCTTCTAATCTACGAGATTATAAGTAGTACAGGTATATTGGCATATGTTTTGATATATATTGGCATATATTTGAATCAATTACGACCTTCTGGTATAAAGAGTGCGGGGATTATTGATATTTTCAATTTATTACGTCATCTCTTTTATTTTGGCAAAGATTTTTCAGACTCATATTGTAATGCGGGTAATATTTTACTAACACACTGGTATATTTTCTAATCTGCGATAATATAAGTAGTACGGGGTTGCATAAATTGATTCAATTCTTTTTTTTTTTTGTAAATTTGCTTACAAAAGGGGGCAGGATATTTTATTCTTCAGATCTGCCCGTGAAGATAATTTTGCATAGTGAGAACAGATATTCTTAAACTTCTCTTTAGGAGCAATACATTTAATATTTTAACAGAATTTGCACATGATTGCGAATTATAAGTTTCTTTATATTATATACTCCGTACGAAGAACGGGTATGCTGCTAGTATACTATAAGAAAAACTATTTCTGCAATCATAACGCTTGGTGAAATATTGGCGACGAATTTTGCGGAATATCGCCAACTTGGCGGGAGTTTGTTAATGTTATCAAATTGACGGAAATGTAGCCAAATTGATAAAATTGATGCTAATTCAATGAAAAGGACGACTAATTGATGAAAATTCAATACCTTGAACAGAACATAACAAAAGACTATATGACTAACCCATTTCTCCACCTGTCCTTAATGATTGGTGAAAAATTTGACGGGATGTCGCAAACTTGGCGGCTTTTTTAAATATTGCCAGATGGACAACAAATTCTCCAATGTGTTTATATGTGTTTGTATGTGTGTGTGTGTGAGGGGGGGGGGGGGGTCTGGAGACGATATCTCAAGAAGAAATGAATCGATTTGAATGAAATTTGGTACAAAAATTAAAATCAGTGAATACTCGAAGCCTATTGTTTTTTTAAAAGCAATCAAATGTTCATAACCCCATTAAGATTTGAAATAAAATTTTGAAAAAATCATAAAATTAGAACTTAAAATTTCGTAAATAATCATTTCTTCTGTAATTTCTTATTAGAAAACGATTAACACATACTTTAGAACTCTCATAAAGGGTTTTCGAGATATTGCACATTCTTCAAATGAATTTATCAAAAATTCACATAAAATTAAAAAAAAATATTAACCTTTGTGAAATATGTTCACTTTTCATATGTAATATTATGCGATAAATTTGTTATCAGTTTCCTGGATCTAGCCCGTACCATTCACGAGAGAAAATACTTTGGGTAATAGTTTTGTATTGCTTACAAAAGGGGCAGGATATTTTATTCTTCAGATCTGCCCGTGAAGATAATTTTGCATAGTGAGAACAGATATTCTTAAACTTCTCTTTAGGAGCAATACATTTAATATTTTAACAGAATTTGCACATGATTGCGAATTATAAGTTTCTTTATATTATATACTCCGTACGAAGAACGGGTATGCTGCTAGTATACTATAAGAATAACTATTTCTGCAATCATAACGCTTGGTGAAATATTGGCGACGAATTTTACGGAATATCGCCAACTTGGCGGGAGTTTGTTAATGTTATCAAATTGACGGAAATGTAGCCAAATTGATAAAATTGATGCTAATTCAATGAAAAGGACGACTAATTGATGAAAATTCAATACCTTGAACAGAACATAACAAAAGACTATATGACTAACCCATTTCTCCACCTGTCCTTAATGATTGGTGAAAAATTTGACGGGATGTCGCAAACTTGGCGGCTTTTTTAAATATTGCCAGATGGACGAAAAATTCTCCAAACTGATAATAATGACGCTAAATAGGAGGCAATGCTTTGCAAACTTTTAATTCCGTCATATGACGTGCATACTTTCTAGAATATAAGAACATCGCTTCTCTCCGTTTGTTTGTAACACTTAACGATACATATGGCGAACTTGGGGGTAATCTAGCAAAATTTCGGCAACTTGGCGATATTTAGCCCCAGATTGAAGAAAATATCGTTAGAATTGTAAAAATGACGACAAGTTGATTAAAATGACCCCTAATTGATAAATTTATTATTAAACTATTTTAATATATGGACTATATTGCTTGAGGATGCTATCAATATAGATAATTGTTAATTTAGAGTTGAGTAAAGTATAAGTTAATTGGGTACAAAATAGCTTTACTTGTTTTCATCCAGAAAAACGCCAAATGTGAAATTCAATGTTACAAACACTGTGCCGTGGATCGTTTTATCATTTTTAACACTTTACAACAAAGTTGAAAAGTGTTTATGACTTTGTTCATTTATTCTGTCTGTCTGTCTGTCCGTTAGCACGATAACTGCCGTAAAAATGACCTAATTTTGCCTAAATTCTGTGCATCTACATACTGAAAAAACTCAATGACAATATATTTGAGTTCAAATGCTCATCCAAATTTGATTATTTCTACAACGACGCCTATTTTTCACATATGTAAAATATAAACAGCAAAATATTTAGAATGAGTTGTATTAGAATTGCTGTATTTCTTTAACACAAAATCATTTAGTTCATGGAGTCTGCATAGCTGATATGAATGAAATATTCATTGATTTTACAAAGAGCAGGACAATTTTTTTCGATGAAGTTTTACGCATAGAGTTTAATTACTTGTAGCTCCATGGTCTTAATTTTTAAATAAAATAAATTATTACAGTATTGTGATGAATGACATGAATGGGAAATTATTTATGAATGAAATGCTGCTTTTATAGAGAGAACCAGGCGTGTTATTTTTTCTATGACGTCATTTGAATGAATTTCAGTTGTTTTCGATGAAGTTTTCAAATATAATAAATTATCGTGGTTTTATAATAATTCTAAAATTATTACTGAGGAATGTATCACATTTTAGAGATGTTTAAACCAGGCAATTTATATTTCAATGCCGTCATTTGAATGAAGTTCATTTTTTTCGATGAAGGTTTAAGTTTTCAAATATAATAAATTAATGTATTATTGTGATAAGTTTTGAAATATTACCGAGGAATGCATTGCATTTTAGACATGTTTAAATAAAACTGCATTGAAGTTGGAAAGTGTTTCATAATAAATGCTTTAAGCATGATTGATCTCTCTTGTGTAATTGTGAAAGAAGTAAATTCATTGCATTATATAAAGAAAGCTATGTGCTGCATGATTTTTAGATTTTTTGATGCATCAGAATTTTTTGTTAATGTCTCAATCCAGCTGTATTCATGACGTCATGCACCAACGATAATAAATGTGTCACCTATAGCTTCAATATTAAAACTCTGAATAATATATTTATTTTTAGTTTTTAAATGATTTAAATATCTTTATTTCTATCGAAATGGCAACAGCGTTTGCATCAATGAAATGTCAGATCTTGAAGATAAATGATGAAGAAAATATGTTTATTTAACTTCAAAATTGTATAGAAAAAGTTGAAAATTCGTAAAATAATAAGAAAAGACTTTGTGTTCAAAATTTTGGCACATGGGACCCTTTTGATGCCCCATTTTTATTTAGCTGTAGATCCTATAACGAAAATTGCATGAGGAGATAGATTTCCTCGATGGGTATCTATTTATTATCTCTTTTTAAGACATTTACTTTCGTTGTTCCGGAATCAAAAACTCTGGCACAAAGAAACTATAGATTGCTTTTAAATGTTCGCACTTGAGCAACAAACCTGAAACATTTAGCTTCAGTTTAAAGTAAATGGAGATCGCAGCCCTAAAATTGAGGTGTGAGTTACATTTTTGAAAAGTGTGTCGCTGTTACCCTTTTTTCGAATTTGTTTGCAATGTATCTGTCCTTTTGTAAATAGCTTTACTTACGTTGGAGTATTGGTGAACAAAGAGGGTGGAACAAACGAAAAAATCAAAATAAGAATTGTAAGAGCTCAAAATTGTTTTGAAAACTGAATAAAGTGTTGAAGACCCAGACCGTCTGAGGACTTGAGCAACTATTTGGACGGCCGAACTGAATAAAGTGTGGAGAGCTACTAACTTTAATTTAATAACCAAAATCAACCTCTTTAATTCCTTATTGAAGAGCCGAAACATGGAAATTAACAAAGAGTCAATGCAACAAGTTGAATATCTGGCAGATTAAATGTTATTACTAATGTTATTACTAATACCTTATGTTATTACTAATACCGAACTCTACAAGAGTGAATAATGAACAGAAAGCAATAGAGATGGAAATAAAATACCGTAAATGGAAATGGACTGGACATGTCTTAAGAAGGCCACATCATAACAACCCTGCTGTGGCACTTACTTGAGCGCCCGAGGGAAAATAATCTCGGGGTCGACCCAAGCTTACTTGGAGGAAACTAATAGAACAAGAGAGAAATCTGATGGGATGGGCTAGCTGGTCAGATGCAAGGACTGCGGCACAGGATCCAGCAGGTTGGCGACGCAATCTAAAGGTCTTATGCCACTAGGCACGATGAGTAATGATGATGATCTTTCTTTAAAAACCTGTGGAGAAAAAACTATCAGCTTTTTCAAAATTCTCTCTCCACAGCTTTCATTGAAACGCCTTTAGATCCAGATTAATGAAAAATCGAGATCGCAGATCGAAAATAGATGCATTTCCTAGGAAGGGTCGATTTGTCCTTTTTTAGATGTTTTTCGAACATATTTAAGGTTATATTAAATTTTTCGAAGTTTTCTGAAACTCCTCGAATCGAATGCTACATTTCCGAAAAAAAACGCGATGTACTCTGTCGATTATTGGCTTCGGAATAGCAGGGCATACAAATAAATAAATAAAAATATATATAAACATAGATTTCCACGCGTTAGAAGTAAGATGTGCAATGTACTAGAATGGACCGACAAAAATACGATATCTGCTATAACACATATTTTGAAAGAAACACATTTGAATGTCGGGAATGACAGATATTTTTAGCCTATGACTATGGAGTTACATATAACATTATAAATAACTGGAGACACTGATATCAAATGTCATGCATATAATACTTATGTTTTTTACGACATAAATCCTCATTTACAGGAATAGTCGAAAATAAGAATGTGACATGTAGAGGGTTACAACTACATCTAAGACGCTAAAGAGTTAGTTCCAGACAAAAATTGTATCATAAATTGTATTTTACTAGCCGAATACCCGTTGAAAATCAACGGTCTCGCAATAAGCAACCTTTGAATAATGTAAATTTTTTAATAATTCGCGTTTCATATTTATTCGACAAATCGATTCGACTAAATTTGCTGATTTCTTCCTTTCGAATTATCTACCCGTACAACACATTAAAGTCTATCTCATCCCGATGCACTCCTATATTATTATTTCTCCTTTGGAACTTTTTTCTATGAAGCACATCCATAAATGAACATTTTTGAAAAACTCTGTTTGTCTTGTGTTTTTTATCAGATGATTGGCCCAAATACCAAATATCAAGCCTCTATCACATTTAAAAGGAAGCGTGCCTCATTTATTAGGAAAATCGAACATATTAGTGTGCGCACCCCTTAAAGTAGCAAATATTGGAAATATAAAATTTCACACTCTCTTCCTTTTAAACTATCTACTCGTACATCAAATTTGAAGTCGCTATCCTATCGAGAAGCATGTTTTTCTATCACTTCACCTTTTGAACGTTTTTCTGTGTAGCACCCCGTTAAAGAACATTTTTGTCAAACTGTACTCATCTTTAGTTTTTTTTGTCAAATGGTTAGCCCATATACTAAATTTCAAGTCTCTATCACATTGTAAAGGAGGCGTTTTTCATTTGTTCGGTAAATCGAACATTTTAGTGAGCGGAACCCCCCTACAATAACAAATGTTGGAAAACTGAAATTGCACACTTTCTTCCTTTCCAACTTTTTACCCGTACACTAAATTTGAAGTCTGTATCTCATCGCGAAGCATACTTTTCTAGCATTTCATCTTTTGAATGCTTTTGTGTGGAGTACCCACCCCCTTAACTATACATTTTTGAAAAACTCTATTCTTTATGTGATTTCTGTCAGATTATTTTCCTATATATCAAATATCAAGCCTCTATCACGTTTTAAAACGGGCGTCTCTCCTTTATTCCGAAAATCGAACATTTTGGTGTGTGGCACCCCCTAAAGTAGAAAATATTGGTAAACTGAAATTTTACACTTTCTTCCTTTCAAACTATCTACCCTTATACCAAATTTGATATCTCTATCTCAATCCGAAGCGTGGTTTTTTATCAATTCACTTTTCGAATGTTTTACTCTGAAGCAACCCCTTAAACAAACATTTTTGAAAAACTATATTTGTCTTGGGTGTTTCCATCAAATGATTAGCCCATATACCGAATTTCAAGCCTCTATCAAATTTTAAAGGAGCGTTTTCTCATTTATTCTGCAAATCGAATATTTTGGTGTGCGGCACCCCCTTAGGTAGAAAATATTGGAAATCTGAAATTGCACGCTTTTTTCCTTTTGAACGATTTACCAATACACCAAATTTGAAGTCCCTATCTCATCGCAAAGCATGCTTTCCTATCATTTCACTTTTCGAACATTTTAGTGTGCGGCACCCCCTTAAGTAGAAAATATTGGAAATCTGAAATTGTACACTTTCTTCCTTTCGAACGATTTACCCATACACCAAATTTGAAGTCTCTACCTCATCGCAAAGCATTCTTTCCTATCATTTCACTTTTCGAACGTTTTGGTGTGGGGCACCCCCCCTTAAGTAGAAAATATTGGAAATCTGAAATTGCACACTTTCTTCCTTTCGAACGATTTACCCATATACCAAATTTGAAGTCTCTATCTCATCGCAAAGCATGCTTTCCCGTCATTTCACTTTTCGAACGTTTTGGTGTGGGGCACCCCCTCTGTAGAACGTTTTCGAAAAATTCGATTTTTCCAGGGGGTTTTATCGAACGACCGAGTCGTGTACCAAATTGCAAGTCTCTATCTATTCGGGAAGTGCCTAAAAAAAGCGTGAGAGACAGACAGACGGACAGACAGACAGACAGACAGACAGACGGACACTTGGCAATTAGTATATACTAGCCGCATACCCGTTGAAAATCAACGGCCCCACATTAAGCAACCCCTGAATAATGTAAATTTTTTAATAATTCGCGTTTCTTATTTATTCGACAAATCGAACATTTAGTTTTGAGGCACCGCCAAAAGTTCAAAATATCGGAAAACTGAAATTGCACATATTCTTCCTTTCGAACTATCTACCTGTACACCAAATTTGAAGTCTGTATCTTATTTCGAAGCATGTTTTTTTTTATCAATTCACATTTCGAACGTTTTCCTCTGGAGAACCCCCCTTAAACGAACATTTTTGAAAAATTATATTCGTTTTGGGTGTTTTCATCGAATGATTAGTCTATATATAAAATTTTGAGCCTCTATCAAATTTTAAAAGGGCCGTTTCTCATTTATTCGGAAAATCGAACATTTTTGTGGGCGACACCCCCTTAAGTAGGAAATATTGGAAATCTGAAATTACACACTATCTTCCTTTCGAACGGTTTACCTATATACCAAATTTGAAGTCCCTATCTTATCGCAAAGCAGGCTTTCCTATCATTTCACTTTTCGAACGTTTTGGTGTGCGGTACCCCCATGAGTAGAAAATATTGGAAATCTGAAAATGCACACTGTCTGCCTTTCGAACGATTTACCCATACACCAAATCTGAAGTCACTATCTCATCGCAAAGCATGCTTTCCTATCATTTCACTTTTCGAACGTTTTGGTGTGGAGAACCCCCTGTAGACGGAAAATCAAACATTTTTGTGTGCGGCACCCCCTTAAGTAGAAAATATTGGAAATCTGAAATTCCGCACTTTCTTTGTTACAAACGATTTACCCATACTCCAAACTTGAAGTCTCTATCTCATTTCGAACGTTTTGGTATGCTGCACCCCCCCCCCCCCTTAAGTAGAAAATATTGGAAATCTGAAATTGCACACTTTCTTCCTTTCGAACGATTTACCCATACACCAAATTTGAAGTCTCTACCTCATCGCAAAGCATTCTTTCCTATCATTTCACTTTTCGAACGTTTTGGTATGCTGCACCCCCCCTTAAGCAGAAAATACTGGAAATCTGAAATTGCACACTTTCTTCCTTTCGAGTGATTTACCCATATACCAAATTTGAAGTCTCTATCTCATCGCAAAGCATACTTTCCCGTCATTTCACTTATCGAACGTTTTGGTGTGGGGCACCCCCTCTATAGAACGTTTTCGAAAAATTCAATTTTTCCAGGGGGTTTTATCGAACGACCGAGCCGTGTACCAAATTGCAAGTCTCTATCTATTCGGGAAGTGCCTAAAAAAAGCGTGACAGACAGACGGACAGACAGACAGACGGACAGACAGACAGACAGACTGACGGACACTTGGCAATTAGTATATACTAGCCAAATACCCGTTGAAAATCAACGTTCTCGCAATAAGCAACCCCTGAATATTGTAATTTTTTAATAATTCGCGTTTCACATTTATTCGGCAAATCGAATATTTTAGTGTGCAGAACCCCCTTAAGTAGAAAATATTGGAAATCTGAAATTCCACACGTTCTTTGTTTCAAACGATTTACCCATACACCAAACTTGAAGTCTCTATCGCATCGCAAATCATGCTCTCCTATCATTTCACTTTTCGAACGTTTTGGTGTGCTGCACCCCCCCCCCCCCTTAAGTAGAAAATATTGGAAATCTGAAATTGCACACTTTCTTCCTTTCCAGTGATTTACCCATATACCAAATTTGAAGTCTCTATCTCATCGCAAAGCATGCTTTCCCGTCGTTTCACTTTTCGAACGTTTTGGTGTGGGGCACCCCCTGTAGAGGGAAAATCGAACATTTTTGTGTGCGGCACCCCCTTAAGTAGAAAATATTGGAAATCGGAAATTCCGCACTTTCTTTGTTTCAAACGATTTACCCATACACCAAACTTGAAGTCTCTATCGCATCGCAAATCATGCTCTCCTAGCATTTCACTTTTCGAACGTTTTGGTGTGCTGCACCCCCCCTTAAGTAGAAAATATTGGAAATCTGAAATTGCACACTTTCTTCCTTTCGAGTGATTTACCAATATACCAAATTTGAAGTCTCTATCTCATCGCAAAGCATGCTTTCCCGTCATTTCACTTTTCGAACGTTTTGGTGTGCGGCACCCCCTTAAGTAGAAAATATTGAAAATCTGAAATTCCACACTTTCTTTCTTTCTAACGATTTATCCATACACCAAATTTGAAGTCTCTATCTCATCGCAAAGCATGCTCTCCTATCATTTCACTTTTCTTACGTTTTGGTGTGCTGCACCCCCCCCCCTTAAGTAGAAAATATTGGAAATCTGATATTGCACACTTTCTTCCTTTCGAGTGATTTACCCATATACCAAATTTGAAGTCTCTATCTCATCGCAAAGCATGCTTTCCCGTCATTTCACTTATCGAACGTTTTGGTGTGGGGCACCCCCTCTATAGAACGTTTTCGAAAAATTCAATTTTTCCAGGGGATTTTATCGAACGACCGAGCCGTGTACCAAATTGCAAGTCTCTATCTATTCGGGAAGTGCCTAAAAAAAGCGTGACAGACAGACGGACAGACAGACAGACGGACAGACAGACAGACGGACAGACAGACAGACAGACAGACGGACACTTGGCAATTAGTATATACTAGCCGAATACCCGTTGAAAATCAACGTTCTCGCAATAAGCAACCCCTGAATATTGTAATTTTTTAATAATTCGCGTTTCACATTTATTCGGCAAATCGAATATTTTAGTGTGCAGAACCCCCTTAAGTAGAAAATATTGGAAATCTGAAATTCCACACGTTCTTTGTTTCAAACGATTTACCCATACACCAAACTTGAAGTCTCTATCGCATCGCAAATCATGCTCTCCTATCATTTCACTTTTCGAACGTTTTGGTGTGCTGCACCCCCCCCTTAAGTAGAAAATATTGGAAATCTGAAATTGCACACTTTCTTCCTTTCGAGTGATTTACCCATATACCAAATTTGAAGTCTCTATCTCATCGCAAAGCATGCTTTCCCGTCGTTTCACTTTTCGAACGTTTTGGTGTGGGGCACCCCCTCTATGGAACGTTTTCGAAAAATTCGATTTTTCCAGGGGGTTTTATCGAACGACCGAGCCGTGTACCAAATTGTAAGTCTATCTATTCGGGAAGTGCCTAAAAAATGCGTGACAGACAGACGGACAGACAGACAAACGGACAGACAGACAGACGGACAGACAGACAGACGGACAGACAGACAGACAGACAGACGGAGACTTGGCAATTAGTATATACTAGCCGCATACCCGTTGAAAATCAACGGCCCCACATTAAGCAACCCCTGAATAATGTAAATTTTTTAATAATTCGCGTTTCTTATTTATTCGACAAATCGAACATTTAGTTTTGAGGCACCGCCAAAAGTTCAAAATATCGGAAAACTGAAATTGCACATATTCATCCTTTCGAACTATCTACCTGTACACCAAATTTGAAGTCTGTATCTTATTTCGAAGCATGTTTTTTTTTATCAATTCACATTTCGAACGTTTTCCTCTGGAGAACCCCCCTTAAACGAACATTTTTGAAAAATTATATTCGTTTTGGGTGTTTTCATCGAATGATTAGTCTATATATAAAATTTTGAGCCTCTATCAAATTTTAAAAGGGCCGTTTCTCATTTATTCGGAAAATCGAACATTTTTGTGGGCGACACCCCCTTAAGTAGGAAATATTGGAAATCTGAAATTACACACTATCTTCCTTTCGAACGGTTTACCTATATACCAAATTTGAAGTCCCTATCTTATCGCAAAGCAGGCTTTCCTATCATTTCACTTTTCGAACGTTTTGGTGTGCGGTACCCCCATGAGTAGAAAATATTGGAAATCTGAAAATGCACACTGTCTGCCTTTCGAACGATTTACCCATACACCAAATCTGAAGTCACTATCTCATCGCAAAGCATGCTTTCCTATCATTTCACTTTTCGAACGTTTTGGTGTGGAGCACCCCCTGTAGACGGAAAATCAAACATTTTTGTGTGCGGCACCCCCTTAAGTAGAAAATATTGGAAATCTGAAATTCCGCACTTTCTTTGTTACAAACGATTTACCCATACTCCAAACTTGAAGTCTCTATCTCATTTCGAACGTTTTGGTATGCTGCACCCCCCCCCCTTAAGTAGAAAATATTGGAAATCTGAAATTGCACACTTTCTTCCTTTCGAACGATTTACCCATACACCAAATTTGAAGTCTCTACCTCATCGCAAAGCATTCTTTCCTATCATTTCACTTTTCGAACGTTTTGGTATGCTGCACCCCCCCTTAAGCAGAAAATACTGGAAATCTGAAATTGCACACTTTCTTCCTTTCGAGTGATTTACCCATATACCAAATTTGAAGTCTCTATCTCATCGCAAAGCATACTTTCCCGTCATTTCACTTATCGAACGTTTTGGTGTGGGGCACCCCCTCTATAGAAAGTTTTCGAAAAATTCAATTTTTCCAGGGGGTTTTATCGAACGACCGAGCCGTGTACCAAATTGCAAGTCTCTATCTATTCGGGAAGTGCCTAAAAAAAGCGTGACAGACAGACGGACAGACAGACAGACGGACAGACAGACAGACAGACTGACGGACACTTGGCAATTAGTATATACTAGCCAAATACCCGTTGAAAATCAACGTTCTCGCAATAAGCAACCCCTGAATATTGTAATTTTTTAATAATTCGCGTTTCACATTTATTCGGCAAATCGAATATTTTAGTGTGCAGAACCCCCTTAAGTAGAAAATATTGGAAATCTGAAATTCCACACGTTCTTTGTTTCAAACGATTTACCCATACACCAAACTTGAAGTCTCTATCGCATCGCAAATCATGCTCTCCTATCATTTCACTTTTCGAACGTTTTGGTGTGCTGCACCCTCCCCTTAAGTAGAAAATATTGGAAATCTGAAATTGCACACTTTCTTCCTTTCGAGTGATTTACCCATATACCAAATTTGAAGTCTCTATCTCATCGCAAAGCATGCTTTCCCGTCATTTCACTTTTCGAACGTTTTGGTGTGCGGCACCCCCTTAAGTAGAAAATATTGAAAATTTGAAATTCCACACTTTCTTTCTTTCTAACGATTTATCCATACACCAAATTTGAAGTCTCTATCTCATCGCAAAGCATGCTCTCCTATCATTTCACTTTTCTTACGTTTTGGTGTGCTGCACCCCCCCCCCCCTTAAGTAGAAAATATTGGAAATCTGATATTGCACACTTTCTTCCTTTCGAGTGATTTACCCATATACCAAATTTGAAGTCTCTATCTCATCGCAAAGCATGCTTTCCCGTCGTTTCACTTTTCGAACGTTTTGGTGTGGGGCACCCCCTCTATGGAACGTTTTCGAAAAATTCGATTTTTCCAGGGGGTTTTATCGAACGACCGAGCCGTGTACCAAATTGTAAGTCTATCTATTCGGGAAGTGCCTAAAAAATGCGTGACAGACAGACGGACAGACAGACAAACGGACAGACAGACAGACGGACAGACAGACAGACGGACAGACAGACAGACAGACAGACGGAGACTTGGCAATTAGTATATACTAGCCGCATACCCGTTGAAAATCAACGGCCCCACATTAAGCAACCCCTGAATAATGTAAATTTTTTAATAATTCGCGTTTCTTATTTATTCGACAAATCGAACATTTAGTTTTGAGGCACCCCCAAAAGTTCAAAATATCGGAAAACTGAAATTGCACATGTTCTTCCTTTCGAACTATCTACCTGTACACCAAATTTGAAGTCTGTATCTTATTTCGAAGCATGTTTTTTTTTTATCAATTCACATTTCGAACGTTTTCCTCTGGAAAACCCCCTTAAACGAACATTTTTGAAAAATTATATTCGTTTTGGGTGTTTTCATCAAATGATTAGTCTATATTTAAAATTTTGAGCCTCTATCAAATTTTAAAGGGGCCGTTTCTCATTTATTCGGAAAATCGAAAATTTTTGTGTGCGACACCCCCTTAAGTAGGAAATATTGGAAATCTGAAATTGCACACTTTCTTCCTTTCTAACGGTTTACCTATATACCAAATTTGAAGTCCCTATCTTATCGCAAAGCAGGCTTTCCTATCATTTCACTTTTAGTACGTTTTGGTGTGCGGCACCCCTTGAGTAGAAAATATTGGAAATCTGAAAATGCACACTTTCTGCCTTTCGAACGATTTACCCATACACCAAATTTGAAGTCTCTACCTTATCGCAAAGCATGCTCTCCTATCATTTCACTTTTCGAACGTTTTGGTGTGCTGCACCCCCCCCCCTTAAGTAGAAAATATTGGAAATCTGAAATTGCACACTTTCTTCCTTTCGAACGATTTACCCATACACCAAATTTGAAGTCTCTATCTCATCGCAAAGCATGCTTTACTGTAATTTCACTTTTCGAACGTTTTGGTGTGGGGCACCCCCTCTATAGAACGTTTTCGAAAAATTCGATTTTTCCAGGGGGTTTTATCGAACGACCGAGCCGTGTACCAAATTGCAAGTCTCTATCTATTCGGGAAGTGCCTAAAAAAAGCGTGACAGACAGACGGACAGACAGACAGACGGACAGACAGACGGACACTTAGCAATTAGTATATACTAGCCGCATACCCGTTTAAAATCAACGGCCCCACATTAAGCAACCCCTGAATAATGTAAATTTTTTACTTATTTATTCGACAAATCAAACATTTAGTTTTGAGGCACCCCCAAAAGTTCAAAATATCGGAAAACTGAAATTGCACATGTTCTTCCTTTCGAACTATCTACCTGTACACCAAATTTGAAGTCTGTATCTTATTTCGAAGCATGTTTTTTTTTATCAATTCACATTTCGAACGTTTTCCTCTGGAAAACCCCCTTAAACGAACATTTTTGAAAAATTATATTCGTTTTGGGTGTTTTCATCAAATGATTAGTCTATATTTAAAATTTTGAGCCTCTATCAAATTTTAAAGGGGCCGTTTCTCATTTATTCGGAAAATCGAAAATTTTTGTGTGCGACACCCCCTTAAGTAGGAAATATTGGAAATCTGAAATTGCACACTTTCTTCCTTTCTAACGGTTTACCTATATACCAAATTTGAAGTCCCTATCTTATCGCAAAGCAGGCTTTCCTATCATTTCACTTTTAGAACGTTTTGGTGTGCGGCACCCCTTGAGTAGAAAATATTGGAAATCTGAAAATGCACACTTTCTGCCTTTCGAACGATTTACCCATACACCAAATTTGAAGTCTCTACCTTATCGCAAAGCATGCTCTCCTATCATTTCACTTTTCGAACGTTTTGGTGTGCTGCACCCCCCCCCCCTTAAGTAGAAAATATTGGAAATCTGAAATTGCACACTTTCTTCCTTTCGAACGATTTACCCATACACCAAATTTGAAGTCTCTATCTCATCGCAAAGCATGCTTTACTGTAATTTCACTTTTCGAACGTTTTGGTATGGGGCACCCCCTTTATAGGACGTTTTCGAAAAATTCGATTTTTCCAGGGGGTTTTATCGAACGACCGAGAGGTGTACCAAATTGCAAGTCTCTATCTATTCGGGAAGTGCCTAAAAAAAGCGTGACAGACAGACGGACAGACAGACGGACACTTAGCAATTAGTATATACTAGCCGCATACCCGTTGAAAATCAACGGCCCCACATTAAGCAACCCCTGAATAATGTAATTTTTTTACTTATTTATTCGACAAATCAAACATTTAGTTTTGAGGCACCCCCAAAAGTTCAAAATATCGGAAAACTGAAATTGCACATGTTCTTCCTTTCGAACTATCTACCTGTACACCAAATTTGAATTCTGTATCTTATTTCGAAGCATGTTTTTCTTTATCAATTCACATTTCGAACGTTTTCCTCTGGAAAACCCCCTTAAACGAACATTTTTGAAAAATTATATTCGTTTTGGGTGTTTTCATCAAATGATTAGTCTATATTTAAAATTTTGAGCCTCTGTCAAATTTTAAAGGGGCCGTTTCTCATTTATTCGGAAAATCGAACATTTTTGTGCGCGACACCCCCTTAAGTAGGAAATATTGAAAATCTGAAATTACACACTTTCTTCCTTTCCAACGGTTTACCTATATACCAAATTTGAAGTCCCTATCTTATCGTAAAGCAGGCTTTCCTATCATTTCACTTTTCCAACGTTTTGGTGTGCGGCACCCCCTTGAGTAGAAAATATTGGAAATCTGAAAATGCACACTTTCTGCCTTTCGAACGATTCACCCATACACCAAATATGAAGTTTCTACCTCATCGCAAAGCATGCTCTCCTATCATTTCACTTTTCGAACGTTTTGGTGTGCTGCACCCCCCCTTAAGTAGAAAATATTGGAAATCTGAAATTGCATACTTTCTTCCTTTCGAACGATTTACCCATACACCAAATTTGAAGTCTCTATTTCATCGCAAAGCATGCTTTCCCGTCGTTTCACTTTTCGAACGTTTTGGTGTGGGGCACCCCCTCTATGGAACGTTTTCGAAAAATTCGATTTTTCCAGGGGGTTTTATCGAACGACCGAGCCGTGTACCAAATTGCAAGTCTCTATCTATTCGGGAAGTGCCTAAAAAAGGCGTGACAGACAGACAGACGGACAGACAGACAGACAGACGGACAATTGGCAATTAGTATATACTAGCCGCATACCCGTTGAAAATCAACGACCCCACATTAAGCAACCCCTGAATAATGTCAATTTTTTAATAATTCGCGTTTCTTATTTATTCGACAAATCGAACATTTTGTTTTGAGGCCCCCCCAAAAGTTCAAAATATCGGAAAACTGAAATTGCACATGTTCTTCCTTTCGAACTATCTACCTGTACACCAAATTTGAAGTCTGTACCTTATTTCGAAGCATGTTTTTTTTTATCAATTCACATTTCGAACGTTTTCCTCTGGAGAACCCCCATAAACGAACATTTTTGAAAAATTATATTCGTTTTGGGTGTTTTCATCAAATGATTAGTCTATATATAAAATTTTGAGCCTCTGTCAAATTTTAAAGGGGCCGTTTCCCATTTATTCGGAAAATCGAACATTTTCGTGTGCGGCAACCCCTTAAGTAGGAAATATTGGAAATCTGAAATTACACACTTTCTTCCTTTCGAACGGTTTACCTATATACCAAATTTGAAGTCCCTATCTTATCGCAAAGCAGGCTTTCCTATCATTTCACTTTTCGAACGTTTTGGTGTGCGGCACCCCCTTGAATAGAAAATATTGGAAATCTGAAAATGCACACTTTCTGCCTTTCGAACGATTTACCCATACACCAAATTTGAAGTCTCTACCTCATCGCAAATCATACTCTCCTATCATTTCACTTTTCGAACGTTTTGGTGTGCTGCACCCCCCCTTAAGTAGAAAATATTGGAAATCTGAAATTGCACACTTTCTTCCTTTCGAACGATTTACCCATACACCAAATTTGAAGTCTCTATCTCATCGCAAAGCATGCTTTCCTGCATTTCACTTTTCGAACGTTTTGGTGTGGGGCACCCCCTCTATAGAACGTTTTCGAAAAATTCGATTTTTCCAGGGGGTTTTATCGAACGACCGAGCCGTGTACCAAATTGCAAGTCTCTATCTATTCGGGAAGTGCCTAAAAAAGGCGTGACAGACAGACGGACAGACAGACAGACAGATAGACGGACAGACAGACAGACAGACAGACGGACACTTGGCAATTAGTATATATAATTCTTCCTTTCGAACGATTTACCCATACACCAAATTTGAAGTCTCTATCTCATCGCAAAGCATGCTTTCCTGTCATTTCACTTTTCGAACGTTTTGGTGTGGGGCACCCCCTCTATAGAACGTTTTCGAAAAATTCGATTTTTCCATGGGGTTTTATCGAACGACCGAGCCGTGTACCAAATTGCAAGTATCTATCTATTCGGGAAGTGCCTAAAAAAGGCGTGACAGACAGACGGACAGACAGACTGACAGACAGAGGGACAGACAGACAGACAGACAGACGGACACTTGGCAATTAGTATATACTAGCCGCATACCCGTTGAAAATCAACGGCCCCACATTAAGCAACTCCTGAATAATGTAAATTTTCTAATAATTCGCGTTTCATATTTATTCGACAAATCGAACATTTAGTTTTGAGGCACCCCCAAAAGTTCAAAATATCGGAAAACTGAAATTGCATATTTCTTCCTTTTGAACTATCTACCTGTACACCAAATTTGAAGTCTGTATCTTATTTCGAAGCATGTTTTTTTTTATCAATTCACATTTCGAACGTTTTCCTCTGGAGAACCCCCTTAAACGAACATTTTTGAAAAATTATATTCGTTTTGGGTGTTTTCATCAAATGATTAGTCTATATATAAAATTTTGAGCCTCTATCAAATTTTAAAGGGGCCGTTTCTCATTTATTCGGAAAATCGAACATTTTCGTGTGCGGCAACCCCTTAAGTAGGAAATATTGGAAATCTGAAATTACACACTTTCTTCCTTTCGAACGGTTTACCTATATACCAAATTTGAAGTCCCTATCTTATCGCAAAGTAGGCTTTCCTATCATTTCACTTTTCGAACATTTTGGTGTGCGGCACCCCCTTGAGTAGAAAATATTGGAAATCTGAAAATGCACACTTTCTGCCTTTCGAACGACGATTTACCCATACACCAAATTTGAAGTCTCTACCTCATCGCAAAGCATACTCTCCTATCATTTCACTTTTCGAACGTTTTGGTGTGCTGCACCCCCCCCCCCTTAAGTAGAAAATATTGGAAATCTGAAATTGCACACTTTCTTCCTTTCGAACGATTTACCCTTACACCAAATTTGAAGTCTCTATCTCATCGCAAAGCATGCTTTCGTGTCATTTCACTTTTCGAACGTTTTGGTGTGGGGCACCCCCTCTATACAACGTTTTCGAAAAATTCGATTTTTCCAGGGGGTTTTATCGAACGACCGAGCCGTGTACCAAATTGCAAGTCTCTATCTATTCGGGAAGTGCCTAAAAAAGGCGTGACAGACAGACAGACGGACAGACAGACAGACAGACGGACACTTGGCAATTAGTATATACTAGCCGCATACCCGTTGAAAATCAACGACCCCACATTAAGCAACCCCTGAATAATGTCAATTTTTTAATAATTCGCGTTTCTTATTTATTCGACAAATCGAACATTTTGTTTTGAGGCCCCCCCAAAAGTTCAAAATATCGGAAAACTGAAATTGCACATGTTCTTCCTTTCGAACTATCTACCTGTACACCAAATTTGAAGTCTGTACCTTATTTCGAAGCATGTTTTTTTTTATCAATTCACATTTCGAACGTTTTCCTCTGGAGAACCCCCTTAAACGAACATTTTTGAAAAATTATATTCGTTTTGGGTGTTTTCATCAAATGATTAGTCTATATATAAAATTTTGAGCCTCTGTCAAATTTTAAAGGGGCCGTTTCCCATTTATTCGGAAAATCGAACATTTTCGTGTGCGGCAACCCCTTAAGTAGGAAATATTGGAAATCTGAAATTACACACTTTCTTCCTTTCGAACGGTTTACCTATATACCAAATTTGAAGTCCCTATCTTATCGCAAAGCAGGCTTTCCTATCATTTCACTTTTCGAACGTTTTGGTATGCGGCACCCCCTTGAATAGAAAATATTGGAAATCTGAAAATGCACACTTTCTGCCTTTCGAACGATTTACCCATACACCAAATTTGAAGTCTCTACCTCATCGCAAATCATACTCTCCTATCATTTCACTTTTCGAACGTTTTGGTGTGCTGCACCCCCCCTTAAGTAGAAAATATTGGAAATCTGAAATTGCACACTTTCTTCCTTTCGAACGATTTACCCATACACCAAATTTGAAGTCTCTATCTCATCGCAAAGCATGCTTTCCTGCATTTCACTTTTCGAACGTTTTGGTGTGGGGCACCCCCTCTATAGAACGTTTTCGAAAAATTCGATTTTTCCAGGGGGTTTTATCGAACGACCGAGCCGTGTACCAAATTGCAAGTCTCTATCTATTCGGGAAGTGCCTAAAAAAGGCGTGACAGACAGACGGACAGACAGACAGACAGATAGACGGACAGACAGACAGACAGACAGACGGACACTTGGCAATTAGTATATATAATTCTTCCTTTCGAACGATTTACCCATACACCAAATTTGAAGTCTCTATCTCATCGCAAAGCATGCTTTCCTGTCATTTCACTTTTCGAACGTTTTGGTGTGGGGCACCCCCTCTATAGAACGTTTTCGAAAAATTCGATTTTTCCATGGGGTTTTATCGAACGACCGAGCCGTGTACCAAATTGCAAGTATCTATCTATTCGGGAAGTGCCTAAAAAAGGCGTGACAGACAGACGGACAGACAGACTGACAGACAGAGGGACAGACAGACAGACAGACAGACGGACACTTGGCAATTAGTATATACTAGCCGCATACCCGTTGAAAATCAACGGCCCCACATTAAGCAACTCCTGAATAATGTAAATTTTCTAATAATTCGCGTTTCATATTTATTCGACAAATCGAACATTTAGTTTTGAGGCACCCCCAAAAGTTCAAAATATCGGAAAACTGAAATTGCATATTTCTTCCTTTTGAACTATCTACCTGTACACCAAATTTGAAGTCTGTATCTTATTTCGAAGCATGTTTTTTTTTATCAATTCACATTTCGAACGTTTTCCTCTGGAGAACCCCCTTAAACGAACATTTTTGAAAAATTATATTCGTTTTGGGTGTTTTCATCAAATGATTAGTCTATATATAAAATCATGTGGCCTTTATCAAATTTTGAGCCTCTATCAAATTTTAAAGGGGCCGTTTCTCATTTATTCGGAAAATCGAACATTTTTGTGTGCGGCACCCCCTTAAGTAGAAAATATTGGAAATCTGAAATTACACACTTTCTTCCTTTCGAACGGTTTACCTATATACCAAATTTGAAGTCCCTATCTTATCGCAAAGCAGGCTTTCCTATCATTTCACTTTTCGAACGTTTTGGTGTGCGGCACCCCCTTCAGTAGGAAATATTGGAAATCTGAAATTACACACTTTCTTTCTTTCGAACGATTTACCCATACACCAAATTTGAAGTCTCTATCTCATCGCAAAGCATGCTTTCCTGTCATTTCACTTTTCGAACGTTTTGGTGTGGGGCACCCCCTCTATAGAACGTTTTCGAAAAATTCGATTTTTCCAGGGGGTTTTATCGAACGACCGAGCCGTGTACGAAATTGCAAGTCTCTATCTATTCGGGAAGTGCCTAAAAAAGGCGTGACAGACAGACGGACAGACAGACAGACAGACAGACGGACAGACAGACAGACAGACGGACACTTGGCAATTAGTATATACTAGCCGCATACCCGTTGAAAATCAACGGCCCCACATTAAGCAACTCCTGAATAATGTAAATTTTCTAATATTTCGCGTTTCTTATTTATTCGACAAATCGAACATTTAGTTTTGAGGCACCCCCAAAAGTTCAAAATATCGGAAAACTGAAATTGCATATTTCTTCCTTTTGAACTATCTACCTGTACACCAAATTTGAAGTCTGTATCTTATTTCGAAGCATGTTTTTTTTTATCAATTCACATTTCGAACGTTTTCCTCTGGAGAACCCCCTTAAACGAACATTTTTGAAAAATTATATTCGTTTTGGGTGTTTTCATCAAATGATTAGTCTATATATAAAATCATGTGGCCTCTATCAAATTTTGAGCCTCTATCAAATTTTAAAGGGGCCGTTTCTCATTTATTCGGAAAATCGAACATTTTTGTGTGCGGCACCCCCTTAAGTAGAAAATATTGGAAATCTGAAATTACACACTTTCTTCCTTTCGAACGGTTTACCTATATACCAAATTTGAAGTCCCTATCTTATCGCAAAGCAGGCTTTCCTATCATTTCACTTTTCGAACATTTTGGTGTGCGGCACCCCCTTGAGTAGAAAATATTGGAAATCTGAAAATGCACACTTTCTGCCTTTCGAACGATTTACCCATACACCAAATTTGAAGTCTCTACCTCATCGCAAAGCATACTCTCCTATCATTTCACTTTTCGAACGTTTTGGTGTGCTGCACCCCCCCTTAAGTAGAAAATATTGGAAATCTGAAATTGCACACTTTCTTCCTTTCGAACGATTTACCCATACACCAAATTTGAAGTCTCTATCTCATCGCAAAGCATGCTTTCCTGTCATTTCACTTTTCGAACGTTTTGGTGTGGGGCACCCCCTCTATAGAACGTTTTCGAAAAATTCGATTTTTCCAGGGGGTTTTATCGAACGACCGAGCCGTGTACGAAATTGCAAGTCTCTATCTATTCGGGAAGTGCCTAAAAAAGGCGTGACAGACAGACGGACAGACAGACAGACAGACAGACGGACAGACAGACAGACAGACGGACACTTGGCAATTAGTATATACTAGCCGCATACCCGTTGAAAATCAACGGCCCCACATTAAGCAACTCCTGAATAATGTAAATTTTCTAATAATTCGCGTTTCTTATTTATTCGACAAATCGAACATTTAGTTTTGAGGCACCCCCAAAAGTTCAAAATATCGGAAAACTGAAATTGCATATTTCTTCCTTTTGAACTATCTACCTGTACACCAAATTTGAAGTCTGTATCTTATTTCGAAGCATGTTTTTTTTTATCAATTCACATTTCGAACGTTTTCCTCTGGAGAACCCCCTTAAACGAACATTTTTGAAAAATTATATTCGTTTTGGGTGTTTTCATCAAATGATTAGTCTATATATAAAATCATGTGGCCTCTATCAAATTTTGAGCCTCTATCAAATTTTAAAGGGGCCGTTTCTCATTTATTCGGAAAATCGAACATTTTTGTGTGCGGCACCCCTTTAAGTAGAAAATATTGGAAATCTGAAATTACACACTTTCTTCCTTTCGAACGGTTTACCTATATACCAAATTTGAAGTCCCTATCTTATCGCAAAGCAGGCTTTCCTATCATTTCACTTTTCGAACGTTTTGGTGTGCGGCACCCCCTTCAGTAGGAAATATTGGAAATCTGAAATTACACACTTTCTTTCTTTCGAACGGTTTACCCATACACCAAATTTGAAGTCTCTACCTCATCGCAAAGCATTCTTTCCTATCATTTCACTTTTCGAACGTTTTGGTGTGCTGCACCCCCCCTTAAGTAGAAAATATTGGAAATCTGAAATTGCACACTTTCTTCCTTTCGAGTGATTTACCCATATACCAAATTTGAAGTCTCTATCTCATCGCGAAGCATGCTTTCCCGTCATTTCACTTATCGAACGTTTTGGTGTGGGGCACCCCCTCTATGGAACGTTTTCGAAAAATTCGATTTTTCCAGGGGGTTTTATCGAACGACCGAGCCGTGTACCAAATTGCAAGTCTCTATCTATTCGGGAAGTGCCTAAAAAAGGCGTGACAGACAGACGGACAGACAGACAGACAGACAGACGGACAGACAGACAGACAGACGGACACTTGGCAATTAGTATATACTAGCCGCATACCCGTTGAAAATCAACGACCCCACATTAAGCAACCCCTGAATAATGTCAATTTTTTAATAATTCGCGTTTCTTATTTATTCGACAAATCGAACATTTTGTTTTGAGGCACCCCCAAAAGTTCAAAATATCGGAAAACTGAAATTGCACATGTTCTTCCTTTCGAACTATCTACCTGTACACCAAATTTGAAGTCTGTATCTTATTTCGAGGCATGTTTTTTTTTATCAATTCACATTTCGAACGTTTTCCTCTGGAGAACCCCCTTAAACGAACATTTTTGAAAAATTATATTCGTTTTGGGTGTTTTCATCAAATGATTAGTCTATATATAAAATTTTGAGCCTCTGTCAAATTTTAAAGGGGCCGTTTCTCATTTATTCGGAAAATCGAACATTTTCGTGTGCGGCAACCCCTTAAGTAGGAAATATTGGAAATCTGAAATTACACACTTTCTTCCTTTCGAACGGTTTACCTATATTCCAAATTTGAAGTCCCTATCTTATCGCAAAGCAGGCTTTCCTATCATTTCACTTTTCGAACGTTTTGGTGTGCGGCACCCCCTTGAATAGAAAATATTGGAAATCTGAAAATGCACACTTTCTGCCTTTCGAACGATTTACCCATACACCAAATTTGAAGTCTCTACCTCATCGCAAAGCATACTCTCCTATCATTTCACTTTTCGAACGTTTTGGTGTGCTGCACCCCTCCCCCTTAAGTAGAAAATATTGGAAATCTGAAATTGCACACTTTCTTCCTTTCGAACGATTTACCCATACACCAAATTTGAAGTCTCTATCTCATCGCAAAGCATGCTTTCCTGTCATTTCACTTTTCGAACGTTTTGGTGTGGGGCACCCCCTCTATAGAACGTTTTCGAAAAATTCGATTTTTCCAGGGGGTTTTATCGAACGACCGAGCCGTGTACCAAATTGCAAGTCTCTATCTATTCGGGAAGTGCCTAAAAAAGGCGTGACAGACAGACGGACAGACAGACAGACAGACGGACAGACAGACAGACAGACGGACACTTGGCAATTAGTATATATAATAATAATAATAGATTGTAATCTTAGACTGTAACAGCATATGGTGCATTTTTGTAAAATTGGAGTATGATAATAATTTGAATGGTACACAGAAAGCTTTAAACTGAAAAACAATCTTAGGAAGTTGATGACATTAAAAGAATCCTTCATTTTTATAACTACTTTATTTATATCAAAAATCTTTCTTCCTAGGATTTGTTTATGAAGCATTAAAAGTTGGAAATATCTTTATTAACTTAATTTAAAGACACGCCAAAATCAGGAATGGCAAAAATTAAAATAACGTAAAAAAATATAACGTCATCTATTTTTAATAATTTTTCTTCGGTTCAAATTTGCTTAAACATACGGCACGGATTTCACCGTTTGCCATGTGCTTTAGACTTATCTTTCATTAAAATGTCATTTAAATTTTCTGGTAATTATTAATGAATAAACATGTAATATAGCTTTTATTTACATTTTGTTCTGATGTATTCTGTCTATAACATATCAAACAAGCATACATTTAATAGTTTTCATACATTTCTAATCAAATTTGATCAGATTTAACAAATATTTTGAAAATTCGAAGTATTTTTTATATATTTTCTAATTAAATTAGATACATTTTAAACTATACATTTTTACTACAAAATTTAAAATTATATTAAATTTGTAAACAAAATCGATATATAGAAAATATATTTTTATACTCATAATACATATTAAAAAGTTTGTCCACATATATTTATATACCTGCGAAACTCAATATTTATAAAATGTTTCATTTTTCCTTGCTTTATCTTTCTTTAATTCCAGGTTGAGCTAACGAGTTTTTCTTACTATTTATGCCAAAGTACTCTCTTAATAATCTTCAAAGCATTCTGTTTTTTTCATAATTACGTTCTTTTAAGGAAGTGATGCCGAAAATATGAAGAAAAAATAAGATGAGAACATTAGAACTATGTAAGTTCTTTAAGAAATTATTTACGAAGGGTTCTCATACAACAGATGCACTAATTGATTTCTGATATGCAAAAACGTACCACTTAAAAATATTCTACTATATGATTAGTCTTTCATCGTGAATAATGATGAATCGGTATGAATTATTATTTTGGGATTTAATTGTAATGCTAAACATATTACGTTTAATATTCAGCTCAATTCTTCAATATATACTATGTTCTTTAAAATAATTGTATGGAGTAATTCAAAATCTATATAAATAAAGTGTAGAATATATCTGCATGTATGTGTGTCTGTGTTTGCATCATCATAACGCGAGAACGGTAGCACCGATTTTCATAAACTTTTATGAGAAGCCGTGAAATGACAATTCTTTTAAATTTAGTCCATGTTCCGAGTTTCTAGGACCAGGGGCTATCGAGATATTAATGAAAAACGAACCTTCTATACAGATAGCATTATGTAAAATTTTTTTTTTTTTCAAATTTATTTGAAAAAAAATATCATGTTACTAAGCAACGGAATTAAACCCAATTAGTTTTACAGCATACAATTTTTATCAAATAATTAAGAAGTAAATAATTGTGAATTTAATAATAATATTTAAATAATTAGTAAATGTGTGTATAAAAATAAATTTGATCGGAAATGCATTTTTGACTGGATCATATCAATTACGGATTTCGGGTTGAAATATTACGGGGATTATTAATATTTTCAATTTAAGTCATTTGTTTTATCAAAGATTTTTCACACTCATATATTACTCATTTAAAAACACGCAGTGCTGATCTCCTATACGGGGCCAGTCTTCATTTGTCGTCCGATTTTTTTTACAGATCTTCGTCGAAGTACATGCCATGACGCGCACACTCATTTGTATCTAATCTCGATCACATGCAACGATTAAGATCAGGGCTCACTACGTGACACTGCAGAAAATATATTTCGTCCACATGGAACTAGTAAATACTTCCCACTTTTTATAAGAAGCAATGCAGCAGACTTCCCCTGTAAACACCATACGATAGCCCATTCAAAGTCAACACTCGGAAACCCAAGCGTTCACATTTATCATTAACAATCAAAAAAAGAAAATGTACATCGACAGGCTTAAGCATTACTTTATATTGAATGCTGTAAATTTTGCACGTCAGAAAATGTCAATCTCCAAGAGAAAAAGCTAAAGGTAACAACGCCGCTCACGTATGTATTGACCGCTGCAACCACACGACCTGAAAAAAGATTTCGGTTAACTGTACCTCTTCGTTGAGAGAATGTGCTATGCCGACACAGCTCAGTTTTGCCTCTAGAGGAAGAACAAAAAAGAAAGGTCAAGCATGCATAAAGCATAGATTATGAAACACTTTCCAACTGAAATGCAATTTTATTTAAACACCTCTAAAATGCGATACATTTAGCTATTATATTTTTTTAATTAACACAGAACTACATTAATTTATTATATTTGAAAACTTAAAATTTCATCGAAAAAATGAACTTTATTCAAATGACGTCACTGAAATATAAGTCTCCTGATTTAAACATCTCTAAAATGCGATACATTCAGCGGTAATATTTTTTTAAATTATCACAATAATATAAAGATTTATTGCGTTTGAAAACTTGAAACTTCATCGTAGAAAATGAACTTTATTCAAATGACGTCAATAAAATAAAAATCGCCTGGCTCTTTATATAAAACATGTAAATATTTCATTCGTACACTTTTATTCCATTCCTTTCATTCATCACAATAGTACAATAATTTATTTTACTTAAAAATTTTAAACCATGGAGGTAAACGTAATTTACCTCTATGCTTAAAACTTCATCGAAAAAGTATGCTATACAATCATCTATGTAAAATCAATGAATGTTTCATCCATATCAGCTATATTTTAGACTCAAAGAACTAAATAATGTTGTGTTAAAGAAATTCAGCAATTCTTATACAACTCATCCTACATCTTAATGTGTTTACATTCTCCATAAGTAAAAATTAGGCTTCGTTGTAGATATAATTAAAGTTGGATGACCATTTAAACTCAACTATATTGTAATTGCGTTGTTTCAGAATGTAGATGCCCAGAAATTAAGCAAAATTAAAGCAGTTTAAGCACGCATACAACACTAAATATAAATTAGAAAGAACTTTACAAATCACGATTTTGACACAAGAGGGACGCCATATTTTATTTTGAAGTACGCACAATTGTCGGATTTAGATTGAGGTCTCATCATGGCTTAAGGAAAGCTGGTTGGTCTAACAGGCGTATCAGTAGCCGGGCGGAGCGATATGGTAGGTACTCGGTTTTGGCAACAGTGGATCAGAGAAGACAAATGTAACCGTTGCAGAGACTCAGGACACCTAGACAAACAACTGCTCTAGAGAATCGTGAAGCCAAAAGAAGAGCCATGTCCACAACAATGGCGTCGCTATCAGCCATTTGAAGGCATCATCCATACATCATGTATCAAGGGATACTATTCAGCGATGACAGCCAGAAGGTGGGATTAGGTGTTCTTTAAAGCCCATTAATTATGTGTGTCTATTAAGGCGCATTAATTAGGTGTGTCTATTAAGGCGCATTAATTAGGCGTTTCCATTAAGCCGCATTAATTAGGTGTGTCCGTTAAAACGCTTACCACTGACCCTTCAATATAGGCAAAGCCGTCTCGATCGGTGCCTAGCTCGGTCAACCGAGCTGGACAGTGTTCGATTGGAGGCATATGGTCTTTAACAACGAATCCCGCTTCTTTCTCAATGCTGATGATCGACGCCACCGTGTGTGGAGAGAGACTGTCCAGCGCCCCGATCTCGCATTTGTTGTCGAGTGGCACGGGCATTACACGTGGCATGAACATCAGGGTAGTCACCACCTGTGACAGCCGATCTTCCTCTAGTTGTGCTGCAAGACGATATAACAGTTCGCTTCAACGTCGACGATATTCTGCAGCCGTTTGTTCTGCATATGCGGATTGTTCTCAAGCCTCCCAGGTTCCATTTACCAACAAGATAACGCTCGACCACACAATGCATGAATTCCTCCACAATGTTTTTGAGAATTTATTACCCTCCCATGGCCATCCGGGTCTCCGAACCTATCATTAATAGAACGCGTTTGCGAGATCATGGGATTCGGCAATTGCAGCCTTTTCGGAATAGCACTGAATTAGCTGACGAGTTGCAATATATGTGTCAGCATCTTCCACAGAGGGACATTATCAATTAATTGACAATATGCCGCTTCAAATACCGGTTTGTATAGCTGGCAGGGGGGATTTACCACTTTCTAAAATGTAATATTCTTGTTAACACCATTTCTTAATAAAACAAGTTTGTTTGCTCCCAAATTCTAATCATGTGCACATCTCCTCAAATGATTCACATATGTCGAGTTTCGCGACTGTGCAAAATCGAGTCTTTAGACAGAGGTGAAATTTGTTAGTTTAAAATTCCAATTAGTTTAAAAATCATTGAACTTTTAAAGTCAAATATCCCATTTTTCAGCTTTTTGTCTCATTGACTTCCACAGATGGCAATTCAAGAGCAGATGCGACTACAAAACACAAAGTGCATTTAATTTATGAATTTTCTAACTTTGCAAATTTCAAGTATATTAATGCATTTTTTTCGCGGCAATAATTTTAGTTCAAAACAGGCGAATTCTATATTTAGTGGTGTTATCTGTATCTATACCTGTTAAGTAAAAGACTCTTTTTTTGGACTTGGACAACGCCGAATAATTCGTTCTGTATATATACAAGTTTAACAACAAAGATAAATCATGAATAAGCATTGAATATGAAACACTTTCCAACTGAAATGCAATTTCATTTAAAAATCTCTAAAATGGGATACATTCAGTGGTGATATCTTTTACATTATCACAGTACTACAGTAATTTATTATTCTTAAATATTAAAAACTACATCGAAATATAAATCGTCTGATTCTCTATGGAAAATCAATGAATATTTCATTCATATAACTTGTATTCCAGACTCCAGAGCTAAATAGTTTTGCGTGACAAAAATTCAGCAATTATAACTCACTTACAATCGCTTGAGATATCTGAATTCTGCATAAGTTAAAATTAGGCTTCGTTGTAGAAATAAAAAAGTTTAGGGATCATTTAAAATCACAACTATTGTAATTGCGTAGGCACGGAATTTAGATACACAGATAATATACAGATACACAGATAATATATGTGTGTGTGTGTATGTATTCAAAGTATTGGAATCGTGCCGAAGATCGGAACTCGAATTTTCGAAGGATCTACACGCTTTGGGACTTCTAGAACACGAAAAAAACATTTTTAGGGTGGCGTCTGTGTGTGTAAGGATGTATTTGTGTGTGTTTCTGTGTGTCTGTGAGGATATTGTATCCACTCTAGCTGAAAAACTAATGGACCGAATTTCATAAAATTTGGTAGGTAAGTTTTTTGTGGGACAACCCGATGTTCATTAGATTTTAGTACGATTCGTAATAAAAGAATGTGCCTTCTTTGCGAAATGGCCGGCAAAATTGACTTTATTCACTCTAGCTAAAATCTAATAGACCAAATTTAACAAAATTTGGTATATGAATCACTTGTAGGTTATTCTGGTACAATTCGACAAAAAGGAACGGGCTGTTTTTGCGAAATAGCTCACAAAAATCGTTAAATCTATAAATAAAAGACTGCGTGTGCTCAATTATATCAATTAAATGCTTATTCTATACATGGTTTTTGACAACAAAAAGAATAAGACTAACCTCATTACTCTAGGACTAGCCGTTCCTGATATATTTTAGTTTTTTTGCATTTTCGCTACGCCACCTTTGACAAGAAGTCCAGCTATCAAATGAGAACCAAATTTAAGTTTAACGTGCAAATTCAGTGTCATTTAAAATTCTTATGGCTGTTATTTTGTGCAGATAAACTTAAATTATTATTGAAGAAATAAAGAGAACGTGAATATGAGTGTGCAGGGAAAGTCATATGCTGCCTACATCAGAATTTTTAACAATCTTACAACAATGATTCATAGAAGTGAACTGGGATTATTTGCAGGCCATTTCGAAAAAAAATGTAGGATCTATATTTGAGGATCCACCAAATTTTTGTAGAATAAAATGTTCTACAAATTTAAGGTTTGTACCAAATTTCAACTCTCTAGGACGTAGGAAAGTGTATTAAAAATGCCATCAAATAAGTATAAAATGACAGACAGACGACCATCAATTATGAAGAGTTATATAAAATTAAAAAAAATTGAAAAATTGTTATCTACCATATTTATTTTAAAATGTGAAACCTCTCTTATATATAAAGTAATTAAACTCCTGGAAAATATTTATTATAAAATATATTTTTTTTTCTTACTGGAGGATATAGCAGGAGTCAGAATTTAATTGAATTTGTTTTTCTCCCTATATTAAATAATTTATATTTAAAAAACTACCTAACATATTTTACTGAATTTTTTTATATATTTTATGGGATAATTTGACTATTTCCAAAAACTTTCGAAGCAATTTTTGAATTTTAAATTCGCTTAAAAAAAGTTTGAAAAATTAGGTCCCATAGGGTTTAATGTATTTCATTTGTTCAACCCGCGTTCAATCCAAAACTAATTGTGTAATATTATTCATTTATATTCCCATAGGTCCCACAGACCGTCTGAAAAATATACTAAAATTTCATTTTGATAAAGTCATTTGTACGGCAGTTATCGTGCTAATGGACAGACAGACAGACAGACAAACAGAATGGACAATGTCATAAACACTTTTCAACTATGTTGTAAAATGTTAAAAAGTAATAAAGATTTTGTGAATTATAATTATCACATCCATTAAATTTAGTATCTGAAATTTATCGAGTATATGAAATATAATTTCACAACACGATGCTGTTTGCAGATAGTTGATACCTTGCAATACGAATTTTACAACTTTTAGAATAAAATCCACATGTTACTCTTTTCACAGTATTTAATAATGTAATAACAATGCAAAGAATAGTAGTTTTATTATATTCTACCTCTAACTCCGTCAAATAATAAAGCGAATGAAACTGGGGATCTTAAAATATATTTGACATAACTATAACATTAAAATATATTTCAAATTTTATTGGCACAATCCTTGGCAAGTAGTTGGTATTTAGGGGTATTAGGCAGCCCAGTGGTTAGCATAGATATCCTCTCTAATATTCTTTAGGATATTTACGGTGGCTAGTACGTGGGGATTGCACTCAAAAGTCAAAACTGTCATCTGTTCAAGCAGAGTACTGTCACGTTAAATATGCTTGTCAGTAAGTCTTTCCAAGAAGTTGGTAATAGGGAAGGGAGGTTACGGTCACTGCGGATGCCACCCCCACTGAAATCCGGTCTAAATTGGGTGGTACTTCTTAACTGTCCGAACAGATACTTTATACCTTCGGGTAGGTCGAACAATCTGGGTCGAAGAAAAATAAGTAGTTGGTATTTAGACTATTGAATAGTGAAGAAAAATGTCGCAGATAATGACATCATATCTCATGGCATTCTGCATCGATTTATTGTAAGTGCTGTGTTTCTAATATTTTCTAAGGAAATAAAACACATCAAATACTGATAATTTTCTTCTTGTAAGAATCACGCTTACTAGGATATGTTTGAACCTGGAATTTGCGTAATTAAATCTGCCTTCCTTACTTCCGTTATTTATAGTTCAAATTTTCTCAAAATTTAGAAGGAGGTCTTCTAAATTTCCCCAATACGTTAGGAATTGGCATTGTATAAAACTACGATCCTATTATGGATATTAGTAGAATAAATGTTTTAGAAGGAACGATATTAAATTTAAGAAAAATTAGTCGCATAAGTGATTTTAATTGATTTCTCCCTTAGTGCCGGATTTTTACACGACTTATCAAATTTAATTTTAAAACTTCTTATATTTGCATATGCTATAATAGTGTCCGTACTGCCCAGATCGTCCGACTTACCCGAAATTATAAGTTAACTCTTTGGACGGTCTTGAGAGAACAGCACAATTTAAACTAAAACCCAATGAGGGTGACAACAGTAGAGACGTACCCTCATTCCTTTGGTCCACCACCTCTCTGAAGAACTATCAGACCTAGAGATTCATCGTGCCTATGTGTCCGGGTAGACATGGGGATACTTTTGGTCTATGCGAGTGTTGAGAAATGATGCAAAAATATGCCATCGATTTTATATCAAGAGATTGAAGATATTAATGATCTTAGGCAATGATCTAGTAAAAGTAGCATTGTGGTCGATACAACTATCACCCAGGCATTTCCAAGCGAGTTGGGGCGTTTTGCCTTTCTACAGTGGCTAATCACACATGAAGGCTAAATTCTGAAGCAATTACAGCTTAAAATGATTCCTGAAACATTTTATTAAAATATTCACGCATAAAATGTCCTAAATATATTATTTACTTCATTTTATTTTGAATTTGCATTATTTAGTAAAATTAATATGTTTGATCATTTCTTCCAAAATTTATGGTTTGCAATACATGTAAATTTACATCTGCATTAAATAAAACACATAAAGTATCTAGGTCTTCAACTAAATACTTTATGTGGTATGTACTTAATTGATTATGTTTTTTTTAATTTATACTTATGAATAAATTATATATAGATCACTTGCATTGTGGCTGACTTATTTTTCTGATGCATCTAAAATTTTCCAGCTTAATTTGGATGTATTATATGTCATATAATAGTAATTCTGCTTCCTTGCGTTGGAAAAAAAACATCTAACGCCCTAAGTAGACTATAAGGGAAATATCTAACACTTTTTCTAATTTTATACTTATTTCGTCTTATGCTTTGATTTTTTTCCTAGAATAATATCTCTTTGAAAATAATGTTGATCTGCTTTTATA
Organism: Amaurobius ferox; assembly: GCA_951213105.1. Taxonomy (NCBI): domain Eukaryota; kingdom Metazoa; phylum Arthropoda; class Arachnida; order Araneae; family Amaurobiidae; genus Amaurobius; species Amaurobius ferox. The sequence continues at coordinate 37,287,306 of OX578141.1, read as the reverse complement.
ATAATTTTTTATCACTAGATGGCGGTAGTGATAAGAATAAAATGTAAAATAAAGTTCATTGGAAAGAACCTTAATACTTAAATCGAAGGAAAATAGCATTGAAACATAGGAAAAAGCAAAAAAAAAAAAGTAAAAATAAACTATGAATTCTTTAGACAAAAATGTTTAATTTGTAGTGAACTGTTTACTTTATTTTTCTACTTTCAAATTTCTGCTTTCACTTCTAGAATTGATTATTACGTCTTAAATTTTTAAAGAAGATATATATCAAATATCAGATGTAAATTAAGATATATTTATATGTTTGTCGTTTTGGCATTTTCCTTAATTGTTTTGTAGCATTCCAGTGGGCATTAAAAATTTTTGAAATTTATTTTATCTGCAAGTTTCCTTTTATATATATATATGTTACATTATACTTATTGTTTCCGTATACCTAATAAAGAAAACTAAAACTCTACATTGTGAAATATTTCTAATTTTATTATTCACCCTCTGAAATCAGGTCATATGTCCTTCTTGGTAAAGAGAAGCTCTGATTTATGAGAAAATTTTCAAGATTAATAGTCTCTAAGAACGTTATCGAATATAGTGTGAAAGAAGTATGGAAACTTCCCTCGGGGTATATGCGTCACCTTTTTTCCCAATACTTTTATCCCTGATACGGGCGGGATGCTCAGTTTTTGGCACTACCTTCCGGGTATGTTAACATGGCGTGGGCGGGGCCATACTGATGACATATCACTCTTGACTCCTACTACCCATTGATGATGCTAAGAGCGGATCAGAGGATGCGTTACTATGGTTACGCCCCTTGCATGCTACATAAAGAGAAGGTAGGAATTTGCCTCGAACCAATCCAAGGGCGTGTTTCTTCACTTTGAGACCCTGTCCGATGTCAGGAAATATAAAAAAAAAATATTCACAGCGTATAAATGTCAGGAAAACAGTCATATTTGCTTCGGGTCTTTGCTAGGGAATTAATTCAGCAGTAGTGTTGCATCACAGAGCATGGTGGTAAGTGACATTTTTCACTTTTCGAATGTATGCCTGTTTCAACTTACTCCAATAAAATGTACTTTTGAAATGTTAACATCATAAGCAGTAGAACTGGAAATAAGATTTTGAAAGTGTCCCTTTTCATATATATTCTTGTATTTCTTAAATGTTAACATTATGAGCAGTAGGACCTGAAATAAGATTTTAAAAGTGCCCCTTTTCATAAATATGCTGCGATATAAAAAAATAATTTATTTTTGTAAATAATTTGTATTTGAGAATTTTTGGAGTCAGTTGAAATGCAATTTACTGATATAACGAAAAGTGAAATTTATGCCACTTATATCGTGTCAAGCGCAAATTGTTTCCTCCAATATCATTAACCAAAGTAGATTTAAAAATTCGATTATGTAGCTTTTAACAAATTAGACCTGGTAGAAAAGTTCATACTGTAATTTTTGAATATTTTAATCAAATGAATTAACTATTTAGTTTGATTTCAGATTTCGATAAAATCATTGCAATGTATTAAAGGCGAAATTATTTTAGAGTGTTGCATTGACAAATATTCACACGAAAGTTACAAAAATACTGTTAAAACTAATTATAAACATATAATTTATGTGTAGAAAATTATTTATTTTTAAATTTGTTATAACTTATTTCTTTTGAATTAAGTTATTTTTCTTTTTTCAATTCAAATTTTCAAACACCTCTTCTTCATATTTTAGGAATGAATATTTAGGATGAAAAATATAAATTTAAATTGTTTTATTTTTTATAATTATTTTTGTTTCATTTTAATTGCCCTTTTTCTTGTTTTTGTATTTAAAAATTAAATACATAAACAATTTTAATATTTGAACATCCCAAATTTGTTTCACTTAAATTTAAAATAGTGAAACTGTCATTTGTACTAAATGTTTATTAAACTGCAGAATTTCTGCATAATATTTTAATATATAAAAATCATTATTAATGTATATAGTACTTAAATATTTTGAAATATATTGTCATGGTTAGATTACCTTTAAAGATTAATAATAGAAATAAGCCTTTTTTTAAATTGATATATAAGAAATACTATATGGATTTAAAAGCATTATTTTAGGTATTTTCTATGGACTATGCTATATGCAGGCATTTTCAAAAGATTCTCATTGGTTTATGTAAAATGAATGATTTTATACGTAAAATTATAGATATAGAAGGGAATAAATATGTTTTTTGATTGAATGTGAATATAGATTTCAAAAATTCATGCAAAATTTATTTAAGATGGATGTTTCATAATTACCCATCTTTATAATTATAAAATATATTTATATTTCAAAGCATAAATTATATATTATTCTGTAAAATCATATAATCAAAATATACTTCATGGGAGGCTGATCATATTTATATTTAAAGTTAAATGTAATTGTGTAAAGTTAAATGTAATTGTGTATAATTAGTTATACTCGTTTTTAAACTTAATTATATTTTTCTAAAATGTACTTAATAAATATATTTGTGGAATTGAATAAATATAAACATATCGCATACCACAACACTTAAAATTGATTTTGCTTTAATTGATTTTAGCAAACTCATAAGTTTTCAATTAGTTTTTATTACCCTAAATATTTTCTGTTATTCAATACTGTTTCAATAATTTATTATATGTTCTTCAAAATATAAAACACAGACGAGTTTTCAGTTTCAGTTCAATGCATTTTCCATTTTAACATTAAGATATATCTAAAATCTCTCAAAGCATTTCTAAAAAAAATATCCGAGACATTTCCATTGACTTTGGCTTTTATTACTGTAGTTAAAAATTTAGAGTACAATATAGAGACATAGCTACTCAAATGAATTTTCTTATACTTGCTTAATAAATTGTATTCATTTAAGTGTTAGTATTGAACAAATAACAACATAATGCTGTTTTGAAGGAAAACAGCAGACTCTTCTTCAGGACTAGCAGAAGCCGCTATCTACACTCAGTAGAACAAGACTGGCATCACGTAAACGATGACACGCTTCTGTTTTATTTTATGCTGTGTACACGAATACTTATTTAAGTTTTAACAGCAGTTTTTAAACGTATTTCGAAAATATGATGCTTTTAAAAAATATGGTGAACTTAACATGACAACTTTAATACTCTTTAAACATCATATAAATTATTTTTAAGATCTCTGCACTCTCCCACATTTAACGTTAGTAAGTGGTTCCAAAATCTTTAAAAAAATTAACATGTTTTTATACTGTCGAAAACAGCATTTATGAATGTATAAAAACACGTTGTATACGACCGTTGATATCTAACGCAGGTATTCACGGTAAGCTTATAAATGTGTTTTTATGCAGAGGTTTTTTTAACTCGAACGATCATTGAATGTAACAGTTAAATTGATTTGAAAAACAGTTAAATATTCAAAGACTTCTTGATTGATATTATCTCGTTTTAAAACCACTTGAACTAAATAAACGTTGCATTGTAGTTGAAAAGTATTAATGCATAAGGTATGGTATCGGTTATATAGGAATTTTACGGGAGAAACAGTCAACGATAACACATATGTTAACGCTTTTAAATAGTGGATTTTCTATATTTTTATCTTAAAAATAATAATTCAAATCCAGCTTATAATTTTTTTTCTTTGGATACCCGACTCAAGATAATCAACAGATACGAATTGTCTGTTTATACATTCGATGCAGTCGAATTGACATATCGTATTTATAAATACTATTTTAATTTTCTTTCCAGTAGAGGATTCAAAGAAAGGATAAATAAAATTCAAATAATTTTTGAAAGAGAGCTGATAATACATCATCTCTTCAAGAATATCATACTTCTCCCCAATACTTTTTCTATTAAATACCTTATACCATGCACAAAAATGTAATTATGTGTCTCGAAGAGTACGTGATAATTAAAAAATTAATAAATAGAAAATATGGTAAAGAAACATTCCGATCATACAGGTAGTAAAAATATGTACATCGCTGTACATGTTATTATAAAATGTGACAGTTGCAGCCATTCTCATGGTAGAAAATTCTAGTGTTGCCATTTATACATATATACATGCTTAAAATTAATTTTAGTAGGTACCTAAGATTAAATATGATAAAATTTAAAAACATGCGTGCATGTAAAAATAATGATTATAATTAAAACAGAAATTAAATTAAAATATTTATTAAATATAATACTAGCCTGCAGTAATTACATATTTTAAGAACTAAATAAATAGTAACAGATAGTTCATTAAAAATATTTTGATTTAGATTAATTAAAAATAAATGTCAAGCCAACGGTTATTTTCTTGTTTTGGAACATTAAAATAATTTATTTAAATGATTGAAAGAAATATTTAAATTTATAAAAATTTCGTATATTCAAATTTTTTGTAGATTTAAGACATACTATAAATATATTAACTAAATATACTAATGATTCACTAATATTGACATGATTTTTATGATATACTAAATTGATAATCTTTTGATACGCTGATATACAATTAAATTCCGAAAGAGGTGTGAGACCAGATTAAGACGAGGAATATGTGAGACAGTTTTATGTTCTTTATTTATTAAGGCTGTAATGTTGGACGATAGCAGCAGACTCAAGGACGCCAGTTTTTACAACACTTTGACGCGAGAGGTCAATTAAGTCATAAACCTAAGAGGCTAAAGTGTAGCCATGAGATTGGCTAAAAACATTGACCAATATGGATGATGCCTAATCACGGTGCTCTAAAGTCGGTCAATGGTAGTTGAATGAGCATTAACGACCTCAGGGTAAAGAAAGCGGTAACCGAAAGGCGCTAAAAAAGGGTATGCACGACTTCGACGAGAGATTCGTACCCACAGAGATTAGAGGAAAAATTCAGCAGAATGCCATCATGATTACGTAAGAGTGTGTTTCACAGAGATTCCACAAATAGTCCACAAAAATGCCCTGATTTTAGACTTCAACGAAATGAGCAGATGCAGTACGAGTAGAGGCACAATACTTAGAGTTAGTGCCAGTACGATAGACACTGATGCAAGAGTTGTGGTCAATATCCAAAGTCGAAATTGAAGGTATGTGGCCATTAATAATTGTAGCAGGTCATAGAACATCTTGGTAATAATAACATATTGGTCTCACATGTCCAATCTCACATGTCCAATTTCACATGTCCGATCTCACATATCCTATCTCCTCCGCAATAATATGATAATTATTGTAATCGATTTAATAATTAAACACATGTTGTTAATAAATAATGTTATTTTAAATGTTAAAAATGGTGAAATTAATTTAGTAGCTTTATTTTAATAATTATTCTATTACAGGAACTCGCACTGAAGATAAATATGGTGGGTTTAAGTGGTACACAATGCAATGTGTATTAAGATTTCACGATTTAAGATGTTACTGCTATGTTAATTATGAATCATTTAATAAGTATAAAGCCAACTTAAACGTTCTACTTCTAAACGTACACCACAAGAAGTAAAATTAATGACATGATTTAATTGATAATTACCTATTCACACTAAAATAAAAATGACTTTTATCTTATAAATTACTTATTTAATGATTACTCAACTATTAATTATTAGTTATGATTATGAATATTGGATAATTGTGTAATAAATTATAAGACGCTATAATCTATCTCCCTCTCCTTCCCTTTCGCCCACTCTATTCTCTCTCTCTCTCTCTCTACCTTTGTCTAGCACTTAAATTAGCATATAAAAATACTTTAACTTATGCATAGTTACCTACTCAAGACCATATTAAAGGAAAAATACAATTTCTTTTAGAAGCTTGCTTTAATTACGTATATGAAATAAGATTCATTAATGATGCCTTCTATACATTTTCTTCATGCGACATGGTGAATAAGAAGGCGAAGTCTAGAATGAAATCAATCTCATATCCAAGAGACATGGAATTCGATTGCGCTTAATACTTAATTTCACAAATATCTAAAAACTTAAGGAGATAGATAAGCCTAAAGTTGTCGAAGAATTACTACGAGTGATAACCATTATCTTATATTAACAGAGAAAATTCAGAAATTTCCAGGGCATTTTTTCAGATATTTTCTATGCCGCACTGAAACTTTCTTTAGCCAGGGTCATGGAGCACACGATATTGTGAAATTCATGAGGTTTTGGATTTATTCCTACAGTACAATGACTGGCACAAATGGTCCAATTTTGCACTGGTTTGTGGTCTTCAACACCGAACGACTGATGATTTGATTGGCAAGAAGGACACTTGTAAAAAGTGGATATACTTGTATGGTGGCTGTCGCAGCTGGATATACCATGGATTTGATTAATGTTTATAATATTAATGTTAGGCTATATTAGTCAGATGCATAGCTACAAAACCCACCATTAAAGAGAGGTCCTAAAGCTTGGAATCACGCTCCCAGTGGAACCACATGTATTGCATTACCTTTGTTAATGAAATACATTGAATTGATTGATAGTTTTTTCATGAAAGCAGCAGCGTTTCAGCCCGTTAAGTCGTCATGTCCAAATACCTAGCTAACATGTGTATGTTATACTTGACGTGACAAACCTTGATATTCAGGAGTATGTAGCTCAGCTCCCAAGAAACTAAAGACTTGGCTTTTTTTAATTTTTTTTTAATTTTTTAATTTTTTTTTTGTAATACGCTCACAAAGCTGAGAAAAACAAAACAAAAAAATTTCACTTGGAGCCGCAGTACCAGAGAAAAAAGAAATGTAAAATGACATATTCTTTACGATTTTCGCTCCAACCTTTTTCTCGTTCAGTGTTGACGGACCTGCAGACTTAACTGCTGAACAGATTTTAATGGGTGGTGTCTCATTTTGTGAGCTTTGATGGGAGGTACATACATTTTTTAAACTTCAATAATTTGATCTACAATTTAAAAAATAATAAATTTATTCTAAAATTGATCTAAATTTGATCTAAAATTCAAAAAATTGGAAAACCATGGTTTTTCGGTCATTTTTTTTAATGTTGACGGACATCATTACCAATCCGATTTTAATTAATGATGGATCATTTTATGTGTTCTGGTGAAAAGTATACACTTTATTTTTAAGCTTGACAATCGATTTGATTTTGAACTTCAAAAATTAAAAAAAAAACATAACTAAAAGGTGCTCGCCCGTAAAGTAAATGTACAATATGATTTCCATATGAATATTGCTTAATGATATTGATAAATATAAAGTTCACAGACTAAAACACCACCTCATTTTAAAAAACTCCTCGTCAGAAATAAAAATTTAAAACATCTTTCCAAAAAATTTTGAAACCTCGAAATGGTTTGAGCTATTTTCCCGCAGAAGAGAAACTGTACTTTTAGATCTAGGGTACCTTGCTGAAGGATCCAAACCCTCTTTCATGCAAATCACACGTAGCCTGGTTTAGTCGTAATCAATTCACAGAAAGAGTCACCACCATTTCATCACAATGAAAAAAATGGTGCTTTTCATTTTGGAGAGGTTTAAAATATAAACTTTAATTATGATCACCATGTATATTGATTCTGAATAATCTGTTAAATATAGAAGCCCATTTAACGAATAGATATGTTTATAAAATATACTTGATTTTTGTTTAGGTACTTTTTATTTTTAATTGTTTTAATATAAAAAAATATTTATTCAAATTATATAAAAGTGCGCGTGCTTTTTTATTTATGCATTTGCAAAATTTGTATCTATATATGTGTTTCAACATTTTAACATTTAAAACTGAAAATCATGCGTATCTCTGGAAGTGCATAATTTGTTGCCAATACGATAATTTTAGCTTATGCTTGAAAATAGCCTAAATATAGAAATGAAGAAAAGAAAATATATATTATTTATAAATTTTACAAAAGTAGCATTTTTACAAAATGTTTACCAAGAAGCTACAGTAAATTCATATTTATTTGTTTATATTAATTTAATTTGTTTATATTAATTTGTTTATATTAATTTGTTTATATTGTATTATTTTCAAAAATTTGTGTTTTTTTTTCTTTCACAGTTTTGCAACTTTAAAAACATTCTGTTGTGTAAAAGTTATATTAGAGAATTATTTAAAAACTTGTATTATGTTTATATTTTGGTAGAAGAATTTGAAATTTTAATTAGTTTAAAAAAACAGGAAAGCGAATATATACTTATCATTGCGTCGGAAAATATATTAATTTACGTTTGTGGTGTATAAAAACTGCATACAAAAACATGACATTATTGTTTAAAGTTAAATAACTTTAAACTCAAGAGAAATTTTGAGATCTTAAAAATAAATCCCCTTGAGATCTTAAAAATAAATGCTTTTTATAGCAACTTTCGCAAGTCATGAAATGGTACTATCTTGGCAGAAAAGACAGCACAAAAAAACGCCATTTCCTTAAAAGAAAGCTGTTGAAAAGTTAAAAGATATTTGATGTGTCCAATATATGCATTTCTCTACAAATGAACACATTTCGATATTCAAGAAAACAAGAATAAGAGGTTTATTATAAATCAACTCGTGGAAAACCAATAAGCTTATTATTTTCAATGTATGATGATTAATCAAACCAAAATTTGTGAAATCAGCTGATTCCTTCAAGATGCGCGCTCCTTGTGGGAGAAGGAAAATTTATAATATTTCGAGTACAGCATGTTATAAAACCTAAACTATTTCAACATAGTTCTGATTGAAACTATTTACAAAGCATATACTCATTTGACAATAATGATTATATTTATTTTTTTACGACTGTTTTCTATTTTAGATCAATAACTTGAAATATCTTGAGAATAATGCAAGTTAGCGTTCTATAAATGCTACCAAATTTTTTTTAAAGAAAATTGACATATAAAATACGTATTTTTGTAGCATTTTTAACATAGTTCTCGTTTTATAACGTTTTGTAGAATTGCAAAAAATATTCTAAAATTTCAAATCTACCACTAGTTCGTTCACCCAAAAAATTTGTAGCACATAAATTGAAATAATCTAAACAAATATAATTCAATGGGACAAACTTGTAAGAATTTTATTGCTCTCTATATGAAAAAGTATAATTTCCATTAAGTCTTGAACGGTTCATGATAACTCCAAAAAATTGGGGATCATTCATTTCTCTTTAAAAACTCGAATTTATCTAGTTGATAATAATAAGCATATCTATTTCATATGATTTTGCTTAATTTATATCCAAAAGGGGCAATATAAAGAAATATATTTGTAAACATTCCGTGAAAAATGTAATTTGATTTTAAATAAGAAAGTTATAAAATAGCTATTTCTGTAACATCTTCCGACATAATCATCGTATATAACATATTTTCGAAAAATGCAAGGCCTTTTCTTAGTTCGTTCATCATGCAAAATCATTAGGTCTCTGATGTTTACGTTAAATATGTCGTAAAATATAAGTCCTTCCAAGAGGTTGATGGTAGAGGAAGGAGTGTGCAGTTCCTGTGGATGCCTGTCCTTCTGGGTTTTCGGTTTAAATTAGGTGACACTTATCGGCGTCCAAATATATACCTTACACCTTCGCGTAGGTTGAACGGTTTGTGTCGAAAAAGACGGATAGGCATACACACAACTACAAGTATTTGATATTTAGTCAAATATCCTCAAACCATATAATACATCGAAATCCAAAAGATGAATTTTTGACCCCCATAAGAACAATTTTTCCTTTTTATATCCCTTAGTAGAAGGTCTTTGACGATCCGTTTTTTCAACCAATTCCAATTATACACAGAACCCATATATTCAACGCGTGGTCCGCTCTTTGAATTTATTTCATAATATTCCCATGACCTATCATAACCAGAACCCATGCATTCAACATGTGTACCGATTTTTGAATTTATTTCATATTGTTTCCATGACCTGTCATAACCAGAATCCACACATTCAACGCGTGGTTCGCTCTTTGAATTTATTTCATAATGCTTCTATGAACTGTCATAACCAGAACCCATACTTTCAACGCGTGCTCCTCTTTTTAATACTTTACAACAAAGTTGAAAAGTGTTTATGACTTTGTTCATTATGTCTGTCTGTCTGTCCGTCCGTTAGCACGATAACTGCCGTAAAAATGACTTAATCAAAATGAAATTTTAGTATGTTGTTCAGACGGTCTGTAGGACCTTTGGGAATATAAATGTATAATATCACCCAATTAGTTTAGGATTGAACCCGGGTTGAAAAAATGAAATACATTGAGCCCTATGGGACCTAATTTTTCAAACATTTTTTAAGCGGATTTAAAATTCACAAATTGCTTCGAAAATTTTAGATAATATTCAAATTGTTCCGTAAAATATATAAAAAAAAATTCAGCGAACTATAATCAGTAGTTTTTTAAATAAAAATTAAAATAATAATAACAACTCTTATATGAAGCGATCACGTGACCATGATATGAAAAGATCACATGACCCACTTCAAAATGATATATGGCATCCATCTTGTCTCAAAATCGTGATTTTTAAAGTTCTTTTTAATTCATAATTCATATTGAGTGTTGTATCCATCCTAAAACCACTTTATTTTTGTTTAAATTCTGTGCATATACATACTGAAACAACGCAATTACAATATATTTGAGTTTAAATGCTCATCCAAATTTGATTATTTCTACAACGAAGCCTATTTTTCACCTATGTAAAATGTAAACAGCAAAATATGTAGAATGAGTTATATTAGAATTGCTGTATTACTTTAACTCAAATCATTTAGTTCATTGAGTCCGCATAGCTGATATGAATGAAATAGTCATTGATTTTACACAGAGAAGGACGATTTTTTTCGATGAAGTTTTACGCATAGAGTTTAATTACTTGTAGCTCCATGGACTTAATTTTTAAATAAAATAAATTATTATAGTATTGTGATGAATGACATGAATGGGAAATTATTTATGAATGAAATGCTGCTTTTATAGAGAGAGCCAGGCGTGTTATTTTTTCTATGACGTCATTTGAATGAATTTCATTTGCTTTCGATGAAGTTTTCAAATATAATAAATTATCGTAATACTATGATATTTCAATGCCGTCATTTGAATGAAGTTCGTTTTTTTCGATGAAAGTTTAAGTTTTCAAATATAATAAATTAATGTAGTATTGTGATAAGTTTTAAAATATTACCGAGGAATGTATTGCATTTTAGACATGTTTAAATGAAATTGCATTGAGGTTGGAAAGTGTTTCATAATCAATTCTTTAAGCATGATTAATCTTTCTTGTTTAATTTATTTTATAATGTTTCCATGACCTGTCATAACCAGAACTCATACATTTGAGGGGGCTGTATTGCGTCACACATCGGTACGAAGGACTCGCTGGCTTTTCCCTCGGCCCGGGAGGACCCTTTTGGACTAGATAACATAGTACAGGCTCAGTAATTAAAAGTTCCGAGTTCGAACCTTTCCGCCACCATCGGGGAATGCAGCCCCCACAATGGTGACCCATGCACGAGATGGCAGCACTAAAGTGACGTACATTTTCTCCTCTCCTGTCCTGGTTGACCACGACTGACGTCACGACGCCGCACGATGAGGCACAATTCGCTTCCCGGCTATTTCTGCTCACCGAGTTTCAGCTTGGTGACGCGTTGGGGGTTTGCAAGACTCGCCGGCTATTCCCTCGGACGGATCCTTTTGGACCAGATGGCATAATACAGGCTCAGTAATATAAAGGTTCCGAGTTCGAACCTACCCCCTACCATAGTGGGATCTGCGGCCCCCACACTTTCAACGCGTGGTCCGCTCTTTGAATTTATTTCATAATGTTTCCATGACCTGCCATAACCAAAACCCATACATTCAACGCGTGCTCCGCTTTTTGAATTTATTTTATAATGTTTCTATGGCCTGTCAAAGTACTTATTCATATTTAAAGCTTTTGTTTATTACGACTTTTGTATACAGATTGGCCACTAAAGTTGTAAGTAGGTCCAATAAGTTTCAAATGGTGGTAACTAGAGCTATGAAAGTGGGGTGTTGGTATAGAAAAGTGACCATGCGTAACCGACTGAGATTGACGATAGCTTCCCCAGCGGCAGAATATGGAAATTCTCAGCCATTTCACGGAAACTATGAAAGATACAGAAAAAGTCAATAAGAAATTTATAGATCATTATCGATTTTTAAGAAGTGACATTTTGCAGAAAGGAATGGTGCAAATTGAAAGCTCTTAGCAATACTTTGAATATCGTAAGTAAGTAATGCCTGAGACACCCAACACCGCTCCTGCATATAAAATATACGAGACAATTTGCAAACGATGCTCTATCATAAGATGCATGTACTTTGGTGAGCATCGTGTCAAAAAAGATATAAAGATATGGATAGACTGTTCGAATGAAGATTATGCGAGATGGTATATCTCATGGAGGTAAAGGGAAGGAGTTCAAACTCAGTACTGAGAAATCGCCGATATCATTTGAGACAATAATTCAGGTGGCGCTGCGATAAGATACGCACCCCTGTGCTGTACGTATTTCTATGGTGAAAAACTTAAAATATTTATTTATATTATCAAGTTTGCAGAAATACTTTAGTAACGCAATGCTAATTAGAACTGAAACAATAAGAACTATTCTTACGTATTCAAAATTATTTTATCTTTCAATTTATTTTTATCACCCTATATTCTGAACTATAATAGTAAAAAAGATACTGATTATTTATACTGATAATTTGGTAATCTGAATTTTAAAATTATCAAAAATTAACATATAGTCCATACTATTCCGAACTGAAACAGTAAAAACTATTCCTACGTATTCAAAATTATTTTACCTTTCAATTTATTTTTATCTCCCTATATTCTGAACTCTGTCATGCAACTGTGAAAAAATACTAATTATACTGATAATTAGGCAATTTAAAGATTATCAAAAATATATATACTTAATACTATGCCTGTCTACTGTGTCAAATGGAAACAAAGGGCGTTTTACTAACACTAAATATATCTATACCTAGATATAATTCGCAAAGCGTTATGGTATTTTCAAGCGTTTTATACATAGGATATTTATCTCCTTCTCTCTAACTCCATGGTACGTCTATACGGCAAAAACGGAGGACACGCTGTTGAAGCTACATGGCAGTAAGCTTGACGCTTTTCTGCTGCTCTACATTCATCTGTAATGATGTCATTCATCTGTAGCATGCAACAGGACGTTATTTCCTGCATACAAACAGGACTTATGGAAGACAGTTTGCATATTGAACATACTTTACATTAAAATGTACTTTATGTAAATAGCGTTACTAATTTTGTGAGGCTCTATAAATTCAATTAGCTTTTATTTCTGTATCTCTTATAGTTTCCAAGATGGAAGTGCTAACTTCTTCAATCGCTAGGGGCGCTGTTGTTATTCTCATATAGTATCACATGGTTAATTTACTACACCGATATCTCACTTCCACAACTCTAGCTTTCAGAGTTCATAACTAATTTGGCCGACTTACAACTTTACAGGTCACCCTGCACACTAAACACCATATAGATAAAAACTCACAAAAAACTTGATTTTCTGCAACTAGAATGACACTTTTAAACAGGTAAATTTCCATTTGCACACTTAAAAGAATAGCTATGTATGAATATGTTATTTTTCTTTTTTATATGAGAATTATAAGGAATAATAGGTATTTTATTTACGTTGGAAAGACCTCTTAAAACAGGGCATTTTATGCATCTGTTTAGCTGTCAAACGCTTGCTTAACTGCTTAAAAGGGTGCTTTAAGAGGGACTCATTTAAGCAGGTGACAAGTGGGTGAAATGAACATCTCCTATCACTTTTTACCTGTTTTAAATAGTATTTTCAACGTAAAATAAAATATACCCATTGTTGTTGTTGTTGTTGTCGGGTCCTTAACATTACATTTAAGGAAGAATGTGTGCACTGCTTCTGTTTAGTCTAATGACCCGGGGCACCCGAAGGTAGAAGTCTGACAATATACCTATTATTCCGTGTAAATCTCACCCATATAAATGAATAAAATAGCACATTCATATAAATGTAGTTACCTTTTAAACTGTGTAATTGGAAATTTACCCGTTTAAAAGTGTCATTTTAGTGGCAGTAAACCCAGTTTTTGTGTGTTTTTACCCATATTTTTAGCGCATGTATATGGTTATAGCACATGTAGTGCTCTATTTAGCTTTCATGCGCATTCGCAAGTGAAATCTAGTGCCTTATTTCCTCTTTTCGACGACCAAAATGCTTTTGAAAACTTTCGACGCTTTCCATAGATTGGCTGTGCTCATGTCCTTAATCTGCCGAATAAACTTGGGACGACTATATTGTATAGAACGACATCATTAAACCGAACTGTTAGCATCATCTCGATATTTCATAAAACTTTTATTTAGTCTATTAATTTTTTTTCTTTTTGCAATTTCTTACATCTCATTTATGTAATACACTATCGGAATCCAATAAGTAAAATACTCTGAGCGAAGGATAGAAAAATTTTGAGCAACGCATAAAAGCACAAATAACAGAATAAAGAAGAATACAGCTGCTTCGAAAATCGCAGCATACTGCTAGATCCCCTTCTTTAGTGCAAGAGAACCAACAAACCCGAAGTCCAAAAGATGAATTGGCATGCATTAGTGCGTTATTTGTGCGCTTATACGCTGCTTAAGGTTTTCTTTCCATTATTGGATTTCTTTCAAACGATAATGAACGTGGATAAAAAATTCTGATGTGGACAGCTCACACCTTTTTTCCCTGACTCTATTTCATATCTTGTTCAATTCCTTCTTACTCTATTCAATTGAGTAAAATTGTACTAAATGAAGCGGATATTATTTTTATAAATTATGATAAATTTCCAGTTTTAAAACATTTTTATTTTCATCTTCTGACTTATCTTATCATTATGAAACGTCACTAACTCGGAAAAATTGCAAAAAAAAAATATAATATATATATATATATATCTCGAGAACGATTTTTATTGGAGAAAGAGGGTTGGGACTTTCTTTCTGTCGCAAAAAATAGGCGTGAAACAAGCATTTTATCAATACATTGAAAT
This sequence comes from Amaurobius ferox, assembly GCA_951213105.1. Lineage (NCBI taxonomy): Eukaryota > Metazoa > Arthropoda > Arachnida > Araneae > Amaurobiidae > Amaurobius > Amaurobius ferox. The sequence goes on along the minus strand of OX578141.1, from coordinate 37,272,251 downwards.
ATTTTTATTTTTTATTTCAGATTTTTGCGAATTTTGCGGCTCATTTTGTAAAAAAGTCAGGTTCTACTTTTCAGAATCGTACTAAAATCTAATCAGCACTAGTGTATCCCACAAGTGACTCCTCTAGTCGTGAGACAGCCCAGTGGTTAAGGTACAGGGGTTACACACGGAGAAACCGAATTCGATTCCTGACTCTGCCCAAGTGAACACTGTTCCCATTCCTCGCAGAGTTCTAGCACATTAATTATGTGGGTATGGAAATCATTCTGAGAGGTTGGTGGTAGGGAAAGAAGGATACAGTCCCTGTTGACGTCGCCCCCACTGGGTTCCGGTCTAAATTGAGTGGCACTGTCCCGGTCGTTCAAACAACTACCTTTCACCCTCGGATAGGTCAGATGGTCTGGGTCGTAGGAACGAAATGAAGCATCTACTCAATTTTGGGAAATATTCTCAAATAGTTTCAGGTCTATATTAGGGAAATACATTACACTGACAAGCAGTCAAACGTGTTGATCCGTCGAAAACTCGTGTTTTAATTTTCGACACAATTTTAGTACTTTATACATTATCATGTATTGTAAAGAAAGTAAATAAATCGACAGAAATAATTGCGAATATATGTGAGTATGAGTTTTCCGATGCCAACTTCTCACCTTATTGCATTCTTTTCACTTCCCTAGAGAGAAAGTCATGTTCGGAGACAATATGATGTAATCACAATAACATAGGTTCTCCTGTAACTATGGATACGGTAGTTTTCGGGGTAGCGCATCTCTCTCACGAAACTTAGCACCGTCAGATAACGAAGGGCGGATTTTCCTCTCACACGTAATACTAAAGATATAACACTATTCTTTTGTACTACAATATTTTTTCTACTTCTCAGAAAGGATATACCATTGGAATCCCAGTTACCCCTCATACCAAGAAAGAAAAATAAATTTATGAAGGAGTACTTATATGGTAGTAAATGGTGTCTATTCTTCATTTTGATGCAACTGTTAAATAATTTTATTTTATTTTGCATTCTCATTTCGCACAGTCATATGAAATTTTGAGACAGAAAGGAAGTATCATCTCCAGAAACAAAAATAGAAATCCTTGATGACAATAGAAACATAAATAGAAATCCTTGACACAAATAGAAATCATTGACACAAATAGAAGTCCTTAAACCGGAATGCGATTCTGAATCCATATCGGTCATCATCTAAGATTTGTTTATTGACTATAAATAAACCTTAAATGATGACCGATATGGATTCAGAATCTTGGCGAAATGATGTGTCAAGGTAACATTTTGAACCTGAAGAGGAAAATAATCAGAGAGTTAAAATTCTTATTAAACCACCCTACCCTCTTCAGAATTTGATTATTAATGCATATCAATCATAATTTAAGCTATGGGTAAAACAGATACTAAACATTTATTTTATTTTACTTATTTATTTATTTAAAAGAATGTGAGCTACAGTATAATGCCCCAATAACAGCCTGTAAGATAAAATTCAATGCGAACATATACAGATTAAAATATTATAAAGTACAATAAAATGCAAGGTATTAACACCAAATGAGTTTAACAGCACTTTTGAATAAATAAAAAACTTCAAGATCATCAGGAAAGCTGTTGTAATGTTTACAAAAATTATTAATGGCACAATAACAACAAATATGAGTACTAAATTTCCTTTCAGCAAATAAACTCATAGTTCAAGTTGAATACTGAGGATCACGAAGCCCGATCTCATTCAAAACAGACAGGATACAATCAATTATGTTATTGAACACAGTTTTGAAGAAAGAAAGTAGAATAAAATATCTTCTGTTCTGTAAGCCCTTAACATTAAACATATTTCGAAGAAAGGTAGCAGATAACGTATAGCAGGAAGTACCAGTTTTCTTATAATATAAATATTTAAAAAAAATATTTAAAATAAAATCATGTTTCAAATGTATGTTTCATGGCAAAAATTTCCCAAAAATAATAATATGGCAATATTTTTGCCCCTAATATCCGAATTTAAATAATTTAATTAATTACATAACTTATTCATTAAAATGTTGAAATAAAACATTTACATTTTCTTAACTCCTTTTTTTTGCCCTTTAAAACAAACTTTTTTAAATGCACGTAAAATGATATATATACACACTACCTTCCCAAATTGTAAGCACAGAACAGCAAATCGGACATAATTCTTGAAGTTCTGCACCGATCAACTCCAAATTTCACATAAAAATACATTGATGCACTCATCAATGTATTTTTTTATAATTTTAAATATGTAGTGGTGTTATTTTCAACCATAATTACAACAATAGGGATGCATAGAAAAGATACATATTTTGAATGATGCATAGAGGGATCAAGTGATGTTTAATATGGAATATGGCATCCTCGAGCCATAATATTATCATGGTACTAACGATTCATCACCTCAATCAAGGAACTCAGGGTGACAGAAGGCAAAATTGACATTCCTGTATAAGAGCAGTTTGCAGTTCTTGGGGAGTGGTGGGAGGAGGTAGGTTCCCATTGACAACATTCCAGACGGCATTCCAAACATTTTGATAAGTTTAAGAACCAAGGAATAAGCTAACTACTGCATGCGTTATATACTTTAACTCTGAAGCTAGTCGTCCACTAGACTTACTCCATGTGGACCAGCATGTTGTCTGTTAAACAAAAATTCAGACTGATTGCAGTTGCATAAAGTCTGACATAGGAATCAAGGTATTCGTCAAGATACCTTTGCATCGTTACAGTGTAAACTGAGAAAACATGAAGCTCGGTGCATCCTCCCAATGAAAAACTAAATTTTATCATTACACTACCACGACTAAAGGAATGGTGATCATCGATGTTACTGGACTGGTTGTGTACTCCTCGGCATCTTCAAACTAACGCAAGCCTACTCCCCGATTGTAGGGCAAATCTTGATTAATCTGTGAATAGAGCATTCGCAGGGTGTGTTTGGGTCCTAATCACATGCTCACAACATTACTCTGACCCTGGAAGTCAACCGCACACAAACTTTTAAAATTCGTGCATAAAGGCGACCTCGTATGCAGCCTTCGCCTCAATTACTGGTCAGTATCGGTCCTCCTATGGCTGTAAAGCAACCGCCCATATAGTTTATACTGTCGCTCTGCTATTACATCTCGCCATTAGAGATATATTCTGGTCATTGGAAGGTGTTGCTACCGTAAAGGTCTTCTGATGACTGTTATGAACGTCTTATGATTCGACATAGGTCTTATGATGATTGTTTCAATCGCTTAGAATTGTGTCCACAAATGAGAAGTGATGGAATGTTGCACACAAAAGAAATTTGCCGCCTCCGTGATGGATTCTCCAGCTTCAAGTCTCCCAACAACATTGTAAATTCCCCATTCGTATTATCTGGGCCATGATAAAATTTTGGTTGCTCCAACTTTTCAAGGAAAAAAAAAGTTTTTGTTGTAATAAAAAGCTTATCAACCGCATCCTTTTTGCAGAACGCCTAGTTTGCACTGCAGCGAGTCCAATCGATTTTCGACGCCTACAACTTTATTTGCATATTCAACTCGATGGTCACAGCAAGTTTCGCGCAATAAAATCGACGCTTGTGCTCGTTAGCTGAAAAATTACATTTTGTGCTTTGTTTTTGGAAATTAGTGTATCTTCTTTAAAATTATCTAAATGTTAACTTAAATGAATAGTGTTCATTTCATCTTTTTTTGTCTGTTTTAAAATACTGAAATAGAGAAGCCAGACACAAAAATTACTAATTTATATTGCCTAAAGTTAATATATCTAAACAGAAAAAATTTGTGCTTAAACCTGTTTAAACAATACAAAAAATAGTATGAACTTTTTCATCTGAATGGCGTTAAAATAAAGATTGATATACGTTTCCCCGGCATATTTAAATTGCAACTAGAAACCGTGACATATTGTTTAAATTTATTTTCTCTTGGGATTTCTCAACTGAATGTTTCCAAAAGTCAGTTCTGTACACGAAGAAACGATAGCACCTTGGAAGAAAAGAAAACAGTCATTTTCTCTTTCAAATAAAAAGAGTGCAAGACCGAAAATAAAACACAAAATGACACCATTAAAACCGTTAGTTTTTCTCCTTCTTGATTTTTGCCTAAAGCTTTTATTTAGTGCTTTACATTTTTGTATTTTCTTGCATCTCGTTTATGTAATACATTATTCAGAGTGCCTTAAATGGCAATAAATGCCAAGAAAAAATGGTTTAAGACCGGCCAAGAATGAGTATATGTTTTCCTTTGCCAACTTGCCACGTGATTTACATTCTTTTTAGTTTCCCTGAAGGGCTCGGCACGTTCTCTTCAGGAGACAATATGTTGTAATCACCATAACAGAAGCTCTCTTGTAACTATGGTTACGGTATTTTACGGGCAGGACTTCTCTCGCGGGAGATATAGCACGGTAGGATTACGAGGAGAGTTTTCTCTCCCTTAATAATACCTAAAAAATGCCAAGTATTCTATTGAACTTCAACACTCTTTTTTTTTCTACTTCTGCTCGTCCAAAAGGCAAAAGGGGATTTTGACTCTCTGGAATTTAGTTATTTTTCGACCCCGAAAGGTTTAATGCGACTGCGATTTTTTGAACATCGTCATTTAATCAGTAACGGGATCACTTATAATCAGATATTTATATGCACCGATTACTTTAAAATCCACTTTAAAGGTGTACACTAGATGACTAATATAAAATATGTAAAGCCTTTAGTCTTTGTATATTTTATTAAAAGTAATAACATGCACTAGTTATGTTTTAATAAAGATTTTATCTTAATATTTGTTTCACTTTCGTTGATATATGTTTGTTCATGGAATATGATATTCATAGAAATAACAGTATATTATCTTAAAATATTTAGAGTGAAATCATAGCATCAGAAACATTAAAAATTTAAGAATTTGGGAATTTTAGATAAAAAATTACTTGCTACTTATCTATAAACTCTCTTACAGTTAAATTAACTCAATCACAGTTGAACCCTAATAGTAATATATATCATAAAACTATAAAAGCTTTGTTTTAAATCCTTGCTTTCTGTGCTCACTGGCAATCCTGCACCGTGCTGACAACCGACAAAGATTGCGAAAGCATGGTCAGATGGATGATCAGTTGAGCATTTTTATATTTGTTCCATTTCTTATTCTTTGTGACTCTTGCGTGCCTTTTGGAATTTTTCGTCTTGTTTTTCTTGTTTTCTTGTTCATTCATTTACTTGTTAGGACTTGTCTCGCCTTGTTGGAATATTTCTGTTGTGTTTTGGCGCACTCTTATCTTGTGTGCCAGTGATTGGCTGAATTGTTTTTCATCCTGCTTCTGATTAGCCAGATCTCCCAGGTGATCCTTCCATCCACGACTTGGGTATACATGATTTGCATACCCATCTGTTTCTTTTATTTGTGCTCGTTTCATCTTTTTGACATTGGATTTGTGGTCTCCTTAGCAGTGATGAAGGGGATCCAGTGTATCCTCAAAATAAGTGTATACTGTAATTTTATTTTATTTGTGCTAGAATACATTGCTCAAATTTTTATTATCCAGTGTACAAAGTATTTTTTATTTATTGAATTTATTGGTTTTATTTAACTCCCTCTTATAGAGCAGAAGTCGTTTCACTGCTATTTAAACAGTTTAATAATACTAATAACAAAGTTGACAATTAGGGTGACTGCATTTGCAGTCATTTCAATAACCTTTTTTAAGATTTAAAACTTACTACATAATATGGTAGAAGAATAGTAATTGCATTGAAAACTGTGTGAGATACAGTAGGTTTTTTATGAAATTAGGGGATAATATACAATATTAGAGGTAAGCATCAAAGCACCATGTTGAATGTTTATATTTTTAAATTCCTCACAGTAGTCTGAAAGTACCATAAACTAATTTGCATCAATCTTTGTGGAACATATTAGGCTACGAAATTATTAAAATTAGTAAATAAGTTATTTCAAAATTTCTATGCTTTACTGTACACTTAGGTTTTCTAATCTCAAAGTTCCTATAGATATATTAAATATTAGGGTATTTACACTATTTATTGCCAGTGAGGGCTTTAGCATATCCACCAGCTTTTAAATTACGAATTACGAAGCAGGAAAACTGCCAAAACAGTGAATTCAAGAACCTCCGAGTGCTTAACATTGCTAAATTTTGTGCATCGTCTTCAAATTCCTTCGCAAGTATTATGCAAAAATATGCATAGTTTAATTTTCTAATCCTTTCACATTCACAAAATTATAGTATTTTAGTTAATGGCTTACCCAGTACTCCATTTTTCCCACTGACTGGCCGGGTTCATTGTAATTTTCAGCCATACTAAGGATATGAAAGGGCCATACTAAATATATGAACGGACATACTAAGTATATGAGCGACCATATTAAGGATATGAGCGGCGATACTAAGGATATGAGGTTTGAACTAGGAGACAGAGTCCCCCTCCCTCCTTTCCATGTACCTGTTCTTCCTCCTTAGATACTTCGTCTCATCTTCTCAACTGCATGGGATCCTCTTTGGGTCAGGAGAAGGTAGACTCATTGCTTTATGGGCAGCGTGTTCTTTTGGATTTGACCTAAATTTTTCTAGGTTAAGGGACTTAGCAACGAAAACACTGTAATTTCATTTTTCTTAATATTTGTTTCTTAACATTTCTAGAACTGTTCTATTGCAATGATTTATGGTATACTGAGCATATAAACTCTAAATAGCATAGTTTTGATAATATAGTTAAGCTCAAATTAAGAGGAAAAGCCAATTAATTCAACTTGGAAAATGGTTTTCAACGATTTATCCTATCCAGAGAAAAGACGTACGTTTCCTGCAAGGTGATATCCGACCGAAACACAAGTTCAGAGAGGGAAAATAACCCTACAACATTCTTTGTTCAATAATCTTAACAACCATCTGAGGTCATTTATTGCCCACTAAATGAAGACAGACAAATTAAGAATACTGTAAAATTTTGTGAAACTCACATATCTGTAGAACATACAAATATAGTATGTATACAGTGTACAAATATAATATAAATTGGGAGTGAACAACATTTTACTAATAATTAAAGCATTGCTTCTTTAACAGTAGTTAACATAAACATTAACTATATTTTCAATGTAATTTTCATTATTAGAAATAGGTGTCCACCAGCACAATTATGGAACTTTTCCCCTAGTATATTTAAGGACTAAAGTCATATTGAAATTTTATTGATATACTCAAATAGATGGAAATAATTTATCAAAAGTTACAAACTGTCATTAAAGTAACAATTTATGTAAATGTTTTTTCTGTAAGGAAATCGTAAAATAAAACGCAAATATTTAAGACATACATGCATAGCCTGAAAAAGAAAAATGTTTTATTTTCCTCCTTGCGTGACAAAATGAAGTGCAATGTAAAAAATTGAATTTCAAAAAATAGAATACTTTTACTTTAACATGTGCATTTAATAATGCTTACAACAAAGCAAAATTTAAAGAAAGATCATTACACCTTACTTAGATGTCCCAACATATTTTCACAAGATTTTTTTAATGAAAATCTATCATTAAATTAGATTTAAAAAAAAGTTTAAGAGATTTTAGAAACATTAATGATGAAATGCCGGGAAAATGCGACAAGAGATACTTAAAAGAGAACTGCAAAGTACTTTTCAACAGTTTTTAAGATTTGAAGCACTCTTAGCACCTTTTTTAAAGCAGATAAGTATTAGAGTAAGAGTTATTTAGCAGTGAAGTGCTTTTGCACTTCCTACTTAATGTAATCTCAAAATGCGTCTTTAAAGAGATTATTTTCAAGTCAAGACATTTATAAAAATTATCAGATTACGTATATAACCTGTACTTAATAATGCAATAAACAATTTAATCACAAAATAACTAAAACACTTATTTTTGTATGTTTACTTCGTTTTATACGAGTATAAAACGAATACATACAGCTGCTTATATACAGGGTGTCCCGAAAATATTGACCTCGGCTTTTATCTATATAAATAAAATTGAACATCTGTCTGTCTGTTTTGATATATATCTGTCTGTCTGTTTTGATATTTGAACATCTGTTTTGATATATATTGGTATATATTGGAATCAATTACGACCTTCTGGTATAAAGATTACTGGAATTATTGATAGTCATCTCTTTTTTTTAGGCAAAGATTTTTGAGACTCATATTGTAATACGGGTAATTTTCTAATGTACTAATACAGGTTATATCTTCTAATATTCGCTTATATAAGTAGTACGGCTCCTATACAAGTTTAATGCTTTCATTTTGCATATATTGATTCAATTCCTTTTTTTTTGTAAATTTGCTTACAAAAGGGGCCAGGATGTTTTATTCTTCAGATCTGCCAGTGAAGATAATGTTTCATAGTGAGAACAGATATTCTTAAACTTCTCTTTAAGAGCAATAAATTTAATATTTTAACAAAATTTGCACATGATTGTGAATTATAAGTTTCTTTATATTATATACTCCGTACGAAGAACAGGTATGCTGCTAGTTCCTTATATATTGATCTTAGACATATATAATAAATTACATAATGAAATTACATAATAAAATTACATAAATTATATAATAAATTACATGTTGCGTGAAAAAAGGTACAAAATTTTATAAAATCGTTAACAATTTTCAGGGGATTAAATTTGAAGGAATACAAAATTTAAATGTTTATACCGTCCCCTTACAAAAACAATTCAAATGAGTAAAATATGTCTCATACACTAATAATGTGATTTACAAAATTTCAGCATTTTATAATAAACAGTCCAAGAGATCTGAAAAAAAAAAATGCTGATTTAAACCACTTTTCGATGCATTGACATGGATTCTCAGAGTTGAAAATCATGTCGACAGATCGCGTTTCAGGGGTCATACACAAATTGCGAAAGTAAAACTATGATTACATAAATAAATAATCATTTTGCTATTTATTGGTACAAACGTATCTACACTGTGTAGAAATAATAACTTTACACAAAGATTGCAAAGCTTGTTCAAAATGATTTCCATCAATGCCAAAGATCCATTGAAGATAAGAGGCAGATATTATTTGCCTATGATGCTTTTCTGCTTTGCGCCATTTGCACTCTTGCTGTAATCATTTATATTTTAATTTGTGATTAATCCCTCACCAAATTTGTTTAAACATATCTCTGGGACTTTGTATGATAAAATGCTGAAAATTTGTACATCACCTTATTAGTGTATGGGGCACATTTTACTCATTGGAAATGTTTTTGTACGGTGCCGTATAAAAATTTAAATTTTGTATACCTTCAAATTTAATGCCCTGAAAATTTTTATCGATGTCATAAAATTCTGTATCTTTTTTTACGCAACTTTGTAATTTATTATATATGTCTAAGATCAATATTTAAGGAATAAAAGCCGAAGTCAATGTTTTTGGGACACCCTGTATACACTGGCTTCCAAAAGTTAAGCACAGACGATAAAATCAACAAAAATGGAAAAGTAAAGCTTTGATTAACTGAAATTTGTAAGTGAAGGTAGTAACTGTGTTTGTGCATTAAAGGAAACAAAAATTGTGTATAAAGATGAAAAAATATTTTCGAAATATAACTTTGTTATTCGTAATATAACTTTTCGTAAGTTATATGATGATGTCACATTTGGGTCATTAACAAAATGATGTTTATAGGCAAACCAACCAAACAAAACTTACATTAATATAGTATGTGGCAATCCCGGACTTTCTCACAAACTTTGCAACGATTTTCCATGCTTTCAATGAGGTGATCAATCATCGCAGATGCGAGCAATGGCCATTTCCCCAATAGGGTAGTTTCCAATTCTATGAGACTGGTTGGCTGAGGTAAAGGTGCATAGACAGCACGCCCGAGGGTATCCCAAAGGTTTTCAATGGGATTAAGGTCGGGGGAATACGTCGGCCATTCCATACGAGAAATGCCCTCACTTTCCAGGTATTCGTCAACTGTGTTAGCTCGATGGGGATGGGCATTATCGTCCATAAGGAGGAAGTCAGGACCAACTGCTGCAGCGTATATTCTCGCAATGGAGTCTATTACTTCATCCCGATACCTCGCAGCCGTCACAGAACCGCTTTTAAAGATGTGCATCCCTGTGTGATATACTATTGAAACTCAAGCCCAAAAAATGACGCTGCCACATCTGAATGCGTGATGTTCGATGATGTTCTTGGTCTGATTGCGTGTACCTCGTTCTCTCCAGACCCTTACACGCTTATCGTCTGATTCTAGGTCAAAATTGGACTCGTCCGTGAACAGGACGTTGCACCAATCTGATACAGTCCATTTAACATGTTGATGATGCCGCTTTAATCTTGCCCATCTGGTTTGGATGGTTAGTAAAACACAAAAACGTGGTACTCGGGCGTACAGTTCCTTCACGTGGATCCTTCGGGCGCATAATACCGGCAGATATTGTCTTATCAAGTGCAACCATGGATGTACTAGTTGTGGAGGTCGCTCGTCGATTCCGCTTGGCACACTATACCGATCATCAGAGAAGGTGGTAGCCCTTGGACGACTGGGCACAGGTCTCCGTACAACTGTCTGACTTGTTTGGAATTATTTCCACAATCGAGAAATTACCGAATGGTCAACACCAAAGAAAATAGCGATATCTTTGATTGATTGTCCTGCTTCAATGCGTCCGACAGCACTCAGCGCTCACTATCTGTCATTCCTCCATAGAAATACGAATATCATCAAAAATAATCCAACAAAAATTATAAACATTTCGTATCAGCATTTAAATGCACCTTCTTAAACCCTTCAGAATGCTGGCGTCTTCATCAACTGCCTAATTAACATATATCCGTACAGTTAATCGTGATTGGCTGTAACATGCGATTTTTGCATATATATATATTTGCATATATATATTTCCATGTTTCACTTTCAACTGTTGCATTCTTAGCCTATCAAATTAACTGTAACCTGTTTTGAGTTGGAAAAAGCTTAGTATCACTTACTATACAACGTTAAAAGCACATGGGGTAACTTATTTTAAGTTATTTCATTATTCTTATTCTTATTCTGTATCATCTTATACATCACATTGTATTCTCATAAATACACAACAATACGCTGGTATATTTGATTATTTTATTTGATTATTTATATTTATATCTGATCCAATTTCTACTTTCTTCTACTTCGGCACATGTGCATTTTTACTGTAATACAATTAACAATAATGCACACAGAAACGTAGAATCAGCATTGACGAACCAGGTATGGCCCTTGATAACGTACGTGGTTTCGGAAATGCTTTTCACTTTTTTTTAATTTATTCATTTTCAAAAAAAAATTATATCCAGAAAGACCTAGCTCCACTTGCAATTTTTTTTCTGTTTTGCAACTTTTCATCTTTTACACTATTCTTGCTTTACACCATGTATGTTTATGCAGGGACCAAGGCTATTAGTACCTGAAGTACCTGTATTACATATATGATTTATAACACAAATAAAAATTTAATCTAAGGGTGTAGTTAAGGGATTATATTAACCAATCTTTACCACATGTCATCCATTTTCAATTCCTTAACTTATATATAGAACCGGGAAAAAGAGGAATTTTATACCAATTTAGTACCTGTTTTATTCATGATGTTTTATTTATGATGTTTCATTTATGATGTTTTACTTATAATGTTTTATTTATAATATTATCTTTATCATATTCACAGGTTTGTAGTATAGTCACTATTTATATCAAATAATCACTTCAGACCATCTTATTTTCATTTTTTGCTATACAGGACATTTTAATAAATGGTCAATCTCTGGTATATATAATATAAGCAAATTAAAATTCTTCATTTAAATATATATATATATATATATATATAACGTGGCCATAAAATAACGTGAGGTATTCAGAGCCCTCTGGCTAGTAATGTGAAATGTAACAAAGTTTGGTGGGAGTACACAGTGGAACATGCGGTTTCGATTTCTAAAAAAATTAGTTCCAGACGTCGCCTCTAGGGGAAAATTTTGGCGCTGCAAAAATGTAGTAGTATGAATAATGAATGAGTAAATGCCAAATGAGACAGTGCACATCAATTTTGTTAACACTGCATGACAACGTTTATTGTGAATTACAAATGAGGTTTAATATGACCACCATTGTGATGTTCCAAGAACTGCATGCGTTGCACGACATTTTATACGGCGACTCTCAACATACCAGAAGTGATTTGATTCACGTGTAACGTTATTCGATCTTTCAACGTTGCGATATCGGGGACATATCTTTCATACACAACGTTTTTAAGAAATCCCCATATCCAAAAGTCACAAGGATTGAGATCGGGCGACCTCAGTGGTCATGTCGTGAGAAATGCACGACTAATGATTATGCTGTCAGAGAAATGTGCCGGCAACAAACGCTGTACCTTAAGTCCGATGTGGGGTGGTCCATCGTCCTGAGTGAAGGTGGCCGAATCAATACTTCCTCGTTGCTGCAGTCGTGGAACCACGAAGTTGTGTAGCATATCGGCATACTTGTTAGCATTGACGAAACAGGTCACTGCTCCACTTCTGCACTTCCTCGTAAAAGTAAGGACCGATGATAAAAACTCCCGTAAAGCCGCACCACACTGTGACTTTTGAGGAGTGGAATGGTTTCGGTACACAAGCTGTCGGCTTAGTCGCAGCCCAAATGCTGCAGTTGTGTGTGTGTTAATACCACCGTTCAAATGAAATTGCGCTTCGTTACTCCATAAAATGCGCCACGGCCATGCATCATCCACTTCCATGCGTGCTAAAAATCTCAAAGAAAACTCAATTTGGGTGGCCGCATCGTCAAGGAGCAATTTTTGAACAGGACAGATTTTATAGGATAAAATTTCAATATCTGCTGCAGGATTTTCCACACAGTTGAGTATGGTATATCCGTTTGGCGGTATATTGACCGTGCATTGTTGGTACCCTACACATTCGTCAACTCCTGTTCAACAATTTCACTTGGAACTTCTTCAACTTGTTGCTGACTGACCCCTTTGCGTCCCCGGCATGGTTGCCATGCTAGTGTTCGGTAGTTTCAAATCGTTGAATAATGTTTCGTAAGTTAGTTAAGCTTAGCGGTCTTTGTCGTAACTTCTTCATCCGCCGAAATTCACAAAGGGCAGCATCATCGTTCCACTGATAATGCAGCTTGACTAACAAAGCGCGGTCACGTAAGGTAAGAACCATCGAAATGTACAATGTAGTTGGCCTCCAAATGATGAGAATTCTGCTAGCTTTTCCATTTATCCACATGATCTCTACACGGAACTCGTTTATGCAAATTAGTACATTTCACTCGGTAAGCAGCACCAAAATTTCCCCTGGAGGCGACTTTTGGCACTCTTTTTTTTAGAAATCGAAACCGAACGTTCCACTGTGTACGCCAACCGAACTTCGTTACGTGTCATCCAATAGATTACTTGCTAGAGGGCTATATATATATATATATATATATGTGTGTGTGTGTGTGCGTGTGTGTTATTTCTTTTTAGATCAGGTACGTAACTGTTTATTTGTACCTTTAGCAGTCAAAATATAGTTTTGAGTTATTTTGCTTTATAATTTTAATCATGAGCCAGCAAAATAGAGTTAGAAAGTTAATTTGTTTAGACATTAAAAAAGATATAATTTCCAAGAGAGAAAGTGGAAAAAGTGTAGGAGATTTAAATGAATATGATATGGTTAAATCAACGATCTGTACAATTTTAAAAAACAAGGAAGATATAAAATGTACGCAAGTTGCGAAAGGAATCTCTAGGTTAAGCAGTTTACGTTGTACTATCACAGAACAGATAGGAACTATTCTTTTATTGTGCATTAAGAAAATGACAGGTGATACTGTGAGTTAGGGAATTTTATTGTGTAAAGGCCAAACAATTGTTTGAGAAACATAGTACTAAGATTCCTAGTACAAGTAGTACTGATCCTGTGAAGGAGTGTTTTGGCACCAATGGGTGTTTTACCGGATTTAGAAAAAGGACCGGAATACACAGTGTTGTAAGACATGGTGAGGCTGCTAGTGCAGATAGGGGCGCTGCTGAGCAAAATTGTGAGAAATTTGAAAAAATAATTAAAGGGGAAGGTTTTGTTCCGTAGCAGGTGTTTGACTGCGACGAAACTGGCCTTTTCTGGAAAAGAATACCACGGAGAAGATACATCACGAAGGAAGAGACCACCTTGCCTGACCATAAGCCAAAGAAGGATCGGCTTACCTTGCTATTTTGTGCCAATGCTTTGGGAAAGTATAAAGTTAAACCACTACTTGTATACCATTCAGAGAACCACAGAGCTTTTAAAAACGTCAGGAAAAATTGCCTTGGAGATTTTTGGAGTTCCAACCTCAAGGCTTGGGTTAGCAGGAGACTTTTCTCCCACTGGATCACTGAGGTGTTTGGTCCCACTCTTCGTGACTATCGATGAATTTGTAAAATGTCGATTTGTGGAAACCCTTATCATCCAGGTGTCTTTCAGAGAGTCAGAGAAAAACAGATCATTATATCGTCGACATCTTTGTGAATTTTCACGATATTCCAGTGGATTTTTCATAGAAGTTACCCTACAGTATTCACTACAAAATCATGAAAGGCAACTATTGCTATGTTTCGCGCCTGCACAGAAAAAACTTAGTTTCTTCAAATGTTTATATCTCATCGTATATTCAATGCTTTAATTTTCAATGGAAGTAAAATATTTTTCTTGGACGTTGACAAATGTTCTATAAGTTTCGAGAAATTTGATTGATTGAAACCTGTAAGCAAAAAATAAACATTTTTTTTAAATAGATGTAATAATATTGTTTTTTTAATAATACTGTTTTTTTTTAAAGAAATGTTTATACCTTCATGACTATACGGTTTTGTTTTAGGAAAATGCTTATACACATTGAACAAAGCTAGTAACAAAGCTTAACTAATTTGTGAAAGTTACAAATCATTTCCAGCTTTTTATGATACAGAGTGATCAAATATATTTTTGCCCTTTTTCAATATCTTGGTGGTCCCCTAAATGGTCAAGTCACCGAAAATTTACTGAAAAGTATTCTTCGAGCATGTACTACACAACGCCAAAGTTACAGAACACTTCGCCAAGTATTTGTTTAGAAATTCGAAAAACATTCTAACATCCAAAGTGTCCGGATACTTTTGATCATATATATATATATATATATATATATATATACACTAATGTCTAAAAGTTAATCATAGTTACTGTTTATGTGAAAAATTCAGGAAATCTACATCAGAGTGGAAGGAAACGCGGCATGCGGGTGTAATGGGGTTGTAGAAGAAGAAAACGATACAAAACCAAGATAATGATGATTTTTATTAATCAAAGAAAAGGGTTGAAAGAAAAAGGGTCTCAATACGAGTGTCAACCTCAGTGAAACAGAATGATTAAAACAATGTAATGCTGCAGTGTAATACGGTTTGTGTTAGCCTCGGGAAGCCACGCATGCTGCACAAAGATTCCCCATACTTTCGATGAGGGTTTGAATGAGTTGTGTGCTCAAAGAGTTCCAAGCCTCACGGAGAGCAGTTTTTAATCCCGAAACGGTGCTTGGTGTGTAGAGGAGGGTCGCAAGATGTCTCCCGAGTATATTCCATACATGCTCTATTGAATTCAGACCAGCAGAGTTGTCAGGCCACTGAATGTGTTGGATATCTTCAGTTTGAAGGCAGTCGTCGACCAAGGCAGCAGGGTGAGGAGGTGCGTTACCATCCATGAATATGAAATCAGGGCCAACAGCACCTCGAAACAATCGAACGGTAGATCGAACGAAACAATAGGGAACGAACGGTAGATCGAACGAAACAATAGAACTTTGTCTCTGTATCTTTGGCCGGTAACCGACCTCGTATGAAAGATGTGGAGGTCTGTCGGGCCGTCCATCATGATGCCTGCGCAGACTATGACGCCCCAAACGAAAAACGATGTCTTTCAGTGATGTTTCCCGGGTGAAAACGTGTTCCACGTTCTCTTACGAGAATCAGTTTGCAGGCTAAACCTGGAATTGTCACTGAACATGACATTGCCCCACTGATGTCTACTCCACAGCCAAAGTTCCGAACTTCACTGTAAACGCGCGCGTTTCTGTGCAGATGTCAGGGTGATGCAAACCGCTGGTCGTCTGGCATAGAGATCAACGTGTCTGAGTCTCCTGTGAACAGTTTGTCTCGAAACGGTGACTCATGTGGCGGCTGTCAGGGCTGAACCCAGTTGTCTGGCAGAACGGTTCCTCTGTCGTCGCGCAGTTATCACAAAATATCCGTCTTGGTGAGTGGGTGTTACCCATGGCCAACCTGGTACTGGTCGTTGGGTAACATTTTCGGTGGTTTGGAACCTCTGCCACTGTCTGGAGATCACAGATCACACACTGATGCACATTCAGAATTCGAGAAGCTTCAGTTTGAGATGGATCGTATTCCAGCATTCCAATAATTCGCCCCTTCAAAAACATGTCCAGTTGGCATCTTTGTGATATCTTTCGTCTTTTTTGATTGTTTACAACGCACCGTGCCACAGTAATTTCGAAAGTCTGTCTCAACTGGCCGTGCCGCTCGAGGACGTTTTATACTCGTTCCGACGTGCCCCGGAGCTTGCGCATGTCGGCGTCGACTGTACTGTTTTGCATATGCGCAATGATTTACCTTCGTCCCACGATTCTCCGCAACTGATTGTGAACCATTGTATCCATATTAACTTCGAATTTTTCGCATTCTAAGAATTATGCTTAACTTTTGGCCATGAGTATATATATATATATATATATATATATATATATATATATATATATATATATTGATCTTGTTTCGTCATATTTGTACGGGATGCTTCTCGACCATCTTCATTCTGTTACGGCTCTGCTCGCACATACACTTGCACGTGGGAATCCAGCCTCATCGATAATGGTAATACTTGATTTACTATTTTTTCTTTTTTTCAGTTATTCATCTTTTAATGCTTATAGTCTGTTGCATTGGTATTTATAGTAACTTACTACTGCCAATTCTGAAACAAGCATGTGTTTGGGTTAATTAGAGTTAGATGCACAGACTTGAAAATGAGTCTAGTCCAATTGATCTTCAAAATTAAGCCAGTACTGTATACTTCTTTTTCGGTATTGTGGCCGTGATTTAACTGCTTTTTTGATTTAAATACTTTGTTATTACTTGATTTTGTCATTATATCTCTCTAATATACACTCTGAGACAATAAAATCGACGTACGCCGCAAAATAAACCGATAGTAATGAAATTGTACATGCAACCACCTGTCGACAGAATATGCAAATGATAAAGAATTCGCAGCCAATGAATGGATAGTCGGCGCATTGAAACTGAGCACCATGATGGTGTATATAAGGAACGAATCTCGCTTTTAAGAACAAAACTTGCAGTGGATTTCGATTGCGTTTACGTACCTTAATTGTAACAATGCCTCGCCGACGAATTCGCGGCCACAACCAGCATATGAAGGAATTTGAAAGAGGGTGTGCGTTCAGAATACATGAGGGTGGATGGGCTCACCGACAAATCGTTCGGCATTTGGGTCGGTGCTATACCGCAATTACAAAATGTTGGCAGGAATAGATCCGGAAAGGCAGATTTCAGCGGAAATCGGGCAGCGGACGGCGTATAGCGACGACAGAGCTGGAAGTTAGAGCGATTAACAGAGCAGCTGTGACAACACCAGATTCGTCGTTATCAACCATCCAATGTGTGATAAATACGAAAGTGACCACCCGGACCATTAATAGAGGACTACGGAAGCGGAATCTATACTCGCGGCGTCCATTGCGTCGCCTACCACTAACGAGTATGCAATTTCAACAGCGATTGCAATGGTACCGGGCCCGATCAACATGGAAGTGTTCAGATTGGGAACGAATTGTCTTCAGTGATGAGTCTCGCTTTGATCTGAGTTCCAGCAACTAGCGCCGACATGTCAGGAGACCGCCCGGACATCATCAGAATCCTGCTCTTACTGTCACACGCCACAAGGCCCGAAAATAGGGAGTTATGGTCTGGTGTGCAGTTTCGTTTGATAGTCCTCCTTGGCACCATCACAGCACAGCGGAATGTTGCCGACATTCTACGACCAGTGTATTGCCATTCCTTTCGTGACACCAAGGGCTAACTTTTTAGAAAGATAATGCCAGGCCACACACGGAGCGTCTCACTGTTGATTGTCTGTGTTCTTATGACACAATTCCTTGGCCAGCCAGATCCCCAGATCTGTCGCTTATTGAACACATTTAGGCTGAGATGGAGCGTTGCCTGCGACTAACCCAGAATATAGAAGAAGTAGCTCATCAATTGGAGACCATTTGGAACGACATCCCTCTGAACACCATCCGGAAACTTTATGCATCAATGCTACGTCGGATAACAGCTCGTATCAAGGCCAGGGGTGGATCGACGCCATATTGACGTGCTCAGTTCGTGTAGATCTTCAGTGTAATAAATCCTCCAATTATTCTGAAATTCTAATTATTTCTTTACCTGTACATCCACATTATACGTACCAAATTTTTGTCTCATTTGGATAATTGTTTCTTGGTGCATCGATTTTTTTGTCTTAGAGTATATATATATATATATATACCTCTGACTTGCGGATTGCAGATACTTAGTTATGCACTTGGTTATGCACAAATGCATTTCATCTTACTCTGATTGTAGTGTGAATTTTTTATACATTTATCTACGCAGATACATTTTGTCTAAACTCTGCTTTGTGGGTTTGATGAGACAGTACACAGATATTTTTTTATTTTAAAAATATTCAGAGTAAAGTAAAGTGATAATGTTTTTATATGTCGTAAACATTTATTGATTTATTTTATAATTTGAAACTTTGATATGATGTACCCAATAAATCAAAGCACAATTACTACTGAAATTAGTTGCATGTAGCGATCGACTTCTATTTTTTCAATGTGTTGGTCGCTTAGTGTCGCTTATGCATAAATAGGCACAAAAACTAATATGCTCTGGCCATGTAGGTTCCTATGGGCACTGTACGTACCTGGCCACTGTAGATATCATGGAATCTCATTTCAACTTAAAATATTTTAGGGAGGTAGATAAGTAATTTATAGACAATGGATATATATATATATATATATATATATATATATATATCCTTCTAAAAATCATCCTAAATCTATCCTAAAATGTCCATTACGCATTTCATTCCAATGGAAGCGTTTTGTGTCTGGAAATCTAAAATTTTATCCCATGTTCAACTTAAGCTATCACATACGCATATTCCAAAGTCTAATTTTCAATAATCAAAATTAAAACAAAAAGTTACACATAAACAACAATTCTTAGTTTTTACGTATGTTAACAAAGCTGCATCGTATTATGCTATTTTCTTCAAATATTTCTACATTAAACGAAAACTTATTTCCAGGTACAAACAATTTTTTGATACTCATAAAAATTTAAACATTCCATATTTAGTCATCATATCCAAATTTCACAAGGACCCCGTAAAATTTAGAACTGTTACCAGTGGACACAACTCTTACCCAACAAAAACTAATACAAATTTTCTCAAAGTCTTAAACAGTCTGTTTCATGAAATTTCCAAAGAACCACATTGCATCATCAGAAACAGCTATGAACTTATTCAAAAACTAATGTCCTTTACTACTATTGACTCAATCCAAACTTTAGATTTTAAAGATCTTTTTAATTACATCATCATCAAAGATTTATTTTCTGTCATTAAACAACTCTTCGATCAATTCAAATTAAATAGTCTTACTAAATATTACTCGTCTACATTTAATAATTTATTGCATTTTGTTCTTTTTTACAACTATCTTGTACATGGTAATGCTGTGTACCTCCAAACGAATGGAGTACCGCAAGGATCCACTAGTAGCTTTATGCTCGTAAATATGTATTTTTACTTTTACGAACGACAATCCACTCTGTCCACTCATAACATTTCTATTTTTCGTTACATTGATGATGTTTTTCTTTGTTTTCATACTGCACATGATTCTTTACCCACAATTAATATTTATCCATCCAATCTTGAGTTAATATATAATGAATCCCACCCTTCCAATTCTGTAAATTATCTTGATATCACCATTTCTATACAAAGTAACTCATTCAATACTGCTATTTATGATAATAGACATCAATTTAAATTTAATGTAAAATTCTTCCCTCATTATTCTTCTTGCCTTAGTAACCGAGTTTTTAAAAATCTAATTATTAGCTATTTGTTCCGCATCAAACACCTGGAGAGTAATAAGTGTACACTATCACATATTAATCGTTTAAAAAGTATGTGCTATATGTACAATTTTTCCACCTTATTTGTTTATCGCAGAATAAGTACGTTACTCGACAGAAGTGGAAACACCATAAAATAAACACTGCTCCGGCGGGTAAATATAAAAACGTGCAAATATTACAAAAACTGTAATTTCTGTTACATACAAAAACGTGAAAACAAATTAAAAAAAACCCGCCTCGGCGGCTAACGAAAAAAGTTTAAAACGGTAATAAAACCGTTAAGACGGATATCTAAAAAGCAAATAAAAACAAAAACAGGCTAAGGCTCCAACAAACAGTGTTAGGCCAACGGCCGTACCGTGTTGAAAACACCGGTTCTCGTTAGATCACCGAAGTCAAGCAGCATCGGGCGCGGTTAGTACTTGGTGGGTGACCACCTCGGAACACCGCGTGCTGTTGGCCATCTCGGGTGCGGTATCCCCGTGGTTTGCGCGCTAAGATTTGCACGCTGCCACAAATGCCGCCGTGTTCATGCGGAGTACGATCACGTTAAACATGTGGGTCCGTAAGTCCTTCCGAGAGGTTGGTGGTAGGGGAAGGAGGGTACGGTCCCTGTGGATGCCTCCCCCACTGGGTTCCGGTCTAAATTGGGTGGCACTTCCCGGCCGTCCATACAGTTACCTTACACCTTTCTGGTAGGTCGGACGGTCTGGGTCTCAACAACAACAAACAGTGTTATCCATAGTTTAATATTTTCGATCGTAGTGGTCACTTCTCGATTAGTTTCAGAACTCTTGGGTTCGTCTCCCCAAAAATATGTACTACTACTTCTACTCTCTATGGTTCATTTCATCGCGACATTGCAGTATTTCGCGTGGTAAGCATTCAAATTGGATCACGTGGTGAATTCCCATGAAGATTATTCACGCTGGCGGCCTTCAGACTTGTCAGTTGCCCCTTTTTTCGCATGTTTCTGTATTTGTGTGCTATATTTTTCATGACTATGTGGTATTTTTTGTGACTATGTGATATTTTATGTTATATGTTGAATTTTGTCTCTTTGGTCCTTTTTCTGTTAATCTCTTTTATTCTGTTGTTGGGCACAGATTGCATAAAATTTTAACCACGTGTTTTTATGCAATCATAGAAACACCGGATTTTAGTATATCTGTCTAGAATGTGCCCCTGAAGACGTTTCTGGCAGATATGCTATTCGTTGATTTATTTTCCTTGTTCTGGCTTTTCCGTGCTCTTCTTTTCCAGCCCTTCCTCGTTTCTTTTTACTTTCTGTTTTTATATACACGTTATTATATTGCCTGTGGTTTGATGCTGTGTTTACTGATCTGCACTCCTGCACTTTCGTTTTTATTATTTCAATCTATATATATATATATATATATATATATATATATATATATATATATATATATATATATATATATATATATAGATATATATATATATATATATATATATATATATATATATATATATATATATATATATATATATATATATATATATATATATATATATATATATATGTATATATATATACGTTGCCGGGATTTACTTAAGGGTATATTTATATGCACTTTAACGTGTTGGAAACATTATATTTTTAAATGTCTTGAAGATTTTGTGAATCGTTATTTATTACATAATGGTCAGATAACTTGGATTGTCTAGAAGTTTTCCATTGGATTGGTTCAGTCTTTACGGCCATTACGAATAAAAACATATAATGCTTTTCCAAATAGTATATTACGAAATTAAATATTCGTAATATATTTTTACTCACCACAGCATATTTCATTCCAAACAACTCCCATAATTTAAAATAATGCATGAAAATGGGATTTCAAGGCTACGGAACAGGCAGCCTAGTCCTCTTGATTAATAGGATATCGTAGTCTAAGTTAACAGCTCTTCTGTACACTATTTATCCACTTTTCATCCCGTGGGGCAACGGGAGATGATTACAACCTCTCCCCTTATCCCCTTCCCACTAGAGCTTGCATCATTACTTCCTCATATGCATTATTGCTTTCAACTCCCTCTCTTCGTCATCTGAGATCTGAACGTACCCACCCTTCATCCCATCTTTTTGATTATACCGACCATTCATAAAGCAAACAATAAGCTAAAAACTGTTACA
Organism: Amaurobius ferox; assembly: GCA_951213105.1. Lineage (NCBI taxonomy): Eukaryota > Metazoa > Arthropoda > Arachnida > Araneae > Amaurobiidae > Amaurobius > Amaurobius ferox. The sequence goes on along the minus strand of OX578141.1, from coordinate 37,249,766 downwards.
GTAGCGTAAGGCATACATATTTTATCTTTTCAATGCAGAACATTAAAGCTCATAAGCAATAATTTACTTAGAGAAAGCCAGTAAAACTTTGCATAAAACATGTAATGTTTGAGTATGTGTAGATTCAGTTCCGTGTGTTCATGTTTTGCGAAAACAATGTACTATTTATTAAAGGCTGTCACCATAAATAATATAGGTCGGATTATTTACTGGAATATGATATTAATTTTATATATAACAGCTGCGAGATACTTATAGTTATAATTTGATAATTATGTACGATTAAAGCTTCATTCTTTAATATTAAATTCGCCATTGTTTTGTTCTTATGATTTCATATGAATTTCATAAATGTATATTTATGTTTTGGCGGTTTTATTTTAGATACATATAATTAATCGCATATAAAATTGATTAAGTATAGAATGTGACTTTTTACATACTGAATAATAAACAATATCACAACATAAAATGGTGAGAAATAATGTTTAGTAGACCATGTTGAAAGAAACTATATTTCTTATTTCAATTACGGCTAATGCGGAAAAGCTGCCTTATGAGCCACACATGTCGCACAAAATTTTTTAACAAAATGATCGAAACTTTTTTTTGCCTTTCTTAGGTTGAATTTTTGAAGTGTTCCTTAAAACTATGGTTGAAACAAAAATTCAGTAAAAGAAAATTAACTTGATTTTGAACTCCGTTTTATGCCAAAAACTTTTTACAGCTTCATTATCATACGAAACAAATTTCATACAGATCGTTAAATATTTTTCTACGCTCCATGAGCCCAAATTCTAGGATACATTTATCAAAATGTAATTGAAGCGATACTTTACGAAAAACACATTATTTGAATTTAAGTTTTTGAATATCGCGGAAAAATGATATTATATGTTCCTTATAAGGTATAAATGTATTAATCGAAATATTTACTCATCCTACGACTCTAAATTTTTCATAAGCTCTTTCAAATATTTATTTAACTGCAGTATAGAACGTATATAGTCAGAAATATTTGCGAAATTATCATTAAATACCTGCCATAATAATTTACGTTTGATATTTTCATTTAAAACTACACATGTGCACGGTTTAAAAACAAAATATGGTAATAAAAATATGTTAATTATTAAAACAAATATCACATATGTAAATGGATTACAATGCATGTTTTATAATAAGAAATTTTCAGGTTTCGTGATATATTTTACACTAACGACGATATCATGCATGATAAACTTACATCATTTTAGAGAATGCCTGAGAATAGTGATCCTTTGGCTTCGGAAGCGTGATGATAAGGAAATATTGCAGTTTAAGCCACCAGATACATAGAGTGAGCTACTCCGCACACCACTTACCCAGCTTTAATTCTCATGGGACAACAGAATATGATTACAACCTCTCTTCTCATCCCATTCTCTTCATCAGAGCTAGCAGGCTATCCTCATTACTCCTAATACTCATTATTGCTCTTCAACTTCATCTCTCATCGTCACCTGAGGAACTCTCCCATCAACACCACTCTTTGATGATACTAATCATTCATAAAGCACATAATAAGCTAAAATCCATTTTAGAATGGGATGGCAGAAATTTACATAACGCGTATAATAAATAATTTACTTAGATATAGTTAGATAGTTAGTAAAAGTTGCATAATAGTTAGCAATTGTGTGATGTAATTAGATACAGCTTCTTTCATTGGATATACAGTAACGAATTATTTTTCAGAGGCTATCATTACTGAAGAACACATGTTATATAGGTTAATTCGGGTCATCATCTCGGTGAGTATGCCAGTTTGCATCGAAATCCACTCACAAGGTTCCGTCTATTCCTACATCGGTGTGAGCAGTTTAAAAATTTACTTTAATGGCAGCCATTACCATTGTGTCCCTTGCTTATTTTTACATATATTGTCAAACATATCTTTTAATGACCGCTTTTATTCTTCTTTACAATTTTAAAATGACTATATATTCAATTTTTAATTTGAGAAAGTTGTGATGGCTTACATTTTATTGCATATTGGTTCTCATAAAAGATCCAATAGAGTTGTGTTAAGAATGGTAGTCGAGGTATTCAGACTGCTTTTGGGGGTAAAATGCTAGTGTGTGCCTGGAGAGATGAATCAATGGTAAAACTGGCTAGTTACTAAGAAGTTTATAAGATTAGACTCGCCACTTTTAGAAAGTAGCATGCTTAGTAAATAATTATTATAACATGCTTAGTAAATAATTAATATAACATGCTTAGTAAATAATTAGTATAACATGCTTAGTAAATAATTAATGTAACATGCTTAGTAAATAATTAATATAACAAGCTTAGTAAATAATTAATATAACATGCTTAGTAAATAATTAATATAACATGCTTAATAAATAATTAATATAACATGCTTAGTAAATAATTAATATAACAAGCTTAATAAATGATTATACTTTGCATCCTGAATAGGGTAGTGATTGAAAAATATCTATTCTTTTCAGAATTATGTTACACTTTTACCTATTATTACCAATTTTACTGTTCAATAAACAATTAAATTCCAATTTCATTTCTGATTCTTAAAATGTTTTTTATGTTCCTTACATACATACTACAATGTGCAGGGAAAGTATTGTGACAGAATCGAAAATTTGAATTCGAGTTTCCAACGAAAGAGCACGTTTTAAGCATTCATGAACTGGAGTCCAATGTTTTTGTGGTGATGTCTATGTGTGTGTTGAAGACCCAAGCCGTCCGACTCATCCAAGGACTTCAGCAACCAAAAGGACGGCCGAGAGTCTATCGGTCCGCCAGATTGTGTATATATATGTATATATATGTTTTCATTGTCTTCATTTTCTTTTCATTTCCTTCGCGCTTCTTGCGTTTTCTTAATGTTTCAAAAGTTATGAATATGTATCAAGAATAATTTCTGGGATGGATCAAGAATAATTTATGGGATGGCTAGAATGGATATCAAATGATGCAAGCGGATCCTCGCGTGCCTGTGCGGCAAATAAAGCGATATATATCCCACTCTATTAAAGCTAACCGTTTTAGTCTGTACGGGGAGAGACCTTCCGGAAAAAAGTGGAACTCCCTGTTAAATAAATCGGCAATAATACCCAGTTCCTTATATAGAGCAGTTGGCGTGACTTGCTTTAGACTTGCCATGGGTCATGATTACTTACAGAGTCACCGGTATCGAAAGGGACTGACAGATACAGATGTCTGCCCTCTTTGTGACCATGGAGTTCCCATGACTGGAGAGCACCTCAACATTTGCCCCACTGTTCTTGACTGTTTTCCTTTATGTGTTACTGACAAGGCTTTTAGTGACAATTTTTATCGTTCTTCTTTGTATTGGGCTGCTCGTCGACTTATGATCAAGAGGTCAGAGGGGCATAGGATAAAAAAAAGAATAATTTCTCATATAAACATGTGGAATATGAGCAGTGGAATGACGCTCATTTTCTAGAGCCAATTGGCTTGCTTTTGTTGAAAATAATTTTGTATCATCACCCCTAATTCGAAATTTTGAAATTTTTCCCGTTTTTTTCGTTAATCTTGATGCTGAGAGCAAAACTGAGATTCGGCCTCGAATGGAAGTTTACGATCATTTTGAAAAATGATTTTGAATTTTCTATTTTTCTATTTTTTATCTTTGCATCGTCACATCTGATTCGAATTTTTTGAATTTTTAGATTTTGTCGTTATCCTGGAAGCTGAAACTGATCAAATAAGAACAAGACCAAGATTCTAGCAAGTGTGGAAGTGTTCAATAATTAAACAAAGTGGTTTTGATTTTTTTGATTTTTTTTTTGTAGTGTCATCCCTAATTCGATTTTTTGAAATATTCCCCTTGGCCTCGAAGCTGCGAGGGATCGAATAAACATCAAAATCAAGATTCCAGCTATAGTGAAATTGATTAATAATTTTGATACACCACCACCCTCACTTACTCACTCGGCCAGTCAGTAAACTGCATATTATATAGATATACGTATGTGGGATATATATATCTAAATGTATAGATAGCAGATGCAATATTTATAACATTACAACTGAAATTTAAATAAAATAAACATAAATTTAAAGATAATAAAACACTTTTATAAGAAAGTAAAATAGAACAATATAAAGTTTCCATTGCATTAGTTATTTATTTATTATTAATTAAAATTTAAAATTAAATTTATGAAGTTTACTTCATTAATCTATAGAATACATATGGAATAATTATATTGTAGTATATATGATTATTTAATGCAGTTTTAATTAATTAAATAATTATCTAGCAGTATATGTAATATATTATATATAACTAGCAGTATACTCGTCCTTTCTATGGATTATATATGATAAAGAAACATAAAATTTACAATTATGTGCAAATTCCTATAGTATTTTAAATTATATTGTTATTCAAAATATTTGTTTAATTTAATTTGTTTAAAATAATCTCTGTTCTCACTATGCAAAATTATCTTCACGTGCAGATCTGAAGAGTAAAGCAACACAGTCTCATTTGAAAACAAATTTACAAAAAATATGAAATATGAAAAGGCATTCTATCAAAATATTTAATTTAATTATAGGAAACAAAAATATAAGAATCTCCATTCTCGCTAAACAAAATTATCTTCACATGCAGATCAAATATTCTGGTTCTGTTTGTATACAAATTTATAGAAAAATTTATAAAAGATATGAAATTTGATCAATATATGCCAAAATGAATGCTAAAATTGTATGTTTAAATTGTATTTAAGTATATACCATAGCTACTTTTATTGTGTTTCGACAATCGGCTAAACACAATGTATGAGTTAATTGGCTAAACACAATATATGAGTTAAATGACTAAACGCAATATGTGAGTTAATTAGCTAAAAAAATGTAGGAGTTTTAAACATCTTTGCCAAAATACAACAGATGACGTAACAGATTGAAAACACCAATAATTTTCACATAATCTCTTAACCCGAAGGACTTGATATAATCCAGTCAAAAACGCATTTCCGATAAAATTTATTTCTATATGCATTTTTTTATTATTATTCAAATCGGAAAGGATTTAATTAAATCGTCTGTTGAAAATACATTGGATCTAATTCCGTTGCTAAGCACCATGATAGATTTTTCTTCAAATAAATTGGCGATGAAAATATAGTGTGCATAATGCTATTTCTATGAGAGGTTTCTTTTTTAATACTATCTCGATAACTCCTGGTCCTAGAAGCTCGAAAACGAAATAAATTTTAAGTGGGGCAATTTCACGTGAGCCCACAAAATTTCATGAAATTCGGTGCATCCGTTCTCCCATGATGATGCGACAAACACACACACACATAGAGAGAAATTTTTGATTTTACATATATATATATATATATATATATATATATATATATACATATATATATATATATATATATATGTGTGTGTGTGTGTGTGTGCTTGTGTGTGTGTTTATTTATTTATGTGTATTATTTTCTATATTTTATGTCTAGTTATATACAAAAATTTTAATGGGTCATTTTATTTTGATAATAAGGAATATTTCTTATTGCGAATAAAATAAGAAAATTAATTTTTGCTTTTTTAATTTTAAGAAATGTGAAAATTATTTAAAATATTTTTTTTTAATATTTAAAGTTTTTAGAACTACATAAATTTAACGTTACTTTCTCAAAAATAGAATATAATTTTAGTAAAGCGACATCAACTTATATTCAAAAATATATAAACCTGTTTTCATGAATTTTTGTGCAACAATATCGAAGTCCTAAGAACAAACACTAACCATTGAATTATGGATAATTAAAACCACAGAGTGCAGAAATTATTCTGGTCTTAAGTAGTAATGTAGTAATAATAATACGACTGTGCTATATTTGCGGGAATTTCTTCATGCGTGCAGTAACTGGCAGACAGTTTCACTTAAGTATTTATTAATTATAAACGCGTATTTCTTCTCTGTACAGCCTTTTCCTCATTACCATTTTTATGCTTGGAAATCGCAAAGCTTCAAGACATATTTTTTACCTATCCCAATACCTTTAATGTCGAACTTATTCCTTAATATAAAATAATACTTCAGCACATTACATTCCTGGCCTTGTCACAGTGCTATTGATAAACAGATGATTCTGACACAAACTCTTAATGAACGAATGATTCTTCACCGAGCTTTTGAAGCTAGATACTGTGGTAGGAGAAAGCCATTATACACAATTCCCACTGCTTCAGGTGGAACCAAGGGAGATTATTAGAACATTTCTCTTCATCTACTTCTCCCCCATCCGATAGCTTATATCAGTACTTTATCATATGTATCATTTCCAAATCCATCTCTTCAACATTTTCATTCTTAACAGACCCACTCTTCATATATCCTCTTCGACATCTCACAGCAGGCCGGATACGAGGTCTGAGATCGGCCCTGGAGAAAGGAGCATAATCGGTCCTTTCAACTTCAGCCTATTGTATACATTATCGAAAAGGAAAAAATTTAAATTCAACGAGTCCGGTTCACCGGAAAATCTCCCGAAATCCAGTCGGTCGCATCCGGGCCTGACTCATAGAACAAGCAGTAAGGTAAAGAATATTATTCTATCTAAGAGAATTTTGTTATGCGAACTTGGAGTATTGAATAAGAAGAATAATAATTTATCAGTAAATCTTTGTATAAAAATCAATAAAATTTGTATTAAAGATTGGAATTGTTTAGGAATTTAGACTATGTTCCTAGCTGTAATTACTCATGAACATATGATGAAGCTGCCATTATTAAAAAGAGTACAACAAACCTGTTATTGCTAAATAGCGTAAGATTCGACAGATTTGACAAAAAATAAGGGTTTAAAAACCTCAAAGAGCCACAAACAGGACACTTCTGGTCCGGAAGCGAGGAGGTTAACATCCAGTTATCCCCTCAACAAAGTGGGTGCGGTTCCTTCCCTGTAAGTGGGAGTGGTAGATCTTTGGACCCTTTATCTCACTTCGATGGAGTGCTGGGTTCATTAAAAAATCAAAGACGTGGCTGGGTTACAAATTAGAATTAATCGATGGATGGGATTATTTTTTATATAGAGTAGTCTGTGATATATTTAGAAGCTGCTGTTAAAATATGAACAGACCAATTTTTGTATATCGTAATGTAAAAATCGGAGAGATTTAAAACACACGAAAAGTATGTATGTTTTAAAAATTCATTAAAATGTGTTTATTAATCGTATGGACCCCGTTCAAAGTTTATTTGAAAGATAATTTTTCGATCCATCCAATAGTATCAAAATGAAAATATTGACACCATCTGTGATGACGAGATAACATTTTAGGTTGCTAAGGAATCGATTTGTTTATATATCGGCCTAGATCGGAATACAATATAAAATAACTAAAACTTTAATTTGAAATGTAGAAAACAAGTAACGCCAAGGTGCACCTATTTGGATTCTAAAGTACATGTGTACGAAATCTTATGATCGTACAACTTTTAGATTTCTCGCTACAGACTGCACAGGCACACACACAGACATCTTCAATTATTATTTTATATATGTATATATATATATAATTAAATTGATAAGACTAAAATATATAAATAGTGCATATATAGTGCCAGAACAATACCTGAACATACAACATCCAATCAGGAGTCAAATATTATAACGCGCATTGAATTCAACCTTTACTAGTTAATGGATGTTGATATGCAAAACGTAACAAGTGAGGGCAGGAAAAATAGACCACTGGAAGATTTGGAAGAAATAAAATGATTCAATGAATCATTACCTGCCAAAAACGTTTTCAGGAGTACATTCCAGTCAGATATACTAAATTCCATTGTTTTTATGATTGCATACACCACATAGTTAAAAATTTATACAATCTGTGTCCAACAACTACAGAAAACCAAATTCACAGGCAAGCGACATAAGGAGATAATTATAAGGAGTTATGCCGTAAAATGACGATAAAAAAACATATAATAATTAATAAAATAACTCACAAATAAACAAATTGCATAAATATGCAAAAGTATAAATCACAAATCCTGTGAATACATCTGCTGGTATCCGTACCACTTGAAATATGAAAGTTCAATGAAAGTTCAATGGAATTGACAGGAAAAGCGGTAATTGCAGTCGTAGTAGCTCGATAGTGAGTATATAATCCATGACGGTAAAGGTAAAGAGTTAAAACTCCATACTGAGAAAATGCCAATATCATTTGAAACAATAATTTAGGTGGCGCTGGATAAGTGCCCCTGCATTGTATGTATTTCTATTTTGAAAGGCTTAATATTTATTTAAACTGTCAATTATGTAGGAATAAATTAGTAACGGAATGCAAATTAGAACCGAAACAATAAGAACTTTTCCTAGGTATTCAAAATTGTTTTATATTTCAATTTATTTTTATCTCCCTATATTCTGAACTATAAAAATGAAAAAATACTAATTAATTATACAGATTATGAGACCAGGATTCACGTAGACAGTTTTATATATGGATGGATGGTATCTAGCAGGCCAGACAATGGCACCAGACTGCAAAACTCCAATATATTGCAGCTCTGAACCGAAAGGTCAGCAAATGGCATAATTAAGGGGGCTTCAAATACAGGTTGAGTCGAGCCAGAGCAGTTACGGGAGGCTAAAGGAAAAACCATGGGATTGGTTAAAATGTTAACCGAAACAGAAGTGTTACCGCGTCGCCCTGAGGTCAACCAATGGTCGCCGAAGAGGCGTATCAGATCTCAGGCAGAAATAGGTGGCTACCGGGTGAAGGTTCTACAGATTCGGATATGAAACAGAGATGGGTAGAAATTCAGAGTAATTTAACGAGAGATGTATAGTCAGAGTAATGCAGTGAGAGATGTAAGTTAGAGTAAGAGAGAGATGAGTAACATTAACAGGCTACCACAATAAGAAGGAAGACGCCCATTAAATTATTCATGAAGTTACGCGCACCCAGTGAGGATGTGTCAGCGTTCAGACGCGAGTCAGTAGTGTGCTGTCATAAAATGGAGGCAAATATTGCCGATGAGGCAATGTGCAATACCAAGTATTGCGAGTGCCTATAATGAAAGGCAGTAGGTTGTGTGTCAGTGTCCAAAGATAAAATGGGAGGTATGCACCTATCAAATAATGTAAAAGGTCATAATCAGTTTTATAATAATAAGTTACTTGATCTCACATGCTCAATCTCCTCCTTAATAATATGTGATAATTGTTGTAATTAATATAATAATGAATAGAATGTTCTTAATAAATATAGTTATTTTAAAGTTAAAATGGGTGCAGTTTATTGTGCGTGGTATTATCTGAATATATTTCATGCCAAGAGCTCGTGCTAAAGAGATTATATGGTGGGTTTTAAAGCGGCACAAAGCAATGTCATACGACTTACAATCAACGGCCATGTTAAAGAGCCCAATTTAATATATGCTTTGCATATCTAATTTGTTGGTGCACCACACATATAATTAGGGAAACTGAATGTAAAAATAATAATAAATTAACATATAGTCCATACTATGCCTCCATGTTGTGTGAAATGGAAAGAAAGGGCACTTTACTAACACTGGTGAAACCTAGATATAATTCTCAAAGCGTTATGGCATTTTCAAGCGTTTCATTCACAGGAGTTTTATCTCCTTCTCTCTAACTCTTTGGTGCAATCGGTGAATGCGATAGGGGGCGGTCAAATCCAAGAGTTAATATATATATATATATATATATATATATATATATATATATATATATATATATATATATATATATATATATATATATATATATATGTATATATATATATATGTATATATATATATATATATATATATATATATATACATGAAACTATCACGGGGGCGCGGTAGCCCATTAGTTAGCGCGCTGGAGTTGCACTCGGTAGGCCCGGGTTCGATTCCAGCCACTGCCAAAACTGCCGCCGTGTTCACGCGGAGTACGATCACGTTAAACATGTGGGTCCGCAAGTCCTTCCGAGAGGTTGGTGGTAGGGGAAGGAGGGTACGGTCCCTGTGGATGCCTCCCCCACTGGGTTCCGGTCTAAATTGGGTGGCACTTCCCGGCCGTCCAAACAGTTACCTTACACCTTTCTGGTAGGTCGGACGGTCTGGGTAACAACAACAACAACAAGAAACTATCACAATGTCCTCCTCATATATCGTGTAAAATAAGTCTATATCTCACTCTGGAAAACTTAAATTAGATACAACACATTTTTTAGAACTGTAGTCTGTTTTTACTTTATTTGCTTTTTAGGTATCTGTCTTAACGGTTTTAATATTATTTTTAACCTTTATATTTTACCCGCTGAAGTGGTCATTTAATAGTTTATGTAAGTTTTTGCTTTATCCGCCGTAATAGTCTTTCTTGTGCTGCCAAGTTTATACTTTTAGGTGTTAGGGTGGATTTTATTTTATGAAGTTGCCACTGTATATAAATATTGATATCAAGATAATCTATATATGCAAAAATATATGTATCAACCTCGTATATACACTCTTTTCCAAAAAAAACGAAGCACCCCTAAAAATAATCCGATCATCTCAAAATTTCGCATGCAAATTTCTTTATACCAAGTATGCAAATGATTAGATTTGCAAGGCCAATGAGTGTTAACATTGGTTATAGTGAGCGTTTCTACTGAACAACTAGTATCCTATAAACCAGGTTAAAAATGTGGACAGTTTATCTTTGCTCGTTATCGGCGTTGCAGTTCCGTGGAGACACAACCAATAATACCGTTACGACGTTGCAGAAGTCCTTATAAGCAGTTAGACGAGTTCGAACGTAGTCGTATGGCTGGGACGAGTGAAGCTGTCTGGTTATACCGGGCAATAGGCTACCACCTGCACCGAACGGACACTGCTATGCAAAGGTGCTGGCAGCAATGGTTGCTGCAAGGAACTCACCGGCAGAATGAAGGCTCTGGAAGGCCAAGGTGCATGAATGCGAGGCAAGATCGGATGATTGTGCAACAGGCCCGAAATGGCCCAATGGCATCATTATCCGTCTTCCAATGTACTACAGCCCCTTCCATACCACCCTTGGTACCTTCCACTATCTCACGGCGCTTGGCTGATGTGTGGTTACGCTCACGGCGGCCTTTAAGACGTCTGCCTATAACCCCACAACATCGACAGAGTCGTTTGGAGTGGTGTAGTAGCCGAACATCATGGCTGCCACAGACTGCCATCGCATAGTGTTCAGCGATGAATCACGCTTGAGACTTTTAGCAGATGACCGTCGGGTACGTGTATGGAGGTGTCAGGGTCAGCTGTCCCAATCAGTCTTTATTTTACACAGGAACACAACCATGACGGTGCGATGGTGCGATGGTGTGGAGTGCTATATCTTACGATAGCATGTCTTCCTTATTCATCCTGCTTACAACTTTAACATCTCAACGATATGTTGATAAACTCCTGCGACCGTTTGCGTTACCCTTTATGGAACGTCATTCTGGGGCCATTTTCCAACAAGATAATGCCACGCCACATACGAATCGTATATCTCTGGACTGCCTCCGTGTTGCTGATATTGTTCCTTGGCCAGCAAGGTCACCAGACCTTTCTTCAATCGAGTATGTATGGGACATGCTAGGCCGCCAGATTCGAGCACCCCGAATTATAACAGATCTAGAGCAACATTTGATGAATACCTGGAAGAATGTATCGCAGGATGGCATTAGGAAACTTTATCACTCCTTACCTAGACGTATATAAGCATGCATTGCCGCCTAGGGGAGTTTCACCAATTACTGATTTGAAAATTCAATGTGTAATTGCTAACTATTGATGTGTCCTGCGGCATTGATTTTGTAATCATTTCATTACCTGTGTATGAGCTGTGCCCAGAAAATCTTCTACCCAGAAAATTTGGATCTTATAGACACACATATAGGAAATAAAGGTAAAGTGGATTTCCTGGATATTAGTATCAAGTACGATAACAACAATTGTTTATATACTATTTTATACGACAAAAGGAATTCTTTCAAGATAAGCATTAACCACATTATCGATTGGAACTCAAATTTGAGTAAAAACATATTACGAAATATTATTGTCAATCTTCTGAAACTTAATCAAAGAATCCATACTTTTAAAAAAGATCGTACTACCAATGACAGAAAAATAATGCATGAAGTCATCAAAAAACATTATCCCGAACATTTGCTTAGACACTATTACAATACTATCTACAACGATGTAAAAAACGCATGCCTTAAGGATATTGCATGTATACACATGTGATGCAATTGAATATATTGATGATGGTAACTGTGTAGTTCACCTCAATATGGAACTTGATGACAGCGCACCCTGGAGTTCGAATGATATTAATGCTACATATGGTCGGCACTCACCTTTATTGACGTCATTTTGGCTTTTTCATTCGGCTTTTTTTCCTTCTGTGCTTCTGTTTGTGATCTCTTTGCAACTATGCTACTCTTCCACGGTTAGTGCCAAGTGCTCGACACCCTTTCGGAAGTTAAGCTACGGCAAAGTATTGGTACCGGGAGTGTTACCTAGATGTAATAGCATGCTACAACCGGGAGCGAGGGGTCACAATCCCCCTCGGCCATTTTTACTTTCCCGTTGGCTTGATTCCCTTTCTCTTTTGAATATAGATATATATATATATATATATATATATATATATATATATATATAGCGAAAATTTACTTTTCAGTCTGATAACTACGTCCTATACATATCTCATCCCTTTTTGCGTTTCTTCATTGATAGCTATATATCTACAGAAATGAAATTGAAAGTCTTTTCAACTACGTTGTAAAGTTTTAAAAACTAATTTCCGTGGATATATCATTATACAGACGAGAAATTTTCAGCAAATGTATTTGAAAAAAATGTCATGTTGCTAAGCAACGGAATTAAACTCAATGAGTGTATACAGCAGACGATTTTCATTAAATCTTTTACCGATTAATATAATTAAGAAATATATATAAAAATACATTTTATGGAAATTATATTTTTGATTGAAATATAATTAAGTCATATGTTTTATTTTGGCAAAAAATATATTGCCAATTGCTAAAACCATTTTAGCGCTCATTTTGGCATATGCGAGTCACAATTTTGGCATATATTAATCGAATTTTATATTTTTTGTTAATTTGTTTACGGACAAGACCAGGTGATTTTATTCTTCAAATCTGCCTATAAACAGACCTGAACAGTGCTTGTGACAGACAAACGCATACAAGACATCTTCCTTTATTATTATAATTTTATGCGGGAATAAATCACCTCTTGCTGAATGTTTTATATTTGAATCTATGGCACGATTTCTGAATGTACACTATTTATTTTGTTTTTAATCAGGATGTTCAATTTATTCCGTATGGTGGAGCAACAGGAAATCGTTTCTAAATATTTCCCTGTTTCTACATTCAAACGCGCATCATTAATTTCTCATATGCATTTTTGGTTTTCAACTCCCTCATTTTAGCACCTCAGATTTTGACAAGCCCGTTCGTCATTGCTCTTTTTGATTGTAGAGATCTCTCATAAAGCAAACACGAGGAAAACTAATACAATAGTGCAGGTCATAAATATTTTTTCTTGTCATCCTGGTCATCAAAGCTCGTAAGAAATTATTTACTTAGAGCAAGCCATTAAAGTTTTGCATATAGTAAATGTTTAAATATCTTTACATACGGCATCCATTTATTATTTTTCTGCTACAAAATATGATTAAATGAAAATCGTCCTTTGTAAAGAATAGACGGTATATACTAGGATTTGGTATTATTTTGGGGAAAATGAGATGCTGTTCCATAGATATAATTCTTAATAACTAAGGGGCTCTTACTCCTGTTCGTTGACGCTTACCAACTCTGGTAACTCAATTTGCGATTCAGGGGCTTCGTCTCCAATTCGCTAGCGCTCATTAGGCTCGCTTCGCGATCTCTTTATTGCTTCTACTCAGACATGGCTTCTACTCAGAAATATTATGTCCTTTGGAGTCCATACCTTGCTGGCTGATACCAGCGAACTTAGTCCCGAAGATTGGTGAGTACCAGCGACCGGATTGAAAGAGCTCACGAAGCGAGCTCTTTCTACCTGCATGAGCACACAATCGCCTTCGTGTTTTTTGCGCGCTGACGTTCAGCAACCCCCAGAGCTTGGGAGCTCCTCACCCTATTCATTGCTGCTTACTAATTGCAACTAACCCTCAGGGCTTACTTCTCGAAATTTTTCATTCCACCTACTAATTAGGCGTAATACGGCCATTTGAGCTTTTGCCCTTGTTCGATAACGTTATTCAACCTTAGTATCCTGCGTCAGGTGCTCTTTTACCCCACCCACGATTTGTAAATATGTACTAGCTTTCAGTTAAATATTTACAACGATAACACATTTAAAATCTAACAATTACGATAGACAACAATAACGAAAATCTTAACGATATCTTAAGAATTATCTGAATAATATATTTATTTTTAATTATTTAAATCGTTTAAATGTTACTTTTTTTTAAAATGGCAACAGCGTTTTCAACAATGGAAAATAAATTACTTAAATGGTATTATTTATGAAGTGGCAACAACGTTTTCAACAATGATTATATTTAGAAGGGGAAATGTGTGGCAAAAAATAAATTTCAAAATTGGAGCAAAAACAATATTCATTTCGAAAGTGTATAAAAAATAAAAATTTTAATTCGATTGTAACCAAAATAGGTGGCCACATATGGCACAATATAACAAACCGCCATGCAAATCATTTGATGCCATTATTTAACACTTGAACGAAAATTTTGAAAGGAATTTATCAGCGACTGTAGTTAGCTTTTGTCAATATAGTGAGATGCAATATACGTTTATGATAATAGGTTCTAAATAAGAGTAATCGCGATGTTCAGATTCACAATTAAGAAAAAATATTGAATTAAATAGCAAAATGGTTTTTCAGATAAAACTAAATATTTTTGCAATAGACTAAGGAAGTATAAAGTGGAACTGATTATGTATTTAGCATTATTGTGATATTCACAAAAAATAATTCAATACAATAATTAGCATTGAAAAATCGACAACATTTAATTGAACAATAACATATATTTTAAAAGGTGCAAACAAAGCTATTGTTTAAAGATATTTAATTTTTTAATTAAATCTATAAAAATGTTCTGATATAAAGCTAACAGTTTTATTAAATGAAATTCCTTTAATGTTTTCTTATATCACTGTAAAGATAATCAGTAATTTATATGGACATGCATTACTGTTCCGTGTAATATCCATACTTGTCCAGACATTTGTTCCATCGATACAAATAGATACATATCTCGTAGGTAATAAAATTCGTAAATATTAATTAATAATGTCGTAAACATATTAAACCTGAGGAGCATTCTATGTGGAATTTAAATCTTTAGTAACAGCTATAAAATGTGCAGCCTGTTCCGTAAATGAGTTCACCAGTTTAACGATAGCACTAAAACACAGATATGACTTAGCGTTCTTTTTTCCTTTCTGTCCGAAGCACTCTGCTTCACAATCCCTCAGAGTGCCATAAATAACGAAATATCAGTCTTGATCCCCCCGCAGGCCTGCGACCGCTGCACATTTTCTTCCGATGTGGAAGCTATGACCGATTATTTTTCTATATCCATCTCATCGGGATGTTTCTTCTCTGCTTTTAGTATCTCCTGGGACACCCCAAATGGATTATAGGGTACGGCACTTATCCACTGGGATTGCGGCAAAGAAGGTTTTTGAAAATAGGAATAATGGATTTTCATGATCTTCCAACTTCATCCCTCATTTATAATTTTCATAATCGATATATAGACATTTTGTCAGCTTTTGATTGTCATAATCGATTTAAAATTTCCGCAGAAATCAACTTATTAATCAAATTTTGAATCTTCATTCATTATTTAATATTAGAAAACGTACACGACGTTACCCGGGTTTACTGCAGGGTTTATATATATATATATATATATATATATATTGGTCAGGTTGTATATATATATATATATATATATATATATATAAAATCATTTACATACTTAAATACTGTGGTTAAACATTCTTTGGGGCACCATTACGACCCTTTATGCATTATTCATACATTGGATTATTTTGATGATTTAGCTATTTATTTTCTACATGTTGCATTCTTTGACTATGACTTTAACTGTCATCAGTACTTTAATGATTTCATTGACTCTATGGACAGCAAAGTTATGATCACCATTTCTTTAGTGATCACCAAAGTTATTATGTGAAAATGGTAAAAGATTTTATTATATTCTTATTCAACTTAAAATATTCTGTGTCCTATAATTATAAAATGAACTTATGTGTAAAACAGAGAAAGTACCTGTTTTATATATAAATGGCTTTTTTCATAAGCAATTCATTGAGTAACACTATTTTATTTTACATGTGCTCTACATCCACCATTCTTTAATAGGGAATGAGTCGCAAGTACCTGAATATGCTACCAAGCAATTCAAATCCTTACTCTCTCTCTCTCTCTCTCTCTCTGTATATATATATATATATATATATATATATATATATATATATTGTATGAATTTGAATTTCTTGTAATATATTCAGGTACTTATGACTTATCCCCTATTAAAGGATGGTGCGTGTAGAGCACAAGTAAAATAAAATAGGGTTACTCAATGAATTGCTTATGAAAAAAAGTCATTTATATATAAAACAGGTACTTTCTCTGTTTTACACATAAGTTCAATATATATATATATGTATATAGTTCAATATATATATATATATATAGTTCAATATACACGCACATATATATATATATATATATATATATATATATGTGCGTGTATATTGAACTATATATATATATATATATATATTATATATATATATATATTAACTATATATATATATATATATATATTATATATATATATATATATATATAGTGTGTGTTTGTGTATGTGTATGTGTCTAGGAGAATCCGTATCAGGAAAAATTTCATGAGGAATCAGAGTGTCATGCTTATTTTTGTTACCCACGACTAATATTGTTACAGATATACAAAATATACACAAATTTACAAATATACAAAAACTATTTTTAAACCCTTTAAACTGCAAATTCGTCTGGCGACAGTTAACAAACGATTTAATAAACTTAGTTTGAATGCTAGCTCTTTTATTTGACAGACGATTTGTCTGTAAACATCCTTGTAATTGAAGCCAGAAAATGAGTAATCTTATATGAGGTTGAAGGAACATTCCATGAGCGGTATTGTATCCTTACGCTATGTGTTTGTTACTTCGCCGTATTTTTATATCGATTTTATGAGCAATTCTTACTATTTTTATTAATGAAAAATATTGCGAAATTATCCTTAATTTGATAAAATGTAACCGGAATGCCAGTGCATCCGTACGATTATTAGTATAGCGTTTCAAAATGCAAGGCATCCCAATCGTCTGAGTACGCTAATGTTGTCTTATATGGGGATTTAGAGTATATTCCCTAGTTTTCAGAGTACTTTTCAATTTTCTCTGCCGGACAAAGGCATTTGTGTATTAATATGGAAACGTTCTACAAATTTTTAATTGACTTTTTATCTATCTTTAAAAGGGAACGAGATAGATACCCCGCCCTCTATAAGAAGAGAGATCAGTCCCCGCTCCACCAAAGTTGTCTTTTCGTGTAGTGCCATACAGGTTTCCTATGCAGCTACAGCCAAAAATAAGGATAACTCTCTTCGTTCTCAAAAAATTTCACCTGTTATGGACTTTCCTGGACACCCTGTCTTCATAATCGATTGAATACATTATTTTAACAAAATATTTCTAAACATTTTAAAGAATAACTATTATAAAGTAGAAACAATAAATACAAACTACATATATAAACTTACGCATATGCAGTAAAATTTTACTATGTGTCAATAATTAAGAATAAATTTAACATTTATACAACAAAAAAGAGCCGAATGATCAATATCATAAAATGTAAGATGCATCCCTAAATTCATTACCACCTATACATTTGTGTACCAACATGAGAATTGCGATAATGAGGATTCAATATAAATTAACATATATTGTTATTTCAAATCCAGGCAATGAAGGAGGAATAGCTTATTATATTTTATCCAAGGAGTAAACATTCGTATAATGTATTTGTTTAACAATGATAAAAGATAAGTTTTGATTAAAATCTAAATACTTTATATCTTGGGAATATAACTGTCATCAAAATCAACAATAGAGACTGAACTCAAACAAAGACTGTATCACAAAAATATGTATCTCTGCACTATACTGAGCTCGTGCATCTACATAAAAGAATGAAGACATACAAGGTTCCTACATAATTCAAAAAAGGATCGAGGAATTAGATTAAGATTGAATTATAACACTTCACTCAATAAGTCTCCGGTCTGACACATATATGGCAACACTGTTGACAGACCCATATGATTTCTGGATAGTACGAACCTTCAAACGACACGTGTCAAAATTTCATGATATTCTGACAATTAATTTATAGGTTACAGTGGTTTTAGTGATCCCAGTTTTGCAATTTTCAAAACAATGGATAAAAAATAATTTCGTGTGTTCATTAAACATTGTTCTTTGATGGGGGGAAAATACTGTTGAAGCCAAATAGTGGCTTGATAAGCATTATGGAGACCTTGCACCAGGTAAATCAACTATTATTGACTGGTATGCTGAATTTAAACGCGGTCGTACAAACACCGATGATGCTGAACGCTCTAGTAGCCCAAAATCGGCAGTTGTTCCGGAAAACATAAAAAAAAGTCCACAAAATAGTTTTGAAAGACCGTAAAGTGAAGTTGCGTGAGATAGCTGACACCTTAAAGATATCAGAAGGTAGTGTGTTTACAATTGTATACGAAAATTTGAGCATACGTAAGTTGCTTTCGAAGTGGTTGCCACGTTTGCTCACACTGGACCAAAAACAACAACTCGTCGACGATCCAGAGCGCTGTTTGGAACTGTTCAAGCGAGATAAGAAGGATTTCTTGCATCGGTATGTGACAATGGATGAAACATGGATCCATTACTACACACCTGAATCAAAAAGATCGTCATCTGAGTGGACAGCAGCCGGTGAAATTCGTCCAAAGAAACCCAAAACCCAAAAGTCAGCTGGCGAGATTATGGCATCCGTATTTTGGGACGCGCATGGTATTTTGCTCATCGACTATCTTCAGAAAGATAAAACTATCAATAGCGAATATTACATGGCATTATTGGATCGATTGAGTGTAGAAATCAAGAAAAAACGGCCTCACATACAAAAGAAAAAGTGCTGTTCCACCAAAACAATGCCCCGTGTCACAAGTCAATGAAAACGATGGTTAAATTATATGAATTACGCTTCGACTTGCTTCCTCACCCAACGTACTCTCCAGATCTGGCCCCCAGCGACTATTGGCATTTTGCAGACATCAAAAAGATGCTCCAGGGAAAGAAATTTGGCTCAAATGAAGAAGTGATTGCCGAAACTGAGGCCTATTTTAAGAGCAAAGACAAATCGTTCTACAAAAAAGGCATCGAAAAGTTTGAGGAGCGTTGGAATGAATGCATCACTCTTGAAGGAGAGTATGTTGATGAATAAAGTCGAATTTCTAAAAAAATTTTTTTTTCTTAGTAAGACCGGAGACTTATTGAGTGGGCCTTGTAATATCCCTCAATTGAAACTTCGTCAGGGGTCATTCTAATTATGAATATGCATGTGATTTTCTGCTACAGAAAGTAACCACGTTATGGATACATTACATAATGATACGACACATAAAACCATTTAACTAGAAAGAGAAAAAAATTGAAAAATACTGTAATATAATAACTATGAGACCCATTTATAAACATATTTATAAACATATTACAAAGCACACTATAATGATAAATTATCAATGAAACATTATAATATACCTCGCACAATGTACTGTTACGTGAGAAAATGATTTTTAGTATGATGTAATCAGATATATATATTTTAACCAGAGGAGGTAACACCACCTATTACTTGTTTCATGAATGAATCAAGTTTATGCTTTTATAAAGTAGAGAGATTAAGATTATTGAGATTTAAACAGTAAAATAAGCCAATGATTATGAATTAATTCATTAAATTAATACTTTAGATTAAAAAAATATTATTTTATAAAATAAATATTATATTGTCAAATTTCATAAAATGTATAATAAAATAAATATAAAAACATTTCAAAAATCGGGTTAGTTAGTATAATACCGTTAGAACAGTTATTACTGTAATATAAATATAATTGAATATTTAATCGATTCCATACTTCCATGATTAAATATAAGCATTGATTGACTTTTATCAATATCTACCCAATGGCAACAAAATTAAATTTGATTATTTTTTATATAAATGCTTTATACTTAATTTAATTTAAAATTTCTAATAGGATAATATACAATGTTAACAGGATAATATGCAGTCATACAAATGTGTTTTAATTCGGCTGTATGGCAACTAATATGTATTTTATCATATAACCTATTAATCATCTGTTACTGATTTATTAAGATGTTTATATACACTATTTTACTAATGCAAGAGCTATAATTAATAGTTTTGTGTGTTTTAAAAGAGTTTATAGATCTTTTATCAAATAAAGTAGCTGTAAAAGGTAATTCATTATCAAGAGTGGAGTGATATCTAAAACGTTAATACTAGATGTGATGTCACTTTCATTAGGTATAAGCGATAAATTAGAGGGATAAAAATTAAAATCAATTATATATGATGAAACTGTCTTAATGAGAATGATGTAATCAACGTAACGATAAAATCTGTATTCAGAATGTTTAAATCCTAACTCATGATGTAGATTTAGATTAGCTAAAGAGAAACAAACACAACCACCCAAAGGTACACCCTTAATTTGCAAATATAATTTATAACCTTGTAACAAATTTCATCATTATTGGCTAATCTATATACGTTTATGAATATAAGTAAAAACAGGGTATGCTCGGTGCACTCAAATTTATATATTTAGCTGATATTTTATGTGTATCCCATAATAATAATCCTATCGCATTTATTTTTTACCCTAGCAATGTACAATTAACTGAAAGTAATAATGATTGTAATGTTGCTATTTTTTTAGATTTGAATTTAGATATCCAAAATAATAATCTGGCTGTAAACATATATGATAAAATAATACTGTTTAGATTGATACTTATAAAATTCTGAATTTTATATCTTGTTTGCATTTATCTGTATTTAGAAATATTACATTAAACCAGGCTCCTAGAATAAATAATATTTCTGATGATAATTATAAATTAATACATTTTATATAGTTATTAAAACTGCAACTAATAATGCATATCCTCTAAAATTAGTCGTTATTATTACTAACTCAGCGTATCAACTACCACTCGATATAATATATGAAAAAATTCCAAATCATGGCGCCTACTAATTATTTAAAGTATATAAAATAAACACACACACACAAATTATTATTAATTAAATTATTATTAGTATTTATGGAAAGGAAATATAATAAAATAACCATAAATTTAGAATAAATAATAGAATATACGGTTCGAAGCTATTTTCTCTAAAAGTATGTGCAATTTGCCAGTTAGTAGCAACTACTTGTAGCCATTCATTATGATGTCAGCGACATACTCTTTTATTCAATTCTTATTTGCTTCCAATTTATTATAGTAAAAATATTTTAGGCTATGATTCGGGTGCAGTTTCATATATTTTCTTATCTTAATACGGCTGTTCATATCCACCTCTTACTCCCTTTGTTGAGTTTCAGTGGAAATCCCTTCAACTCTTAGTCTCCCCTCTAGTAGGAATGGTCTACTCTGCATCTTTCCTCACTTCTTCTTAGACACATTTCAACTCTATCTTACTTTACCTTCTCTACCCTGAGCTTGTGTATGACTCCTGGACTGCTAACATGTGGATAAAGGTAATTACTTCATTTCTTAATATTTTTTAATTTTTATGTTCCTGTATTTGCTTGCAGACATGGTTATGATATTTATAATAACTAACTATTGACATAATTCGAAACAAGCATTTGTTTTGTTTAATTTGGATTAAATGCACAGTCTTGAAAAAATGGTCAATCTGAATTAAACTCTAATTTAGGTTAAAGGAACAGAAGCCTTCTCTCCTAGAGTAAGGATTTCCTTTTGAATCTTTTATTTAATTTTTCCTTTGTCTCACGAGATCGGATCCATTTTAAAGGTAGAGTAAAAGGGATAATTTGGGGATTGGTCGTTATACCAGTTGTACACGGATTGTGTCAACTCTCATATTTTTCATATAAATTAACTTTATTGTTTTTGTTATTGTTTAGATTAATAAATTCAAACAGTCCCTGCTTCAACTCCCGAGCAACACGTCTTCTAGTATATATATATATATATATATATATATATATATATGCACTGCTGGACAATTGCTAAGGACGGATCACAAATTGAAATGTAGCACAACAATAAGAAGGGGTGGAGGCCCAGCAGGATGAAATATTGTTGCCACACTGTTCGGACATTAGAATAAAGACCATTTATTGTTCTGGAAAATACAGAAGGTTTTGAAACATCTGAAACGGAAAAGTGTTCATTTGATGCTGTGTACGGAGAAATGGGAAAACGCATATGAACTACAGCAGGCACCTTTGAGAAAAGTGTCAGTACCGGATATGTCCACCGTGGAGTGATGGAGTGCGATGCAACATTTCACACGTAGTGTCATTCTTTGCACAATATTATCCAGCAGCTGTTGACGCAAGATATCCCACTCCTTTGTCAGTGCACGGATGACGGTGTTCTTGTTTGTTGGAGGATATTTGAGACCAGCAAGTCGCCTCCCCAAAACATCCCAAACATTTTCAATGGGGTTTAGATCTGGAGAACGTGCTGGCCATACGACGCATTGAATACTGCCACGGATTAGACAATCCTGAACAGCAAGTGTTCGATGACATGGCTCGTTGTCGTCTATGAAAACAAATTTATCACCGACGGCACCGCGGAAAAGACAAACACGAGGCAGTATAACTTCATCTATATATCGTTGGCCGGTCATAGTCCCAGTTGCAACCATATGTAGGGGCATGGAGCCATTGATTAAGATGCCGGCCCATTCCATGATATTGCAAGTCGGATATCG
This sequence comes from Amaurobius ferox, assembly GCA_951213105.1. Classification (NCBI taxonomy): domain Eukaryota; kingdom Metazoa; phylum Arthropoda; class Arachnida; order Araneae; family Amaurobiidae; genus Amaurobius; species Amaurobius ferox. The sequence continues at coordinate 37,226,534 of OX578141.1, read as the reverse complement.
GTCCATTTCCTGGATATTTTCTGGACGATAAGCTCTCTCAGGTCAGATCAGTTGGTGTCTACAATCCGATGACAGACTAAACCTACTCTCATCTGAGAATAGTACACAAGCCCAGTCTTGTTTGGTCCAATTGCGATGCTCACGACTTCATTACAAACGGGCGGTAAGGTGCAGCCTAGGCAATGTGACGCACACAACAGGTCTGCGGGCGTATAGTCGTCCTTCTCCCAAACATCTTGCTACAGTTTTTCACGAAATCCCCTGTTCTGTGGTAGCAAGAAACTGATTTGCCACCTTCTGAGCTGTCGTGCGCCGGTCCCTTTTTGCCGATAGGACAATGTACCTGCCTTCTCCAGCCGTCGTACTTCTAAGCCGACTTTCCCCGTGACGTTTACTACACATTCCAGTTGTTTTAAATGCTTGCCACAGCCGTGAAACAACGTTGTGGGCAATGTCGTACTCACTGGCAACATATGTTATTTTTTGCTCTTCTTCGATATTTCCAATAATATGGCCACACGTAAAATCATCTAAGTGATATCGGGAAGACATACCCAAAATTTCAAGTTCATCAATTAAATATTTTCTGTCAAACTTCCACTTGGAACAACAACTGTCCAACGCGTCAAATCCTTTAAATCTCTTATCAGCGCTATCACGTAACGAACAGGCGTGGAAATGAAAAATTTGCATACGCACACTTCTTCTTACTGTATCCCACACTTATTCTATTTACCTACATATTGCTTCCCCTCATTTTGTGGTTGCTATAGGTGATAGCATCATCCGTCCTTAGCAATTGTCCAGCAGTACATATATATATATATATATATATATATATATGATTACGAGAACTTCCCCCAGGCGTTCCTCAGTATTCTCCTTCTATCCGTTTGGAAAGAATTTGACAAGACTTCCCGAAGCCTTTCTGAAGTATTACATGACTAATATACTTCACATCATTGGTTCTTGCGTTCATTTGTACGGTAACATGGCAAAATTCTGTTTATAAGACATAAATTCCTGTGGTCAATTACCCGAAGAGATAAATTGAACGGCTTGTGTTTTTCATAAGATTATTTTCATAAGATAATTTCCTCGATAACATGCGATGGTCATACAGTGTTCATGCAATGGTTCATCGATAGCATGCATTTGCTCGTTATAGTATAAAAACATTAGGCATTAATTATATGCGTGGAAGGTCAGTGACATTAATTTCCATCTCCCATAGATGTATGATTTTATTTGCTCAATTATTCATGTAATGTAGGAAAATGTTCGAAAAAATTCGAAATATTTTTTCGATTTAATCTCATATTTATTTTACATTATATTCTTTCTTTCCTCTGTTGATTTTTCTCTTCGTTGTTTACTGTTTTCTTACCTTCCGCCAGGTGTGCCATCTCCAGTTTCCGACTTGATTTGAGCAAGTAGGGTCGTGCTTCTTGTCGGTCCTGAAGAATAAGGATGTTATGCGTCTTTAACTTTAACACTGTAGAGTTTGTTTTTGTATTTATGCTGTATTTACGAAGTTTTTGTGAATTGTGTACATTTAAAATTACTATTAAAATATATAAAATCTTACTATTTGTTAAAAATATTTACCATATTTATATTTCACTTTATATTTTGACTTCGAAGTCGTAGCTCTAAGAAATAGGCTTCTAAGTCGCCGTGAATCAATTGGAGGGTTTGGAAATACTTTTTGACACCATCCGCAATCATTTTGACAGCCCCTTTCAGGGAAATCGAAAATCATTCTTAGTTAGGTTCGGTATCGTGGTCCATACCATATGTGTACAATGTTTAAGCCTTCCGGGTCACAGGAAGTCTTAATTTTTTTCAACAAATTGGACATGTTAAGTGGAATTTGGTACGATTACTTCAACTTATAATCGTAGCTGGCACAATAGTTTCCTAGGATTACAACCAAGAGATTACCTTTAATTTATAGAACATTGATTTTGAAAATTGAAAAAAAAAATTATAAAAAAGACTTACGCTAGAAATTGTTATGGAAATTGCCATTTCGTACGTAATTTTTAATTAAAAGGTGAATGACATTATTTTCGGAACGCTAGCATGCAATGCTGAGATATTCGTATTTGATAAGACTCTGAAGCTAATTCTTTTAACCCGATATAAGTGGACACCACTGTTTTGGAGTTATCTTAAGCCTTTATCGAGATATTATAAATGTTGGTTTTCAACAAAGATTATAATATTTCTCGAAAAAGTCAATCAACTTTTAATAAATTCGGTACAGTCGTTTTACCAACACCAACACTGATTTTCTAAGATATCGAGAAATGAAGAAAGAAATGTTTTGTTTTATTATTTTGTCACAATATCAAAATATGTTAAGGTGTGGGGGAAGTCACAGGTACCACATATTTTGTTTAATTACATATGCAACTTTCACTTCAAATTAATTTTGAAGAAAATTTCAGGCATATTGATTTTTCTACAAAATTAAGTTCAGGCGTTCAGAAAATTATCTAATACTAGTTAATTACTAATGATATTACCCGAATTTAATCATATCAGTTAAGTAAATTTTGATCGTAAGCAATTTCAAAGTCAATTAAAGGTGTACTATATAATGTATAATAAATTGTTCTTCTAAATTTTTGCAGATGCAATAAATACTAATTAAAGGGAATAGTGGATATAACATTTGATGCAATGTATTAGCTGTTGATGTGAAGGTGTTAGAGAATAAGACCTAATTATTCAGTAAATCAGCTAATTATCTCCCTTTCAGCAGAGGAGATCAAAGCATTTAATTTGAGTTATTCAGGAAACAGAAATTGAGAATTATAGCAGAAGAGTATTCATTAGTCTGTTCTTTCAATTTTAGTGAAAAACATTTCACAGGATACTAATTATTTTGTAACAATTCAATGTATATAATATCCCGGATATAAGGATTTTTACGAATCAGGGTAATTCGACAATGTAATTCAAATTACTTTTAAATGCGAGGCATTACATAAATTTATATTTAACATTTGTGCTTTATCAAGGTATAGCAGTTTTGACAAAATCTTCTATAAAAGTTGTTGAAGTAATTTAAAATTGATATCTATATACATCAAATATATCAGTAATTTAAGGGGGCAGTAAATTTATTTATTTTATTTAGCTTTTTATAAATAGTTTTTATACAAGTGCTTTTATTTTATTGGGTCTAAAAGTTCTATATAAAGTAAATAAATAAAAATAAAACTTTTTTTCAATTTTTAAACATATAAAAATGAAGATTTTAAAATTGATATAATTATAAATTATAGCACACTATTCGCAATATAAAAATATTTTGCATTGAATAAAAGCACGTTATTTAATTTGACCTCAGAATATATTAGTGTACTTAAAATAAAAGAAATAAAAAATATGTTTCATTAAAAAATCATCTTTTTATATGTGTAATTTATGTATCAAACACCATAGATTTCTTGAAGACAAACTTAATATTATGGAAAAATTATATTTCTAGCTCTACTTATCTTTAAGTTACATCAATTTAAGCATTGAACTTCTCAAAAATTCAATTTATAAATAAAAAAGGTTTTAATGTTCTGTTTTGTACAGTAAGTATTAGAAACGTTAAAGTTTTCATTGTTTAAAGTAATCATATTATATTTATATCAATCGAATATATAATTTTTAAATGTTTTTCAGCTTAAAAATTAATATTCATTTTTTTTCGACAAATTTTCTGTCTAGGGTCACTTTAACATAATAAATTATCAAATATATCAATAATTTAACATCATTAATATCATTAAATATCAATTCATTTACCTATAATTTTTTTATCAATATGTTTTCAAAATATATAACATAAATAAATTGTGATGGAAAATTTAATTTCAATATATTTTAAATAATTCATTTATTTATTTGATAACTCAAATGTTATATTTATTGGTATCAACTGTAAAATATGTTATACACAGCCCTTACTTTGACAAACTAACCAATAATGAAGTATAAATTGTAATACCACATAAAAGAATATCCAGCTATGTTCTATGTGAGCAACTTCACCTGTTTTCTAAAAATGCAGTTTACACAAGCTTTAATAAATCTCATTTCGCAGCAGATAATCTAGTTGAAAATTTATTTCTGTTTCAAATACAAAAAAACTATGTTCCAAATATATTATTTGAGAGAATTTCCTTTTTTTTAAATCAAGGGTTTTAAACAGAAAATAGCTGAAACAGCGATGTGTTCGTTCCCAGGATACAGTAAAAATAAATTTATTATTTTTAAGGGATCATGATGCAAATCAGGAAATTGCTGAAAACAAGAAATACACTTTATAGTATTCCATGACTCAAAAGATCCTGAGATGAAATTATATTTTTATTGCTATTATATTGTTAATTTAATTTTTTGGTCTATCCGATTGTTTTTATGCATTTAAATATGTTTAACTGCATTTACACGGCTTTCAATTTAGAGAATAAATAGAAAATGAAGTTATTATTAAAGAAATCCATAAATGAATTAATTGCATTGATTTCTATCAAGCATATATATTATCCTTTTGTAAAAAATATGTTTTTCAGTTTTTCAATTGTCAGAAAATTACTCCGGAGAGATAAAGAAAAATGTATTACTAATACTATGTTCTAAAATCAATATTTTTGAAACAGAAGGCACTGTAAGATAACATTTTGGAATGTAAGTTATGTGATAAGTTTCTTTTTGGTGAAAAGAAACTTATCACATAAATTACATCGCTTTTTAGTTATCAAATCAAAACTGTTCAACTTGTATTTTTTGTGCTCAAAGACTCTGCCTAGTTAGCTATATTTCCGATCTTATACTTTGTTATATAATAGGTAATGGGTCCAGTCGTTGAACAAATAGTGAACAAAATGATGTTTTTGTGTACCAACTGATTAATCGTAGTGATAACCCTCTAGAAACAAAAGTTTTGCACATTTGCATTAGAAAATTTTTAACATTTATTAATGGACCTTATTTATGATCCACTAATATTGACGTGTCGAGATATTTTAAGCTATCACTAATAATAATATAAAATAGTTTGTTTATCAGTTTATCTTGTTCGTCTCTTGATGGCATAATGGAAATTCTAAAAATAATCGCACCGAATTTCAGTTATTGGATGTCGAAGTGTAATTTTGAGCAATTTTCACACAAATCGATTCCATAGCGATCACAAATTCTATTACAGAGTTCTATTTTAACACCATCCCGTTCAATGTTCTTTGTAGTAAGCGATTCTGTACAACGAGTTTTGTACGGGATCTGTAAGTTATTCATTTATAAACTACTTTCTGAAAACATCTTTCAAAACACATTTTTTTAGAAAATTTATATTTTAATTTGCCCATTTCTTCAAATTGAATATTTAAACTATTCGAAATGTTTGCGTAAATATTGGGGGATTTTCAAATAATGTTTTAATGACCCTGAATTTCTTATTTCTTATAATAAATTATATTTATATTCTGAATTTCTTATACATTTTTACAGTAAATGGCACCATTCTACCCGAAAGACAGCTTATTCGTGTCGCTGGCTTTGAAAATCTCCCAATCAACAAAGTGGGAATATGGGCCAGAATTGTTTTAATATTCTATTTCAATATACGTCGCTTATTTAAGCCCTAACTAGGCTCGAGTTTAGCATTAATTTTACTTCCTTTGTTGAAGGTGCTATTTACTTTTTTGTGATTGTAATGCACAATCCACTTTATTGCGATTAGCGTGCAACTACCGATCTGAACAACTGCCTTCGTATTCTCTGACATTTTACGGGCGTTATAATTCACAGGGTCCAATGAAATTTCGTAACTGGTTCCTTTCCAGACCTACATCACTTTTACATCCAACCTGAAGGGTCAATTCGTTTAGGCCTCATTGTAAAGGTAAACCGCGGAACTTAGAACTGGACAGGTTATGTTCTAACCAATGGGATATTGTAACAAGGCTCCAAGTTCTCCTTGTCAAAGTGGAATCAGTAACTTATAAATTCAAACTTTCATGAAGAGAAACACTTACAGAACTCCTTTGAATAAAGGGGGTATATGCCAGTAAGGTGATTACAATTGCTTCGAGGGAGTTATAAGCCCCTTCTTTAGGTCAAAGAAACAGATAGAGTAGCATGCGCCCTTAACAGTCGGAAAGAACGAATTACAGCGAGGCAAGCGTGGTATCATCCATTGATTAAAACAACAATAAACATGCCATCATGGACAAAGTGCCCACAGAAACGAGGGGAGCAGGTTCTGAAAATGGAATCTTAGGCGTTGATATTAGATTTAAAATAAAACAGAGAAACAATATATGAACCATTGAATTATTATTAAAAAATGTAAGTGTTTAGATGGAGGGAAAATAGTCAAATCCTCTTAAATAAGGGAATAGAAAAAATTAAATGGGAATGAGGCAGTACTTAAGAAGAAAATAACCAAAGGAAGTAACCGGTTTTAGTAAAGTTAATGTCATCAACCCAACTACCATAAAATTAACAGTTGTTGAGAATAAGCAAAATACGAGAACACAGATTCAAACGGTTTCAGAAGCTATATGAGCTGACTTCAGCAATTAAAAGAAAAATCAATCGATTAGTCTACTCAAAAATATCAGTAAATGAGACTGGAATAAAGAAAGGTGTAAAAAAATGAAAGAAAAATCACCGGTTTTGGATACTATATGAGCCGACATTTTAGGTTAAAAATGTGTATACAGAATACTTCTCTGGTTACGAAGATGCAAGGAACTGCGTATTTATCTATAGCAAGATTAAGAAAGTTCAAATATATAAGAACTCATTCTTTAAAACAAGTACAGAGTTAGTGTAAAGAAACCACAGGTTTTAGAGAGCTACAATAGTGACAACTATATTCAAATAACCAAAGAACAAACTACTTAAAAAGTACCAGTACATGAAACTAAAAATAAGAAAATAAAAAAAATTAAGGAAGTAATCGATTATGAAAGCGATATCAGACAACCACATTAGCTAAATTCCAGTAACAAATAAACATATATGTTTAAACCACTATTGAATTCGATTGGAATTAAGAAAAAAATGAAATAATTGGCAAAAAACAAACAACTGTTTCAGAAGCTATATGAGCTGATATATGAAGTTAAGAATGAAGGATATTTTCTCTTGCTGAGGAGGAGTAAGGAAGTGCTGATTTATCATTAACCAGATTATCGGAATTCAAGTAAATAAAAGCTCCTTCCAAAACACTAAGTTCAGATGTAGTGCATTCATGCGCGGTAATTCATTTTTAGAAAATTGAAATGAATGACTATTTTCTAAGGCAAATCAATTCATTCAATCCATTCATATGTTTATGATTCTTTTGTTTTCAGTGGTTGATACCACCCGCATGCGAATTTTTTCTCGGTGCTGGCTAGCTCTATTTGAATTATTCATCACGTGTCTCGTCGCAGCTCATTTTTAGCAGTTATTAAGGGCGCATGCTGTTCTTTCTGTTATTTTACTTTAAAAAATGGACTTAAAACCCCCCATGAGATACTTGTAGTTACCCTGCTGAAATGTTCCTTCTTTATTCAAGGAAGTTCTGCCAGTGTTTATCTTGACAGCAGCAGTTTAATTTATTGTAACTTTCATGAAGAAATTCAAATCGGTACGCAACGTTATTATTAAAATATGAAAATATTTTTCGGAAAATATCAGTCCATATCGGATGAATTTATCTTATTTGATTACAACTAAAGAAATACATGTATATGCGATCGACTAACAGTTAATAAATATAAAAACATATCTCTGTAACTATTATCAAAATTGTGGATTAATTATTTCACCAAAACTTCCACGTATTTCCCTCATGAAACAAATGGTGTTAAAATGAGGCATAATGCAGTCATACAAATTAATCACTGGTATAATTCCGACCACGGCTTTTATATGACAAGTCTATTTCATCTCAGGAGACTTATACCCAAGGAAGATCAAATAAATAACAAACCGCTTTAAGTTCTAATTAATTATTATGTATAAAATAAAATGCTCGTGTGCATAAAATGTTAAATTTTGTAGTATAAATATCCCCTAAATTTCACAAAAATTGAGTTTAGAAATTTACATCATCGGTTTACGTTTAGTGGGGATATACAAAATTAATTTACTGGAAATTATTTCTAATACTTCCTTTAAGGAAGTATATATAGGATTATTTTGTGATAATTGTTTCCCGTATTGAGCCCTCAGTCTCAAGGTAAAAACACTGTGTGGTGCTTTTAACAACCGGTAAGAAACAAATAAGACATTTGCAACTGAGGCAGTATATTGAAAACGGTTAGATAATGTATTTGCATTACAAGAACTGTTAAGGATAATGTATTGTTACAGATTCTAAGACAGGCTATTGATAATGGCATTAATATAAAAAAAAAAGTTTTTAGAAAATATTTACATATCACTGTTATCCTTAACTTTTTATTGCAAAATTTGTTTAAAATTCAATAATAATTTAAAATTCAATTTGTTTGAAAATTCAATATTTAGAATATCATTATGTAAATAGCTATAGAAAGGGAGTAATCGGATTTCATATCTCTACCTCTCATTTATATAAAGATAAACAAATTATTCAACAAATGTATTTCCGCTAAGGAGCAATTTTTTTACGATAATCCGAATTTCTCAAAATTGTTTGTTTTCTATTTCGTAACAAGTTACAAACAGTACGGGAAATTCATTATTTGGATAGATTTTTTGATAAGAATTTATTAGCATTAGTATGAATAGTGCTAGACTGGTTATGTTTAGACATAATTTTGACATTATGTCGATTTGCTGCTCAAAATGGCTATATTGTGTAATTAAGAGTTCATTAGAGTTAGTACTTAAATAGGATTTCTAGTAACTATGAAAATCAGTAATCAGAGCTCCCTATGCTACTTAATCAATTAATATATTATTATGAAAATTACAAAAAATGAAAACAATTTTGGCACATTGCGTAAGTTGGTGGCTGCAAAACCCCAACAATTACTCTGCAATACGAAATACTTGTAACTGCTGTAAAGTAAAGCATTATATTTGCTAGAAAATAAAGAGAGTTGTTCCAATTTCAATTATTTTACTAAATTATTATCATATGATTTATAAGGTATCTTTGAATTAAAGACTCCAAGTATTCTAACAAGTAGGGCTGATAATAGTCAACGGCAAAGCACGCTGGAAACTTGCAAAAATAAAAGTGCTGCCTGTGAGAATATTACATTCAATACTTCCTTAAAGAACCAGCAATATGGAAAAGCATGCTTACTGACCATAAACAATTCTTTTTAATGTCTGAGCTTGTTAAACAACTGAGGCCGACTCCGTCCAATAACGTAATTTGACACATATTAATGTATCGTCGTTTGTCAAACTCCCATACTTCGTTATTGGAGAAGTTTGTCTACATTATGTATAGTTTGTGAACAAAGTCAGTGTTCTAGTTCCTCCAGTTCCATAGGAGAGCTCTGGTTTACTTGACAAAAATGTCTGTTTCAAATCTTTCAACTGAAATGTCCGTGTGAAACTTGGGTTGCATAAATCAGTATCTCAACGATATATTTAAATTTGTATTTGTCCTAGGGTCAGTTTTGTGCTTGTAATGTGGATTTATATTTCACAGCTAGAATGCATACTGGATATGTTCACCATCTAATCAGATATGCTGTGAATAATATCAAACCTTAGGTTATGTTAATTATTTTAGTTAAGTTTTGTGTTAAATATTTAAGTCTATAATTTAGAACTGTTTTGAATATTTAAAGATTTCTATGATTTAAATCATTAAATTTCATAGGAGTGTTCACCGTAGAAATAATTGTCTACTCTCACAGATAGGCGCCAAATATTGGACTCTGCGTTTTCTATATTTTTACATTTTTAAATTTGGTGTGTCATCATCAGGGAAAATGTTACATCTTTTTCCGATCGTGAGCATTCGTCGACCACCTATGATCAGTCTCCCACATTCTAGGCTTTTATCCTGCGTCAAAATTCCACCGTTTACTCTGGACTATATCAAATGTCTACCTACAACGTTTATCTATTTATTTCTCCACTTTACGGCCTTAAATCCGTTGAGCCACGCGTTTCTCTAACTCTTGTAAAATATCCCACACATTCTTACACTGTTTTCTAATTTTCTAGTATTACGCTTCTCAGATTCTGAATGTGACAATTATGGATCTAAAATGTAATATCTCCGATCTTTATATACGAGGGAGCTTTAGAGATCAGTAACAGATACTTTTCTTAAAATCTCGTAAAATTTTGTTTGTTAAATATGGTTTATCAAGGTATTTTTTGTGATAAACTTTCTATTTTGTAATTTATTTCAAAAACTCAGAATTATTTCCTAAAGTATTCAAATAAAACTACTTTTATTGCAAAGCATAAATTTTACGAAAATTCAGTTAAATATAAAAGTCATTTTTATATATAGCTCTTTTACCGTGACTAACCACTATACGCTTGAACCGATAAGTAAAACAAGGATAATTGTCATTTTTATGTTGAAAGCTTTAAAAAGTCGTTTTATCAATTAATAAACTTTTCCGAGAAAATGAATTGCTGCTGAAAACATTTTTTGCGCAAAATCAGAGTCTCTTGATATCACGCTTAGGAGAAAATCCAATTATTCGCCTCATAAAAACTACATTTTTTCGCCGTAGTTTTGAAGGAAGTAGTACAAAAAAGGAGAAAATCAAAAGAAAAAAAAATGCAATTTTCATCCGTAATATTTATACTGCTTTATTAAATATTTGGAATATTTTAATAACATTTTCCGCAACTCAGTTTTGTTTACAATGTATAAAATCCGGAATATCATGTTATAATGACGTTAATTTACTCGAGACAAAAAAATATATATTAATAAAAATACTTAACAGTAGAGTGAATTTGCATTTTGTGAATGCCTAGTAAAAGCAAATATTGGAAACATAACATAAAAAAGATTATATATATATATATATATATATATATACATGCATATATATATATATATATATATATATATATATATATATATATATATATATATATATATATAATAACATATTAACGTACATATATATATATATGTCACGATAAAAATATAAAACATCTGATATGGGCAACACATTACTTTCTCTGCATAATGCAATAACTATAGCTCTTTCAATGAAAAATAATGTTGTGCACCAGCTACGGCACAAAGTTTTTAACATTGATAAGTACATTGACATTTGACGCTGTCCTGGATCACAACATGTAAATTTAACTAAAGTACCAAATTCACTTATATTTTGCGGAAATATAGGTTAACAGCAGGAAATATTGCTAACATCTGCTAACAAGTTAGATTAAGTGTGCTAATTATTAAGTCATCAATTTGGAGTTTTTTCGTGAATTCGACTTTTTTTAACAATTTGGCGCCATATTAAAAAGTTGCCAACTTGTAAATATTTTGAAAAGTAGTCTCCAAAGTCGCCAAATAAGTTGCCAAGTATTAAATATTCGATTATACTCATATTTCTATAATTTTTTTTAATACTTTTATTTGAAAAACGTGCAAGATCTCCACAACGGTTCAAACTAATATTCCAAAGTTTGTGTCTTTTATTTTAGAATAAAAAATATGTATAATATGATTATTTATTTGACGTTATTGGATGTCCTGTTTTGTAGGATTTTTTTCAAAATATCTTTCGAAAATGTTGGCTTTCCACCGAACGTTTGATTGAATTTAAATCAATATGCTTCTAGTATTCATGGATCGTAATAATCGTACCAAATTTCATTCGAAACGATCCATTACTTTGCGAGATAGCGCCTCTACATGCTCACGAACACACACATACTTCAAAACATACATCATCATAAACGTTCAATTCCAATTCAGGGATTATTTAAAATGTGTTCTTCCGTTGAAAACTCAAATTCGAATTTTCAACCCCGTCACAATATTTTCCCTATTCATTACTATGTAAATAGAGAAAGTAAAAATATCTGAACCCTGGGAGAATATTGTATTTTATAGCTAACTTGATTAATTACAAAAATATGTCTAATTTTTGTAATAAATTTGAATTAAAAGTGTTTCTTTTATCATAAAATAAAATAGAAATGCTTTCACACCCCTCTATAATTTAAACTGTAGCTTAAAATGCTCACTTTCATAGCCTTAGCGCATGTCACCAAATACGCCATGTTCTTTTCTCAGGCACTTAGTTTCGGTTATTTTCCTGAATTGAAATGTCACTTCTGGAGAGTTTGCATTAAACATTTTATATGTAAGTTTTTCGCTATATTTTAACAACAATATATTTAAGCAGTTTTTGACAGAAAAATGATGTATGAATGTAGAATATTTTAAGCGTTGTGAGATCGTAAATTCTATAACTAATTATAATTTTATCAGAATGTGCAGAGACCACTTCAAAGATAAAAACTTGCAATATCGTCCCAATAGCTCAAAGGTAGAGCGCCGGCAGGCCAGTTTGGATATCCAGGGTTCCAGTTCCGGTTGGGAAGGCAAGATTCTTTACAATGGCGGCCGAACGAATTAACCCTGAAGGTTAGAACAAAGATGTGGGAAGTATGAAAGTGACTTCAGTACGAATAGCACGGATGCAGTGGACTCTGGAATATGCAGCGCCGATAAAAAAAAATATAACGACCATGCAGGATGCTGGCCTGGGTAAAAAAAATAGTGTCAAGATAGTAGCCTGGGTAAAAATAGTAGAGTCAAGAGGCTAACTTGAGGTAAAAATAGCAAGGAAGTGATCAGACACATTTTCAGTAATCCACCAATCTGACAAAGGGTGGAGAATTGCAATATCGTCCCAATAACTCGACGGTAGCATATCGGCTGGCCAGTTCTGAGATCCAGGGTTCGAGTCCGGGTGGGTGCGGCAAGGTTCTTTACAAATGTTTATTATTTTTTTTCATGTCACTTTGTTTCAATTTATATGAAGTTGTTTAATGTAGTTATGATGTAGCGTTAATAGTTAGTGGTTTTCCTTTTTTGCAAAAATCGTAAAAAAATTCACATTTTATAAAGTCATTTTATAATCAGATCTCCAACAGTTTTATACATTTTTCATCAAATTGAAACGTCACGCATTAAAACCTATATTTTGAATAATTGGTGCAGAGGAGCAAAATTATCTTTATTTTGTATACTATTTTCTAGAATGCAATTATGATTTCGAAAAATGTCTTTGTTTATTTTGTATTTGTCATGAGGTGAAGAGGTGCCCCGTAGGAATGTCTGCCCCGGGCCCCAGTAGTTTTTCCCTGGTTGTACGCCTTAAATAATCGCGCATAGTGCATTAAATCTTGGTACGCAGTTTCCTTAGTTCAAGCTACAAAATTTAGTCCTTAAAGCTAAGCTCAAGCAGAATTAGAAACTGATTTAATATAAATTAGAAAAATTCCTAAAAATGATGAGGAACATAGTAATTAAATAAATGCCTAGCCGGTCTGTAACCCCATTCTATAAAGGAATTTGGGGGTTTTCATAGTTTATAGGTAGTTGCAATAACTTAGCTATGTCATGTAGTTAGCAATTTTCAGCATTCTCACTATGTTGTGTTAGAAAGGACTCATAAAATCCACTCTTTGGTGGGATATGAAGGGTTTCAATTTATCTCTATGGTTTGAGTACCTGATCTATATATGTAGCAATAGGTGAGATGTCAAACATTATCCCTTAGAGGGACCAATTAAAGAAGATTCCTTAGAGAAGTTCAATTGGACCTCTCTGCATAATTAATTGAAATATTTAAAACGCAAGTAAAATGGGTAAAAAATAATGGGATAGTGAAGCAGATTATTAGACTCATTTTTAACTTTCGTACAACGAGTATTTGCAATAATGTTTATTCATAGCCGATTCAGTAGCGAGACCTTTTCACACTTGAACCAGGTATGGAGAATAACATCACGTCCCCCGGCCCCCTATGGAAAAAATTTCAAATTTTTGGAATTTCTTGCTCAGTTACATCACTCAAGTCATCCCGTGTATCAAATTGCAAAATTTTTCTCCTTCTAGAAATGGGTAAACATTTAACGGATATACGTACGTATATACACACGGATTTTCTCTTTTATATATATATATATATAATATATATATATATATATATATATATATATATGTATTATATATGTATGTATATGTGTATATTATATATAATTATTTATTAATTATATAAATAAATAAAAATGAAAAATAATAAACTAAGTCAAAAACATTAGAAAAATCAAAAAATCGGAAAATAAGATGCATTAACATTAATGTTTTGAATTTTATTTTCGCAAAAAAATGTAACTTTTGTCAGTATTGAAACTACGTTTTGAGCGTCCTTATAATGGTGTATAGTGGCATTCTTGATTATCCAGTTTTCCTATGAATTACTTGTTTAGTAGGAATTTTCATCTTTGATTCATATTTATATTCAGTTCTACATGTTTGGGAAGTTGTATTCTGAATTGCTTGTCCAGTCTCCAGCTTAGACTCACTGGACGGGTTTGGGAGTATTTCCGTGAACGTTCGTACTGCCTCCCTGGTAGAATTTCGACTTGTTCATTCCGGTGCTTCTAGATTAAGCTGTTGAGGTTGATCGTGTATACACGTGGTGAGGAAGAAGGATTCATGCCGCATGGTAATACAATTTTCTTAATGTATCCTTTTTTCATTTTTTGATGTCTGTAGTCTGAGTTTAAGCATTTATAGTAATGTACTATTGCTTAATCTGGAACAGGCATTTGTTTGGGTTAATTAGAATTAAATACTCAGACCTGAAGAGGAATTTTATTCTGATTAATCATCGAATTTGGGAAGGTTCTGTTCTTTTCTCTTATCGGCATTATGGCTGTGAATTTGCTTCTATGGTGATGTTAATATTACTTGAATTGTATTATTTTTATTTTTTTTTATTTTTACATAATTCTTATTATTACATTTCAAATATATATATATATATATATATATATATATATATATATATAAAGAAAGATTTTAATCGTAAATTATGCATAAACTACTGAATGTACAAAAAAACCCATCTCTAGCATATCTGTTACAAATGAGTAACTATAGACCAAGACTAAGGATAAAGATAGAAGGTAACATATCACTACAAAGGAAAGGGGGATGAGAAGATTATAAGGATACAAAATTCACAATTAAAAGTATATAAATATAAATAAAAATATAAATTAATATATATATATATATATATATGTGTGTGTGTGTGTGTGTGTGTATGTGTGTGTGTATTAGAGTATATTAGAATATATTAGAAAAACTTTTAATATTTTGCTAGTCTTCTAAATTTGCTTTAATCGTTTTCTATTGAAAAATTACATACGAAACGGTAATTTACGTAATATTATTAAAGGTTCTGGTTTTTTAATGATTTTTTTAAAATTTCATTTGAAAATTTAGGGATCTTCCACGTTGAATATAAGTTGGCTTTCGGTATTCACAATTATAATATGTGTGTTAAATGTATTTTGAAACGCTTCATTCGTTCGTGAGATATCGCTTCCTGAGATTCACGGATACACACAACGGACACACAAATAACACACACACACAGGCATCACCTTAAAGCGTTCGATTCGAGTTCAGGGATGATTAAACATGATCTTCATTCTAAAACTCGAATTCGAATTTTCCATACTGTCACCATACTTTCCATGTATATTATTGTTTGTATACAGCGAAAGTAATTATGTTTCTCCCACTCCATTGTATATTTTAGAACAGTTGTATTTATATAATCGGATGTGTGTGTGTGTGTGCTTGAGGTTCATATAAATAAAACTAGCATTAAGCAAAACTAGTAAATATAGAAAAAGGAATTAAGAATAAATAGTTAACTAATTTGAAAATATATGAATATTAACTTAATAGAGCAATGTAGAAGTAAAACTTATATTGCACCAGGGCTGTATACAATTATTCTTGTCATATGTATTTATCTTGTTTGAGATATAATATCTAATAATCTTTAAAGTAATAACATATCTGAAGATGATGAATCAGATAGTTACTAGCACCCGCAAGTGATTAATTGTTATTTTATGTAGGCATTTCCTAAATCTGAGAAAGATTTAGAACCTTCATCACATCGAACTATTTCAAGGATTGCCTTATCTGTAACGGCTACTTTAACATAGCTAAACCAGTTATTTGTACGTTTATATAATGGCATCTTCACACACACAAGTAATTGCACAAGTTGTACACTTTGTCCCAAAATTATACAGAAATTGCATAAACAGATTTCATAATACAGTCATAATATAAAGAAATGCAAACATATCTATGCAACTAAAAACGTCTAGGAAAGCGTAATGACTTCGAGAAACACAAAATCAAGAAAATTCAAAACGACGCATAGATTTGTTTTTACTTCACATAAACAAACATCCCACAAATACATAGAAAAGTACAAAGTATGAAAGTATACATAGAACAGTTATGCAAATTAGTGTAAATCAAACTTAGATAGATTTCTCGAACTGGTTGTGGCAGTTATGCTGCATTAAAATGAAATGTTTCACAAACAGAAAATAATACTATAGATATTAGTAGGTTAATGTGAACGTAAGTAAAATGTCTGAAAGATTGAACGGCATAAAGCTTCAATAGCATTTTAATTAATAAATGGAGTAATTGTCCAAAACATGTTCAAAACGACCGAATACCATTTTTGTTCACAAAGAACGGTCACATTAAGAAACTGGCCGTTTGGGGTAATATTTATTTTTGACGTATTAAACAATAATTGAATAAACTTGTAACATAAGAACTTCGTTGGTGACACAGCATATAAAGATTGAATAAAAATAGCAAGAACCAAAACTAGGTATCAACTATTGGTACCTTTATTCAGTTTTTATATGCTGTGTCTCCAGCAAAGATTTTACAGATTTTTTCTGACGGCAATATGTGAGCAATACTTTGTATTTATAAATAAGCTTATGTTAAATAGCACCATTCATAAGATATTAAAAGTCTCATTGAATGTCAAATACGTGCAACTGCTTCGAAACCCTCCACTAACATATCCATCCAAGTGGAAGAGATTGCGGTAGAGTAGAAGCAATGGCTGGAAAGATCAATTGTTAGAGTTGGTGTTTAGTGAATAAAAGTTTTTTCAGTATTAATTG
The DNA here is from genome assembly GCA_951213105.1 of Amaurobius ferox. NCBI lineage: Eukaryota > Metazoa > Arthropoda > Arachnida > Araneae > Amaurobiidae > Amaurobius > Amaurobius ferox. The sequence goes on along the minus strand of OX578141.1, from coordinate 37,209,338 downwards.
TCCTGATGGGCCTGAACATTATTGCTATGTCACTAAATTCGACAACTGTGGAACATTCACAAAAGAAGAGGGTCTATAATGGCATAGATCGACTTTGGCTTTAATAGATAATCAGATAAGCACGTTACTTATCAGGACGCTACAATCTATATAATAAAAGGCAATGTCTGTCTGTGTGTCTTATACGCTATAGGTTCAGCGACCGCACGTTGCAGAGCTACGAAATTTGGCAATCAGAGGTAAAATAACACATGAAAACTTATTTTTAAAATTTGAATTATTTTTTTTGTTAGTTAATGTTTTATGCGATTTCAACCGTTCCCCCCTTTTTTCTCCACCATCCAGACGTCGTAGAAAAAAACAAATCACACGACCGGAAAGAGCAGACAATTGCGAGTAAAAAGATATCAATTTCAAATCTCAGGGACAAATTCTAATATGTTTTAAAAATTTTAAAATAAAAGTCACTTTCGGCTCAAAAAACGAACTTTCGTTTTAAATCCTCTCGTCGGGAGAAGAACCGATATTTTCGACTAATAATTTACATTTTTAGAAAGCTCAAAAATCAGTCTTTCTTACAAGCCCAATCTAGTCAAGAAATAAGAAAAAGTAGTCGTAGAATCCGGATTTTAAAGAAGTAACAATTTTCAATTTCTTGGTCAAACCGCGAAAGCAGGGATCGATTTTTCACCCACATGCGCGCGCAGACGCACGATGTTTCTATGGTGGAGGAGAAATGAGGTTCTGACGTCATGGTTCTGACGTCACGGTTCTAACGAGGTTGCGTCAGATACGCATAGCGAAATCGAATGGAACATTCGATATTTGTGCCTGCCAAATAATTAATGTACATCCATTTTATTGAAATAACTTATTTTCGAAATAAATTACTTTTCATTTTAAATTTCAATTTGTTTGAAATGCATTTATTAATTGTTTTAAAACGTCATGTTTTCTTACAACTCAAACCAAACCTTTCACTTTGTTGTGTTGGAAGTTTCTTTGGAGCGGTTTATCCGTATCAAGATAAGAATTTATTTTACTTCATTATTGTTCTTTTAAGAGCATAAACTTATCTCCCTTTTTCTATAACATTACGTATTAAGTGTATTTACACGTTTATAGTGTATTTTATTTATATTGTTTTAAAATTGTTCTGATTTAAACAGGGGCTATATATTGTTCTGATTTAACAGGTTTCCCACTTGTATTCTAGAATTGCATTTAGATTTTTGTTTAATTTGTAAACATTCCATTCAGTTTAGAGTTTATTTTAACAGTGGACTATTGGTATTATGGGTGTTTATAATTTTGTTTGTTTTTATTAAAAACAAAAAAGCTTTTAATATATACAAACTTAAATAATGAATGTTTTTGGAACACATTATTTTTCATCTTAAAATTTAATTATTAGTGTTAACGTCATTAAACTAAAACAAACCATCTACTTTATTGGAATAAATTATTCATCAATTCCTTGGAATAAAACATTATTTTCGAAATAAATTACTTTTCATTTTAAATTTCAATTTGCTTGAAATGCATTTATTATTTTTTAAAAAAGTCATTTTTTCTTACAACTCAACCCAAACCTTTCACTTTGTTGTGTTAGCAGTTGGATTTTGATTGAAGCGGCTTATTCGTTACAAGATACTTTACTTCACTATTGTTCTTTAAAGAACATAAACTACTCTTTCTCTTTTTGTAACATTACGTATTAAGTGTATTTACGTGCTTATAGTGTACTGTTCTTATTTATACAGGCTCAATTTTCGACTTCTATACTAGAACTGTATTTAGAATTTTGTTTAATTTGCAAACATTCTATTCAGTTTAGAGTTTATTTTAACAGTGGGCTATTGGTATTAGGGGTGTTTATAATTTTGTTTCGTGTTTTTATTGGAAACAAAAATGCCTCCAAAAAAAAAGTCTGCTTAAGTAGCAGAACAAGCCGAAGAAGAAACCGTGAAAGAATGCTTCTGCTCAAGCCTCCGAAAGTGAGGAACAGCGTCAAAATAGACGGTTCGCTGATGCATAGAGAAGGGCTGCAGTTAGGGAAAATGAAAGCCAGGAACAGCAGGAAGAAAGACATGTACTTAACGGGGAAAAAATGACTACAATTAGGGACAATGAAAGTCAGGAACAGTGGGAAGAAAGACAGGTCGCTGAAGCACAGAGAAGAGCTGCAGTTAGGGAAAATGAAACTCAGGAACAGCGAGTAGAAAGACAGGTCGTTGATGCACAGAGAAGAGCTACAGTTTGGGACAATGAAAGTCAGGAACAGCGGGAAGAAAGACAGGTCGCTGATGCACAGAGGAGAGCTGCAGTTAGGGAAAATGAAACCCAAGAACAGCAGGGATAAAGACTGGTGCTTAACGCGGAGAGAATGACTGCAATTAAGGAAAATAAAACTCAGGAACAACCGGAAGAAAGACAGGTCGTTGATGCATAGAGAAGAGCTGCAGTTAGGGACAATGAAAGTCAGGAACAGCGTGAAGAAAGACAGGTCGCTGATGCACAGAGAAGAGCTGCAGTTAGGGACAATGACACCCAAGAACAGCAGGAAGAAAGACAGGTGCTTAACGCGGAGAGAATGACTGCAATTAAGGAAAATAAAACTCAGGAACAACCGGAAGAAAGACAGGTTGTTGATGAACAGAGAAGAGCTGCAGTTTGGGACAATGAAAGTCAGGAACAACGGGAAGAAAGACAGGTCGCTAATGCACAGAGGAGAGCTGCAGTTAGGGAAAATGAAACCCAAGAACAGCAGGGATAAAGACTGGTGCTTAACGCGGAGAGAATGACTGCAATTAAGGAAAATAAAACTCAGGAACAACCGGAAGAAAGACAGGTCGTTGATGCATAGAGAAGAGCTGCAGTTAGGGACAATGAAAGTCAGGAACAGCGTGAAGAAAGACAGGTCGCTGATGCACAGAGAAGAGCTGCAGTTAGGGACAATGACACCCAAGAACAGCAGGAAGAAAGACAGATGCTTAACGCGGAGAGAATGACTGCAATTAAGGAAAATAAAACTCAGGAACAACCGGAAGAAAGACAGGTTGTTGATGAACAGAGAAGAGCTGCAGTTTGGGACAATGAAAGTCAGGAACAACGGGAAGAAAGACAGGTCGCTAATGCACAGAGAAGAACTGCAGTTAGGGAAAATGAAACCCAAGAACAGCAGGGATAAGGCTGGTGCTTAACGCGGAGATAATGACTGAAATTAGAAAAAATGAAACTCAGGAACAGCGGGAAGAAAGACAGGTCGTTGATGCATAGAGAAGAGCTGCAGTTAGGGACAATGAAAGTCAGGAACAGCGGAAAGACAGACAGGTCGCTGATGCAGAGAGAAAGGCTGCAGTTAGGGAAAATGAAACCCAGGAACAGCAGGAAGAATGACAGGTCCTTAACGCGGAGAGAATGACTGCAATTAGCGAAAATGAAACTCAGGAACAGCACGAAGAAAGACAAGTCGTTGATACACAGAGAAGAGCTGCAGTTAGGGAGAGTTCAGGAATACTGGCCAGGCATCCGTGGAGATTTTTATCTATTAGCGGCCAGCACCGGGGGTCAATCTCCATTCCAGCGGAGCCGCAGCCAGGTCGCTGACTTGGCGAAATCATTCACCGGGAGGGTCCGAGAGAACGTCCGCCAAGCTCGGCACCAGCCACCGGTCAGCCTTGGCTCAAGCCATGAATAGGCACAATCCATGGGCGCGACCACCTGGAAGAGTCTGGGCCTTAATGACTAAACATCGTCGAACAGGTAACCAGATTGATTTTCCCCAGCAGACGGAGGACCAGAGGTACAGACCTAATATCCGTACACCGCAATCTATGGCAGCGCCGCCCCCTGGGGGGCCTGCAGTTAGGGAAAATTAAACCCAGGAATAGCAGGGAAGAAAGACAGGCTCTTAACGCGGAGAGAATGACTGCAATTAGAAAAAATGAAACTCAGGAACCGCGGGAAGAAATACAGGTCGTTGATGCACAGAGAAGAGCTGCATTTAGGGAGAATGAAAGTCAGGAACAGCGGGAAGAAAGACAGGTCTCTGATGAACAGAGAAGGGCTGCAGTTAGGGAAAATGAAACCCAGGAACAGCAGGAAGAAAGACAGGTGCTTTACGCGGAGATAATGACTGCAATAAAGGAATATGAAACTCAGGAACAGCGGGAAAAAAGACAGGTCGTTGATGCACAGAGAAGAGCTGCAGTTAGGAACAATGGAAGTCAGGAACCGCGGGAAGAAAGACAGGTCGCTGATGCACAGAGAAGAGCTGCAGTTAGGTATAATGAAAGTCGGGAACAGGATGAAAAAGACAAGTGGTTTACGCAGAGAGAATGACTGCAGTTAGGGAAAATGTTTGTTTTTTATACTGTTATTGGCCTACGGACAATTAAAAACTGAATTAGTGTTTGGTGGTATCTGACTGATATGTTTGGGCCATGCTCTTAGTACCCATGCGAATATCCTGAGGAAGATATTCACATGGGTATCAAATTATATGTGCAAATGCCATCAGTGTTTGCTTTTTATACGGTTTTTGGCCTAGAAACAATTAAAAACCAAATAAACGTTTGCTTTTTATACGGTTTTTGGCCTAGGGACAATTAAAAACCGAATAAGTGTTTAGTGGTGTCTGACTGATATATTTGGGCCATGCTCTTGATACCCATGCGAATATCCTGACGACGATATTCACATGGGTATCAAATTATATGTGCAAATGCCATCAGTGTTTGCTTTTTATACGGTTTTTGGCCTAGAGAAAATTAAAAACCAAATAAACGTTTGCTTTTTATACGGTTTTTGGCCTAGGGACAATTAAAAACCGAATTAGTGTTTGGTGGTATCTAGCTAATATATTTAATCTATGTTCTTGATACCCATGCGAATATCCTGATGATCCCTATTCGCATGGGTATTAAATTATATTTGCAAATGTCATTAGTGATTGCTTTTTATACGGTTTTTGGCCTAGGGATAATTAAAAACAGAATATGTGTTTGCTTTTTGTAAGGTTTTTTGCCTAAGGATCATTAAAACCCGATTTAGTGTTTGCTTTTTATAAAGTTGTTTTCTCATTATGCTGGATTGAATTGTGGCTATGTATTGTTTACATCGGGTGGTGGTTGAGACCACAATAAAAAAAACTTAAACACTGAAGAAATAAAAAAGTAAATTCAAAGAAAATTATGGAGATTGTCGCGGTGCATTTATGCATCGGGTGGTAGTGGGGACAATCTTTAAAAAAAACACTATTTTTCGCTGAGCAGCATCGTTATTTCTTAAATACTAAATTCGCATTCAACATCATCAGTCTCAAAAATACTTTCATGTCATTTGTGATGCAATACTAAAAATGCAGACAAACGGATACAATTTCATTCATGTAAAACAAAAAATACAGGAGCCTACCTCTATAAAAAACATAGGAGCAGCTGATCCCGGCTGTGAGTACACATCAAAGGGACTCCTTTCCTAGGGTTACAGGTACAGAAATCCTCAGAATCTCACAGTTCACAAACATTAGAATAAATTCACTTTACAAATCAATTTTCAAGACCCCCCCCAGAACATTATTTTTTATCTTAAAATTGCATTATTTGGTTTAACGTCATTAAACTAAAACAAACTTTGTTAACTTCACGGGTTATGGCGCCAGTGAGTTTGTCACCGTCAGGATTTCTAAGGGTAGCAAACAGGCTGATCGCCGAAGGCGGCTAGTACCATAATATATCAGCAATTATTAGAAGACAATCGCCTGCATTTTGCTAAAGGTGCATGTGGTAGAAACTAGATTTTTCACTGAGATAACGCGTCTATTCATAAAGCAAAATTCAAAGCTGTTTAATTCAAATTGAAAAATTACGATTGAAAAAAAAAATTAATATTTGATATGGACATTTTAAATTCCAGATTTAAATCTCATGAAAAACTTGCGAGGGATTTTAGTTTGTAATGTATATACAAAAGCAATTTTCTAGTGTAGAGCAATTAATATCGAAAATCGTAAAGATCGTGCAGAGCTGTCGACTCTATTATGATTATACATAATTGAATAACTGCAATGACTAATAACGATTTTCAACTAAATCATGCCGTGTCAACTAACTGATGACATCATGTTACTAATGTGCTTACTATTTTGTTATTTCGTTTCTATACAGTTATGGGATTTCTATTCCTTCTACCTCCCTCCAGCATCTGCTGCTGGAATGTTTGTCTGAAACGTGTTTTTCTTTGTCATGTTATGGTGAGTAATCCATTAAAAGTGACAGCAGTGTGCGATGGACATAACTTTGGGGGGGGGGCACTGAAATTTAAATAAACTAGTTAGTTTTGTACGTTAAGATAATTTAATTCTTTAAAAAGCCGTTGAATTCGAGTTCACCTTAAATAGTGTATCCTGTTAAACGCATTCTTGTTAAAAAAACAAAAATAAAAATAATTACAGTTTGTTTGCAATTTCTTTCACGGAGAAACGGAAGACAGTTTACGTTAAAATAATCCACGTTAAGCATGTTTACTTAGGTATAAATTGTATGATAAAATATTTTGATAATAAGTATGTATAAAAAAGAAGTTAAAATTTGTGAATATCGACATTTTTTCGGAACATAATTTCAACTTCACAGCTTATCAAATGTTTGAAGACATTATTCACCACATTTATCAAAAGTAATAATTTCAGATTTTAGTTTGTTTTCAAACTGGATCGATTATTTCAATCGTTGTACAACGTCAACAGAACGAGAAGTTCTTTTCATATATAAGCCACATTGGAAACCTAAATTACATTTTTACTGCAACCGAAAAGATCTCGCAAACATTACGCCTTCTATTTCTAGCTCGATCGAGGGCACTGCTAATGCACTAGGTCAGTGAAGCGGAAATACACGCATGGGATACATTTCTTCCTAGTGCATTGAATCGGGTACCCAGTACATTGAATCAGGTTTTTAGTCCATTGAATCGGGTTCCCAGTACATTGGATCGGGTACCTAGTCCATTGAATCGGGTTCCCAGTACATTGAATCGGATTCCTAGTCCATTGAATCGGGTTCCCAGTACATTGGATCGGGTTCCTAGTCCATTGAATCGGGTTCCCAGTACATTGAATCGGGTTCCTAGTCCATTGAATAGGGTTTCCAGTACATTGGATCGGGTTCCTAGTCCATTGAATCGGGTTCCCAGTACATTGGATCGGGTTCCCATCACATTGAATCGGGGTCCTAGTATATTGAATAGGGGGAGGAAAGCTGGAGGGAAGAAAATTCTATTTAAAGATACATAGAAGCACACATGCCCCTAATGAATGATTTTCATATATTCCACGATTTGATAATGAATTGGATTATCTTCATCCCGATGGGTATGCTTATGGGTTAAATAAACTCTTATTATCAGCATTCTATAGTGTATTTATCCTGCATATAAATTTGATACACTGAATTTCTACTGATGCGATAATATTAAATACATACTCTGCATAAATAAGAATTGCGTATATATTTTGATATTATTAATATAATATCAATAATAGTCAAATAATCTGTAGATATAATAGTGCTATTAATATAATGAAATATGTGAGGAGGCGTAAAATAACACAAAATGATATCAAAAAATGTACTACGAATAATATAGGTAAATAATTATATAATTTTTTTGAAAGCAAATCATCTGAAAAAAGAATTTAAAACGAGTAATATAATAATCTATACAGATACAATCAATTTGATGGTACAGGCGCAAATAACACATTTTCGAAAATATTATTTTTACATAGCAATAATTTGGAATATAATCGTTATTACAATTATTTAAGAAACGTATTCCAAACTTTCTCTCACCCTGAATATTGCTTTCAAGTTTGCGTCCCCTAATAGAATTCTGGGTGGAAACAATTACTAACTTGACACGAGGCGTTGCCAACTAATAAGTAGAAAACAAATTTCAGTAAATAATCGTGCTTATCTACTGTAATTTAATTTCAGAGAATTCCCCCAGTTTCCGATCCCAGACCTCCTGCCTCTCTCTCTCTCTCTCTTGTGGAACGTACTCATTATGGTGTCCATAATCACATTTTGGCATACTCCCCCAATCTGTGCCTCGTAGTCTCTAACAATAAATGGAGAGGGAGGGGAACGAAGCTTCATTTCGGAACAAGTTTCTGAAAATGGAAAAATAATTTTTCTCGTTATTGTAGATAAATAGATTACAGCCGTCTATTAGGCTTTTTATGACAATCCTCCTTTTCTTCTTTTCACGTGTTATTGATGAATTTTAAATTGGATGGATGATCTTTTTCTTTGCACTTTTTGTCTTTATGAAAGATAATTACGTGCAAAATTAAATAAACGTACTGATCATCATTAAGTTCACAGTGGTAGGAAACGTTAGCGTAGGTTTTTTCCTCCTTACATAATTTGCATTTTTACATTATTTGAATTACTGAGATATTCCTTATTTTTGTTCGTTTTCATTTTGCAATGATAAAAATAATTTGAATTCATTTTATTTTATATAATTTTATTTTTTATTTAACACTTCCGTGTCTTGAATATTGCATTCCTGTAATGCTTCTTAATATATCGCTTATTTATAATAAGTATATATATGTTTGTTTGTTTCTGTTTGTTTCTGTTGTCGGCGTAGCGGAAAATGTATGTGTCCTACAGAAACAAAATCCGGTAAAGTGATAACTCAGACCAGAACCCGGTATACTTTGGAGCGGGATTTTTGATTCGATTGAATTTTTTTGTTATTTTATGTTGAAACTCAATTTTGAGTGATTTTTACTCATACTAACTCCTTAGCGATTGAAAATATTATTACAAGGTTTTCATTTTAACAGCATTAGAAAGACCAAAACAAGTTCTTTCCAACGAAATTTAAACAGAATCCGTAAGTCAATAAGTTCGATTTTTAATTAATGTTTGAAAATACCTCACTTTAATAAACTATGTATTTCTTAATTAGTCCATCGGTGGATTAAAGATTCGCTAGATTCCAATTCCGCGGTAGAAGTCCGGCTTCTTCCTTCCGCACTCATTCCTCTTTTGGCCTTCTCTTGCACTGACACTCCTTCTCTTGCACTGACAAAGGCGATCCAGCGTACCCTCGAAACAACTGCATGCTGTATTATTGTGTTATATGTGCTTATTTACGTTGCTTTATTTTTCCTTATACTTTGCATACAGTATATTTTACTTATTAACATTATATAATTTTAGAGTCCAACTACTAATTATATAACTTTAAAGTCCAACTACTAATAATATAACTTTAGAGTCCAACTACAAATTATATAATTTTAGAGTCCAACTACTAATTATATAACTTTAAATTCCAACTACTAATTATATAACATTAGAGTCCAACTACTAATTAAGTCTTAAGCATTCTGGTAAATACTAATGTTTTGTTCCTAATAAAAAAACCCACGTAAAATACAATATAGATAAAAAGCCAAATCATGCATATTTTTAAACACATCTCTTGTTATAAGAAAATTATAACAAAATTTATTTTGCTGAAAGGCATAAAAAGACCTCGAAATTCTGTAACAGAAAGGAACAATTTCTTGTCTTATCTGTTATTAAATAAATCATATATAAAAAGTTTCAATGAAAGTCCATAAGAAAAGAAGACGAAAAATATGTGCCTTTCCTTATTGGATTTGAACTGTAACATAGTTATACCAGAAAGAAATAACGTTCGAATGTTCAGTTAATATGTTTTATCTGTGTGAATCTACGGTCCCGGGAGAAATTAAGTAAGTGTCGTCTTTTAGCGTGTTAACAACATGATGAGCGTTTGCTTTTGACATCTTGTGTGTCATATATATATTTGTAGTTGTAGTGCCAAGAGCAAATGCCACACTGATGTATCATAAATAGGATAAGAAAAACAAATAGTTTCCAACGTGTTAAAAGTAAAAGTGTTTGTAGTGTCATTGTATAACAATTTTTATTTTGATGCACAACTATTTTCAGTTTACATGTAGATACACAAAAATGTAAAAAATACATTAATTACTTGAAAAGGTATGATACAATATTAATATTTGCAAAGACAATGCGTGGTTCTTAAACTCGGAATAATTTGTTTTGAATGCAATAGAACACATTATTTCTAATATTCAATTTCGAATTTTTGACACATTCACTGTATCCATATAAATACTGTACTTTATAGTACTGTACTTTACTATACTATATAAATATATATATATATATATGTATATATATATATATATGAAAAAGTATGAAAATTTTACGTTTTTCAAATTTGCAATGCTTATATCTTAAAAACTGAATGCAATAGCTATAAACAATAAGAAATAACTTGTAGCTCTTTAAAATCATTCATTTTTTCGATATTATAAACGTTGAGTTCCATATTCTAAAATGTTGTTTACGTAAAACCATTTCGGTTCCATCGGACTGGAGCCACTACTATTGTTTTAACTGGCAAGGCAGTTTACTTGGCACCATATTTGTATTGGATAGGTTTTCTCCTTTAACTAAAAACTCCGGTATGGGCTGCTCTTGTCACTAGGACTCTAGAACTTAGATTTAAATATAGTAGATCCAGTTGAGTGGAACGAGATATTTTGTCAGTTGCACTACATGTCCGTTATAAAGCCATTTTGCTTGGATACATGTTAGACAGACGCTTTCATCGCCCATATGTTGTCCTCCCCTTGTATGCTTTCGAAAAAAGCAAATGTTCCCGTTACATATATGTTGTGGTATCACTAACCTGTTAAGCTATGGTATCACTAACCTGTGAAGCTATGGCATCACTAACCTGTGAAGCTATGGTATCACAAACCTGTGAAGCTATGGTATCCCTAACCTGTAAAGCTATTAGTATGTATAAACAAACTCAATTTTTTGTTTATGTTTACCACATTTTTGTGTGTATATGAAAGTGTACTATGATCAAGAAAAACAAAAAATTTCCAATTACTTATATTTCTTATATCATTCAATTTTAATCCTACTTGCAAATATATGCATTTGCTATGAAAATACACTTACAAATTATAAAAATATATACTTGACTATAAAGTATAGAATAGTTATAAATATCAAAATCCGTAGTACAATATGTATTGCTAAATTTTTTAGGCTTGAAAGATATTTTAAAATATAAATATGATTTTATCCGCTGCTTGACAGATGACGAACTAAAAGAATTTTCAACATGCAAAAGATGCCCAAAAATATAAATAGAAATCTAAAAAAGAATTCAAGCAGTACTCTGTTATCGCCTACAGGCTCAGTTTTCTTTTCTTTTCTGTAGATATTTTCAGTCTCTCCCAAGTAACTTTCATCCTCCCAGATAAGTCGTAAGTCATGATGTAAAGAATACTTTTTTCTATGCTTCATATTGCTCCCGGTTTTAGTTGTTGAAAACTGTGATTTTATACTTTTCGTTTTCCACAGGATTTTGATTTTTAAAATAAATTGAAAGGAGAGAAAACGTATGCAAATACATTTGCATGAATATATGAATAAAAACGGCTATCTATTACTTTTCCATAAGCCCACGTATGACTCCAATGGAGTCACTCAACGAGCATCTTGATACAGAAAATGCAAATATATTTTGTATATTTAAAAATAGAATCTCGCATAAGGAAATATAACGATGAATACTTATTTTCCTATGAATTACGATTCATTTTTGTTGCTAAATGCATTCGTAAATAAGATGGATGGTATTGTTGTGGGTCATAGTGTGATACTCCTGCGTGGAAGTATTTTCTTCGAAGACTTCATATGCGTTATTCATTTCCATGCTATATGATTTTGGAAAGTAATATCCGTCACAACCAGGCAAATTTATATACCTGCAGATTATATTTTGCGACATTTAATACACGTTAGTCTCATATTGTATTGTCGTGGACAAAACATGGCTTTGTATATATAGTACAACACATTTGGAGCATTTTTACGACAAAGGAAAATAAAAACTTGAGCTACGTATGCTACGCACAATAACTCAAAAATACAGCATACAGCAGTTTTGAGAATATGGTAAATCCTCTTCGCCTGTGCAAGAGTACCAACAAATCCGACGGCCAAAAGAGGAAGGAAAAACACCAAGAAACACCAGGGATTTTATATCCATGACCTGGTTTAAGAGAGAGCCAATCAGAAAGCAGCATGAAGAACAGGCTAGCCAGTCCGAAACAAAAAGTAACACCAAGATTAGCGTGCACCAAAACACAACAGTAATATCTCGACAAGACGAGTTCTACACAATTTCAAAATACCTAATTAACTTATATGTCATGCAACTCTAAATTGACTATTGTCAATATTTATAGTATCCTCAACAACCGATACAGTGCATATATTAAAATAATTTAATAATTAATTCATCAATTTTGCGTCATTTTCGTTACCTTTGCATCATATTTAACACTTTACAACAAAGGTGAAAAGTGTTTATAACTTTATTCATTCTGTCTGTATGTCTGTCAGTTAGCACGATAAATGCTGTAAAAATGACTTTATCAAAATTAAATTTTAGTATGTTGTTCAGACGGTCTGTCGAACCTATGGGAATATAAATGAATAATATCACCCAATTAGTTTTGGATTGAACCCGGGTTGATAAAATGAAACACATTGAACCTTATGGAACTTCATTTTTCCAACATTTTTTAAGCGAATTTGAAATTCAGAAATTGCTTCGAAAGTTTTTGGAAATGTTCAAATTATCCCATAAAATATATAAAAAAATTTCAGTAAAATATATTAAGGAGTTTTTAAAATAAAAACTAAAATAATATTTACATCCTTTATATGAAGAAATCACATGACCATCATATGAAGATATCACGTGACCCACTTTAAAATAAAATATGGCATCCATCTAGTGTCAAAATCGTAATTTAAATTTCTTTTTACTTCATATTTAGTGTTATCTCCGTCCTAAAACCGCTTTATTTTTGTTTAAATTCTGTGCATCTACATACTGAAACGACGCAATTACAATATATTTGAGTTTAAATGATCATCCAACTTTGATTATTTATACAACGAAGTCTAATTTTCATTTATGGAGGATGTAAACAGAAAAATATGTAGAATGAGTTGTATAAGAATCGCTGCATTTCTTTAACGCAAAATTATTTAGCTTATGGAGTCTGCAATATAGCTGATACGAATGAAACATTCATTGATTTTACATAGAGAACCTGACGATTTTTTCGATGAAATTTTAAGCATAGAGTTAAATTACTTGTACCCCATCGTTTTATGTTTTTAAATAAAATAAATTATTTCGGTATTGTGATGAATGAAAGTAATGGAAAAACATTTATAAATGAAATGCTGCTTTTATAGAGAGAGTCAACCAGTCGATTTATATTTCGATGACGTCATTTGAATAAATTTAATTCGCTTTCCTTGAATTTTTCAAATATAATTAATTATTGTAATATTATAATAACTTTAAAAATATTAACGATGAATGTATCGTATTTTAGTGATGTTTAAACCAGACAATTTATATTTCAATGCCGTCATTTTAATAAAATTCAATTTTTTCGATGAAGTTTTCTGTTTTCAAATATAATAAATTGATGTAGTATTGTAGTATTGTGATAATTTTAAAACTATTACCGAGGAATGTATCTCAGTTTAGAGATGTTTATATAAAATTTCATTGAAGTTGGAAAGTATTTCATAATCAATGTTTTATGCATGATTGATCTTTCTTGCTTTTGCTGAGATTCTATGCATCTGCATTTTGTAAATACGCAATTCCAATATATTTGTGTTTAAATGATCATCAAATTTTGATTATTTCTACAAGGAAGCCTGATTTTCACTTATGGAGAATGTATACAAATAAAGATGTAGGATGAGTTGTATAAAAGTTCCTGAATTTTTAATGCAAAATTATTTAGCTCTGAAGTCTGCAATATAGCTAAAATGAATGATTTTACATAGAGAAGCAGCCGATTCTTTCGATGAATTTTTAAGCATAGAGTTATATTACATGTACCCCATTGTTTTAAGTTTTTATATAAAGAAGATTATTGTAGTATTGTGATGAATGAAAGGAATAAAATAAAAGTGTATGAATGAAATATTTACAGCTTTTACATACAGAGCCAGGCGATTTATATTTTAATGACGTCATTTGAGTAAATTTCATTTTGTTCGATAAAGTTTTAAGTTTTCAAATATAATGAATTAATTTAGTATTTTGATAATCTTTAAAAATATTACCGCTGAATGTATCGCATTTTAGAGATGTTTAAATAAAATTGCATTGCAGTCGGAAAGTGTTTCATAATCGATGCTTTATGCATGATTAATCTTTCTTGTTTAATTTTAACGATAGTTTCGTCAATCCGGGTCGAAATATCACCATGTTGGTGATATTTAGCTAAATGACTCATCAAGTTTGGCAAATGTATTACCAAGCGTTACAGAGAAACGAAGAGAAGAGCATTTATTTTATATGTGTGTTGACGAATTATTAGACCTTAAAATACAAAACCATTACCCGAAATATCTTCTCTTGGGAATGGACGAACTAGATCCACGAGAATGATATTAACAAATTTATCACACAAAAAGTGGACATATTTCACAATAGTTAATTCCTTTTTTAACTTTATGTGACTTCTTTTATAAATGTATCTGAAAAATGTTAAAAATTTAGAGAACGGTCATTCCAAAATGTATGTCAATCGTTTACTAATAAAACATTACACACAAGACATTCTTATTTAAGTAAACACTATTAAAGGTTTTGACTTTTGGTGATGTTTTCAAAATTTTGTTCGAAATTTTTGGGGTATTCCAAACATTCGATCATGTTTTAAATCAACAGACTGTCAGTATTCATCAATAGGCGTTCAGTAATGTTTGTACCAAATTTCTTTCGAAATGTCCCATTTGTTCGTGATATCTCGTGTCCACAGATTCAAGGACACACACGCACACACATAGACATCACTTCAAACACGATCGATGCGAGTCCGAGAATGCTTGAAACGTGCTGTTCCGTGGGATACTCGAATTCGAATTTTCGATCCTGTCACAATACTTGCCCTATACATTATACTATGTATATAAAGAAAGTAAAAATGCACTGTAAAGTTGATAATAAATGTATAATTATTTCCTTTGAATGTTTTCAGTATATGTTGCTGTTTTTGAAAACGTTATATCAGTATTTTTACGGAATAATATTATATTTATAATTCATTTATAAATTAATGCAAAACTCTAACTACTAATTTTGAACAAAAATGGCAAATTTGTGTGTTACACAATAAGCCACAATTGTCCGTGTGTTTTAAGCAAAACTATTAATTACGTATAATTATATTTTAGGAAATGAAGCTTTATAACTTTCTTGGCATGAATACTGATGTAAAATATTCATAACCATTCTATTTCAAGCATAAAACATTGAATTTCGAGTACAAATTTATATACGTTAAGTTAATTAGATATTCGACAATTATAGCACAGTACTTAACCTTCCAATTGACGGAGAAATTACGTTTCACAGGAAATTGTGTCACTCAACATCGAAATTCACAAAGCATTCTTGTTATTACCAGCAGATTTAAGGAGTTACGCTGTCAAGTTTCACTCTAATCATTGAGCCAATGTTTGCGGCAGCTGTTCTTTGTCGACATTAATATCAAAGTATATAAACGCAATCTATTTGAGTTAAATTGTTAACTTCATCCATAAAGTTTGCTAATAATCATTAATACATGAATTACTTTTATGAATATTTACTTTAGTTTTATAAGATACACATTGCATGAACACAGAAAATTTTCGTGAATAAGAGCAAATACATGTGAACATATGCTGCACTGCATATGTACACTTTTTGCAAAAGAAACGAAACATCCTGAAGAAAGTGACTATTTTTTTAAAAATTAAATATGCGTACAGCTCTTACACAGGTAATGAAATAATTAAAAAATCAAGGCCGCAGAACCCATCAATGGTTAACAATTTCCCATTGAATTTTCAAATTAGTAATTGGTGAAACCTCCCTTTGCGGCACTGCATGCTTGTATACGTCTAGGTAAGGAGTGATAAAGTTTCTTAATGTCATCCTGCGATACATTCTGCCAGGCATTTCTCGATTGTTGCTCGTGATCTGATACATTTCGGAGTCCCGAATCTGGCGGCCTAGCAAGTTCCATATATTATCGATTGGCGAAAGGTCTGGTGACCTTGATGTTCAAGGAACAGTATCAACAGCACGGAGACAGTCCACACATATGCGAGCCGTATGTTGTGTGACATTATCTTGTTAGAAAATGGCCCCAGAATAACGTGCTATGAAGGGTAACACAAACGGCCACAGGATTTCATCAACATATCGTTGAGCTGTTAAAGTTGTACGCAGGATAACTAGGGTCGACCTGCTGTCGTAAGAGATGGCACCCCACGCCGTCACAACAAGGGTAATGGATGTGTGCCTGTGTAAAACAAAGGCTGATTGGGACCGTTGGCCTTGGCGCCTCCACACACGTACCCGATGATCATCTGCTGAAAGACTGAAGCGTGATTCATCGCTGAACACTATGCGATGCCGGTCTGCTGGCAGCCATGATGCTCAGCTATTACACCACTCTAAACGACTCGGTCGGTGTTCTGGGGTTATAGGCAGACGTCTTAAAGGTCGTTGTGAGAGTAACCCCACATCAGCCAAGCGCCATGAGATAGTGGAAGGTACCACGGGTGGTATGGAAGAGGGTGTAGCACGTTGGGTGGCGGACACCTTTGAACAGCAGTTTCCGGTCGGTGAAGGTGGGGGCCTATTGCTCGGTATGACCAGCCAGCTTCACGCATCCCGACTATATGATCCCGTTCAAACTCGTCTAATTGTTTATAAGGTCTTCGGCAACGTCGTAACGGCATTATTAGTTGTGGCTCCACGGAACTGCAACGCCGATAACGAGCAAAGATAAACCGTCCACATTTTTAATCTGTTTCATCGGATGCTACCTGCACAGTAGAAATGCCCGCTATGACTGAAGTTAACACTTATTGGCCTTGCAAATTTAATCATTTGCATACTTGGTATAAAGTAATTTGCATGCGAAATTTCGAGATGATCGGATTACTTTTTAGGGGTGCTTCGCTTCTTTGTTTTTTGCAAAAGAGTGCATATATGCATTTGCTCATATTCATAAAAATCTTTCAGACACAGCGCTTAGTGGCTGTGGTGATACTCATAGAAAAACGCAAATTCATTTCGAAACTAGAATGGCAAATCTTCAGTTAAGATGGTATTTGTAATCCCACCTTGCTCTATTTGTATAGTTTTTATAACATGTAATGTAAATACGGTTCAGCTCCCTTAGAAATGAATTAATTTAAAGCCGTTGGACTTGAGTGAATGTATTGAAAAGCAAAAATGGACATACTCCGTTGGAAATATGTCCATAGTCCATGTTTGCTTGTTGCCTTAAACGACATCTCCTCGTTACTAGTGTAATCGGTTAAATTGAGTATTTTACAAGGAAAAACACTATAAGAGGACCAAATTCATCTGTATTTACAAATATAACTAAAATAATGTTTTAGCTGATACCAAAAACGCCACATGGATAAACTGTATTACTCTTGTCAATTGCTATACATGCGGTACAATTTTTCAGTAATATTTTGGTGGAGTGAAAATGTCGATAATGATATGTATCAATTCTTTGTTTTTACGTTAATTTGAAAAGTTTAGTATTCTACTCCAGAAAAAATATCGCATTTATCAATAAATATATTAAATATGTATTTGATATTAAATAGGTTAAATATTTTCGTAGAATTTGATGCAAGCATTTAAATCAGTGATACAACACAGACATTTTGAAAGGTGACCCAAGCCACATGCAACCACGCTTTACTTTTGCAGAACTTCCTTGAGTAAAGCAGGTATATGTCATTAAGGTGACAATACTTGTTTCGAGGCCATTATAAGCCCCTTCTTCAGACCAAAAGAATCATTTGGCCTAACGAAGGGTGTTTATAGCGCCCTCAAACCAACTGCAGTAACGTTACTGACATCTGTTGCTTTTGAGTAAAGCAGTCTTATGTTAATAAGGTGACGATAATTCTTTCGAGGGCATTATAAGTCCCCTTCTTTTGGCTAAATAATTCATTTGGCTTAAACAAGAGGGCTTATAATGCTCTTGAAAAGATTGTTGTCACCTTACTGACATAAGCCTGCTATATTCAAAGGAGTTTTGTAAGCTTTTTAAAGTGTTTGCTTACGTATCATACTTTTTTATAATATTTTCACTGTTAGTAGCTTTTAAGTATGTAATTTTGCGTATAAAACTACAAATAAATCAAATCCACAAAGCTAATATAAATTTTTAAGTTATTTTCTTTTGAAATGTTTCTGAAAAAATTTCTGGCCATTTAGTATAACGCAAAAGAACTTCAATGAAATATTCATAGGGGTAAATTATCACATTTAGACGGATACACCAAATTCTAATAAATAAATAAATAATGGAATAAGAGGCGGTATTGTAGTGGTCAGATCCGATTAATTTAAATTCCATTTCAAATTTATATTATAATTCATTTATTAACCATAATGATAAATACAATATAGAGCAAGCTACGTTCGCATTTACTTATATTTATTAGTTTTCATGCATTTTCATTTTTAACTGCACTTAAAATTAAGATTTTTACATTAAGTTTCTAGACTCACGAAATCTCATCATTATGGTTTTGAAGGGCAATGTATAACCTTAGGTTTAAAAGAAAACACTTACACTTAATGATTTTAATTTACATATAAATGAATACTATCCGATAAGTATCACACATTCGCGCAAGGAGCTCATTACGGTAAATGACAATTATTTGAGTACTTTAAAATATATTTTTATTCCACTATTCACACTAAATATCGTATCGCAAATAATTTCAGGTCATTCATTCCATTAGCAAATTTAAAGAAAAACATATTTGGTGATTAAAAATGGTGTACTCGACGCTTTAAATGTTATTCTTTTTAATAAAATCTGGTAATTATACTTTTCATATGAATTGTAAAAGTAAGTTCAGTTTTTGTATGTACAATTTTTGAATATAATTCATGAAATATACACAACAATTAATGCTTAAATTATAATGATATCAATTAAAGAACTTTAAGTGTTCATATTTTTATAAATTATTTACGCGAGAAAATAAATAAAAATATTGAACATCAATTTTACTACAAAATATAAAAAATGTAAACTTAATTAACGACTCTAATTATTTTAGTTTTACTTACAATGCATAGTATATGCAAATGAAAACTAATGTCATAGAGTGGAAACTGCATTTCTCGGGTTTGGACTGATTTACTCCACTGAATACGAAACAACCATTTTTCAGTGATTCTTCTCTCTGTGAGACTGGACAAAATATATCGAACAAATTGAGTAAATAGAACGAAATTTAATACGATTATTCCAAATGACAAACATAAGAAGCCTACAGATTTTTTTTGTACCTTGTAACAGTTGAAAATCTTCAAGTAGTAGAACATGTATTTTCGTAAATTGGAAAAGGGTAATTAAAAAATAATCATGTTAAAAAGGCTACAGAATATATAATTTTACATACCATTTATTATTTATTTATAAACGTATGGCATAATTCATAGAACCATAATATGTAAGATATTGCACGTTTGGATATAAATTGGAACCAAAATCATAGAAAAGTAAATCTTCACTATTATCATATCATGGGATGCTGTATAAGAAGTTTTAATCAAATATTAATGGAGACCACAGTTTAGGAGTTATAACAAGACGTTTTTGAGATATTTGGAACTTTATTTTTCAGCAAAGATCCATCGATTCTAGTGATTCCTGTGAAATTCAGTTTTTTTTTTTTTTTTTTTTTTTTTTTTGTCGGAAATAAATAGATTTATTTGTTTTTAGCTAGAACGAGTCGCAAGAAAACTCAAATTTGATTTACCTAATAATATCTAAATTTATTAATATATAAAAAAATCCATCTGTTAGACAAAATAATTACTACAAACCATTGCCCAGAATGTAGAATGCTGTAAAAATACACAAAATGTATTAAAAAAAAATTTCAATATTGAATAAATAGTTCGATTTTACCTTTAAACTGTCATAACGGGATCCGTGGATGCCATTTCCTCCAAATACGATGCTATTCGATGTTCTAATGAACTATGGACTTTCAATACTAAAATAACAGGATAAAACAATTTGTCCACACCAGCAGATCTCCAAATCAGCAATCGAATCCTCATTTCACACCCACGCAATTACCTAGACACTTTTATAACACCAGGTTCTGACCTCTCGTCTAGGAGTGAAAACGCCTAGATGTCCTACCCTATGAACTAGGCCGAAATACATCCAGAAATACAAATAAAACCTTACCTTGAAGGACCTCGTCTTCTGCTAAAAACACAATATAAACATTTCACAATTCAGAAGACCAAATGATGACAAGGATATAATTTGATAGAATAATTATTTATTAATGAAATCAAGATATGAAGTTATCAAACACAATTAACTGAACCCTTATCAGCTGAAAGACCACTGGACTCGGATCTCTGAATTTTACTGGAAAGCAGGTAATAATATAGTGAAGCCACCGGCTCATAGCCATATTTATAACATCACAACATAATTAAAGATCATGTGGCAAGATATTAAATACTCATTTACATATACAGAATGGTATGGTCACAACATGAGAGGACGCACTCGAGAGAGATAATTACTTTAGAAATTAGCGAAATCTGATAGTAAATCAATTTAGAATACGTAATAAATTGGAGTTATAAATTACAGTTGGTGGTTGCACTCTCCGTTCCAAAGTTCCCTCTCAGCAATTTCTGTTGGCCAGGCATTTCTTGATTCGAACATAAAGGTCGCATACCTAGGTCTTCAAGTCGTCGTGAAAAGGTCTTAGCTCCCAATATCAGCCTATCACCCACACGGCGTAATGCCAGTGTTTCGCAAGGAAAGGTAGCACCCACATTCTAGGATTCTCCAGAACGGCCCGACCTGGACTCGTGGCTTCATTCAACGGAGCTCCAACAGGTATCGATTCGGGAACAAACTCGACTTGAGTCTCAGGATAACTCAGGCAGCGACGTAGTGGTTGACATTCCCGGTATGAACCTCATGGACATTCCAAAGCAGTTTTGTTGTTATTCTACTCCCGGTATTGACCTCGGGATCGAACCATATGATGGATGATGGAATGGCAGCATTCTTCAGCTCACAGGTTTCCAGGAGTCTGCCTGAGGGTCAGATCCCCGAAACCCGGAGTGAGCGTTGCAACGTGAACTGCTTTCAGGAAATTAGTCAGGCGAAAAGAGAGAGAAAAATAGTGAACACAGCTTGTATACTTCTCAAGTTCACAATTTCACGGACCTGGACGAAAGCTTCAATATCAACCAAACCAATGAAAAAACATAAAATTTCCCGCCGAGAAAAAGGTTCTCACGGCCAAACGCTAGCATGTCTCGCCCCGATGTCTCGAGAACCACCTGCCATAAAAAACCGTTACAATACTTCAAATATCGTCAGCAGACCAATGTATTGGTCTGCTGACGACATCTTCTTCTTCAAATTCCCCTCTGACAAATTAAAATATCACACGCAACATTACTCGCACTGCAACCCTAATAAAAAAATTTCCCTGCAACGTCAAAAGTCTTCGTTCTGATGTCTATTCGTACACATTCTTCCATCTTACGAAATGTATCCGTAATTCTTCCATCTTACCAAATGCATCCGTAATTCTTCCATCTTACCAAGTGTAGTTTGTATTTCGATTAATATATATGCCTTATTTCTATTTTAGTTGCTGTTTCTGAGCACGATGAGAAACGCCTCTGTAATAATTATTACTCCTTGCAAAATAATCTTTATATTTAATAATACAATAGGGCATGATGAAATAGACATCCCGTCGATTCACATAGTGCACATAAATAAACATTTCTTAGTGTGTGTAAGTGTGATGAATAATATGCATTTTATAGATTCCTGTCATTTCTGGTCTGTTATTGTTTTCATTGTACCAGGTTGTAAAGAGTCTTGCTGTCCCAACCGGGAATCGAACCCTGGATCTCCAAACTGGTCAGCCGATGCTCTACCGTTGAGCTACTGGGACGAAACTGCAAGCTCTTATAGTCGAAGTGGACTCTGCATCCTCCACCCTCTAATGCCAGTTTGGAGGGCAACTGATCATCTGAATGACCACATCCTGGTATTTTAACCTTAGGTTAGCCTCCCGCTACTGCTATTTTTACCCAGGTTAGTATCCTGCGTGGCCGTTATCCTCTCAATGTGAAATTGGCTCTCAATCGTCTAGAGTTCATTGAATCCGTAATAGTCGTGCTAGGGTCACTTTTAGACTTCCGACATTTTTGCACTAACCTGCAGGGTTGATTTGTTCGGGTGCCATTGTAAAGAGCCTTGCTACCCCAACCGGGAATCGAACCCTGGATCTCCAAACTGGCCATTCGACGCTCTACCGCTGAGCTACTGGGACGAAATTGCAGCCTCTTATAGTCAAAATGGACTCTGCAGAGTGTTTAAAAAAAGATGCAACCCGGCATTAAGATGAGAGTCCTTACGCACAAGGTAAATTTTATGTCTATGGGTAGGTCTATACCACTGGACTCGAAATCAACCAAAATGTATAGTTTAAATCCCTTGGCACACGTCACATTTTGAACGTATCGATTCCGGTGATTTGAGTCAGCTAGGTTGAATGGATAGAGATAAAGATTAACGAATAAATAGAGATTTCAAATTTGGTACACGGCTAATCATTCGATAAAGTCCCCCCCGCCCGGTAAAATCGATTTTCTTAAACATGCATTTGAAGAGTACTCTATACCAGTGCGCTCGAAATGTGAAATTATAGTAAAAATTCTTTGCAATTATTTCATGAAAATGGTTGGAATGGTAGATTATTGGATAGGAAAAAATTATACAGTTTCAGTTTTGTAATATTTGCTACTTTAGGTGTTCCGCACAATTTTGCCGAATAAATGAGAATCGCCTTCTTTAAAATGATATAGGGACTGGTTCATGGATAAATCGTTTGATAAAACTACCGAGAAGGCATGATGCTATCAGAGATAAAAAAAACCACAATAATTTACTAGCAATATTATACACTAATTTGCAGGCAGGACAGTACAATATTTTAAATGCATGAATAAATCGTAAAAATGAGAAAATAACTCCACTGAAAAATTTAACGTGCGCCACATAGAACGCTAAATAGGATTAGTCGCCTCCAGTATGAAGAAAATTGGAAGATGAATTCGTATAAGGTTATAAGAAAGAAAGCGATATACGGGATTTAGTGTTAATTGAGGCCAAAACAGTTTGACTGAATAAAAATAGCTAAATTTAACGCCTTTCAATGCCAATAAGATAATTAAGATATGTGGTACTTGGACTGATTTCCGGATACGATAATACACCAACTTACACTAATAGTATTGTGTTCGTCACCTATTTAATGTCATATTTAACTTTTAAACTTTTTAAATGTGATTAACGCATCGAATCGTCTATTACTTTCATTCTTATATTCTACTGTCAATTTTTCTTTTCTGGAAGCATTCATTCTGCAGTGGACATTAAATTTTAATAAAAAAAGAAGCAATGAATATCAAGTAATGAACAGTACTAAGAACTGCGCACTCTTTCTGATAAAAACTACCATATGATTTCCTTAAACGCATTAAATATTCTAACTGTTTATATGGGATGTCTGACTCTTCTGTGGACCTCACAGAAATACTTCTACAAGAATTAGTTGAAAGAAACAATGGAAAAATTTTGAGCAATACATATTTCATCACTCCTTAGGGGCAATGGTTATTTCTACTGGGAGAAATTATCTTTTATCCCAAAATATCAAATGTAATGTATGCATGTTTTTGTATAAGAGAAAATATCAATATATGTTATAAATGGACATACAAGTCTTTTTCGTTAGAATTTATTTGCAGTAAAGATAAAAAATAAATAAAAAATAACTTCATAGGACACTTTGAAAATCAGCGAATCTTTTAAAATTATCATGATATTTTAGCCATTTTTTTCTACATATAAAGGTCAGTCTAACTTAAACATACAAAATGTTTATCGAGCGTAAAAATATAGAATTATATAATAATGTTATATCTCGCGGAGATATATGGAAAGCGATACGCAAGATGTCCCGTGTAAATACAGGTTAATAAAGTTGTGCTGGGCCCATTCAAAGTAAATATTTAACTACTAATATCATTTGGAGAGTTCATTTTAATTAAAAAATACTGCATTTTAACTTTCTTCTTTGGTAATTTGAAACTGTCTCTGAAACTCGGCATTCCATAATTTAAGAAAATGTTTCCTTGAATCTGTAATGAAGTAATCGGCTGTTTAAAAATAAAGTTTTCAGAAAAGTAAATATATACATATATATATATATATATATATATATATATATATATATATATATATGTAATAGTTTGAAAATCCAATGATAGAATAGAGAGAAGTTGCCTACATAAAAAGAAGTATTAAATAGAGGAGTATTATATGTCTAATGTTATATATTAAACGTATCTTTTATAGTTGTATTTTTATATATATATATATATATATATATATATATATATATATATATATATATATACATATATATATATATATATATACTAGGAGCATACCTGTTCTTCGGACGGAGTATATACTATAAAGAATCTTAAAATTCACAATAATGTGCAAATTCCTATAGTATACTAAATGACATTTTTAATCAAAATATGTGTTAAAATATTTAATATAATGCTCTTAAAAAGAAGTTTAAGAATCTCTGTTTTCGCTATACAAAATTATCTTCAGGGGCAAATCTGAAGAATAAAACATCCTCGCCCCTTTTGTAAGCAAATTTACAAAAAAAATATGGAGTTGAATCAATATATACAAAATAAAAGCGTTAAAATTGTATGGGACCCGTACTACTTATATACCCCAATATTAGAAGATATAACCTGTATTAGTAGATTACATGTATAAATTGCAAATATCAATAAACCCGTAATATTTAAACCTGAAAGCAGTAATTGATTCCAATATATGTCAAAATGAAAATGCTAAAATTATATGGGAAGATATACCCGTACTACTTATAATGTCGTAGATTAGAACATATGTCTGAGTGGTAGTAGAAGATTACCTGTATTACAATATGAGTCTCAAAAATCTTTGTCAAAATAAAACAGATGGAGTAATATATTTAAACTATAAATAGTCCCCGTGATCTTCATATCACTTGATTCCAATATATGCCAATATATGTCAAAATATATGCCAATATACCTGTACTACTTATATTCTCGTAGATAAGACGATATACCCCTGCATTGTAGAAGATTACTCATACAACGTACAGAGTTTCAACATTTTTTGACATAATAAAACAATGCAATAATAACTTGAAAATATCAATAATCCCAGAATCAATAATCCACAAAAATTTCAATAATAATAGTGTTTAAACCTGTAGATCGTAATTGATATTATCCAGTCAAAAATGCAATGGCAATGACATTTGTTTTATATAAATATCTTCATTATTCGGAAAATATTTAATAAAAATCGTCTGCCATATAAACACATTGGATTTAAATCCGTTGCTAAGAGACATATGATTTGTTTCAAATAAATTTGGGGACAAAATATCGTCTGAATAATGCTATCTCTATGGAAGAATTGGCGACATTTTTAAAAATCGCAAAATTGATCGCCAAGTAGGACTATAGAATTAATAGTTCCACTTGGCGACAAATTAACCGAACATCATCACAATGCTATCCCCGAATAAAACACATTTATTTTCATTTATTTAGTGCAATTTTATCCATTTCATGATATTTTTATGGGCGCGGTAGCCCTGTGGTTAGCGCGCAGAAGTTGCACTGGGTAGTCCCGGGTTCAATTCCCGCCGCTGCCCAAACTGCTGCCGTGTTCACGCGGAGTACGATCACGTTAAACATGTGGGTCCGAGAGGTTGGTGGTAGAGGAAGGAGGGTACGGTCCCTGTGGATGCCTCCCCCACTGGGTTCCGGTCTAAATTGGGTGGCACTTCCCGGCCGTCCAAGCAGATACCTTACACCTTTCTGGTAGGTCGGACGGTCTGGGTCGAAGAAGAAGAAGATATTTTTATGGATTTACAAACATTTTTATCAATTTGGTGACATTTTAAATATTAGCTAAATGTGTTACTAAGTAGGACGGTTGGACTGACAGACAAGTACTAACGAAACAACATTTCAGTACTCTCTTCTAACAAAACAAAATAAATTTTATTGGTTTAGCGTAGTTTTTATCAATTTGGCGACATTTCTGTCAATTTGGAAACGTTTAAGGAGAGTTGTAAAGTTAACTATATCCTGCCAAATTCGTAGTTCTGAATTTGCGAATCTGAATAAAACATCCTGATCCTGTTTGTAGTATATACTGAATGAAAACACTAAAACTGTATTAGAAAATATATCCGTTCTACTCTTTTTCTGTTTCAACAAACGGTTAAATGAATTTACTGGCTAAACACAATATATAAATTTATAAGCTAAACACAATATATGAGTTTATTAGTTAAACACAATATATAAGCTTGAAAACTCTTTGTCAAAATAAATTAAAGTGATGTACGCATTCTGCAATTAATATAATTAAAAGAAATGTCAAACGTTCATTTATAAGATATATTTTTATATCCATTTATTTATTATTCAAATCTAAAAAAGAACAATAAACATTAACAAACACATTTCATTTAATTACGTTGCCGAGCGACATGATATAAAATAGGATCTGTCTCATAAAATTCTAATAAGTAAATAGTAATTTTGATTTCTTAATACTTTTCATTGTTGATTAAAATCTTGTAGACTATGATGATAGATTTTCCATTTAAATTCATGCTTCAAACATTCATAGTTTCAAACAATTCATGTTTTCAGAAAGTGACTAATTAGAACAAAAATCTTCCACCATACTCAGAGATAAAGTTTAAATGCACTTTGATGTTTTAAACAAACGATTTTCCACCTTTTCGTTTGGAGGAACCAGGAAGTTAGGGAGTAGATTGGGGAGTAGGGAGTAGAATGATGAAGTTTGGTTTTTCATAAATAACTCAACAACAACTGGTCCTAGAATCTCGAAACTTGGTCAAAATTTAAAGAGGGCTATTTCAAAGTTACCCACTAAATTTCATCAAATTCAGTTCAGCTGTTCTTCCGTGATCATGGGACAAACAGACAGACATATTTTCAATTTTATTTATATAGATTAAATAATAAAAACAAACGTTCAGTAGTGCAAATCAGTATACTATATATATATATATCTGTAATATAGGTTACAATAATCCAAAGAAGAAATATTTCACGTTATCAAAATCTACTTTAATATATGACACTGGAACAGATATAGTTGCATAGACAGGCCGAGCTCCGGCAACCAGTTCTCTCTCTCAAGAAATCTCAATGCCGTCTGCGTTTGTTCACAAAACACACAGTTGCATCAGCGGGGGAGGGATAAGGTGGTATGGGAAAGATGCTGTCCTTGCGTTCATTATGCTTTTAACATATGATGGGGATGCAGTTTCATATGAGAAAGTTTACCCAGAGGTTAAAATTAATGACCATATATGGTATAGTCGAGGAAAAGAGGAAGTGCTGGCAGACTTTGTTAATATTAGTGGCGTGGGATAGAATTTAATATAGTTGCAATACGTGCTGGACATAAAATATAAATTTGGAATAATAATTATGAAAGAAAAGGGAGCGTTATTGGGAAAGGCTTAAAATATATGTATCATATATATATATATATATATATATATATATATATGTATTATTGTTTTTATAATAATTAAAAAATATTTAATAAATTTAAATATTATTTATTAACAATTTTTAATAATTTTAAATAATTATTCGGGATATTCGAATATTCCAGATTTGGATAATATTTGATTTTAAATATTAAAGAAATTTATTGAAAAATTCACTATTTGAATTCAAAAAAGAAAAGAAAGCTATTTTCAATTTTCAATTTGTTATTGTAAAGTTCGTTTATTTGCGCATTTATCGCCAATGTATCATTTACTGGTCGACCTAAACGAGACTTAATGTACTGTTTGAAAGTACATCAAAATTAACTCAAAACTCAGTAAATGAACAATATGGGATGGCTAATCACTGATGGATCGCTGGTTACCGGTTTGATTTTCCTTCTTTACTTGAAAGAGCTCTTCAGTTTTCAATTTGAAAAAATACAACAATATATTTAATGATTAGGTACTAAGACTATACTCTCTGAGATATGTTATTACCACCTCTAATTATTATTATTGTTTTTTCTTCTGTCTTCCTTTTTTATGCGAATGCATTTGTGTTCATATACTCCGAATTTTACATATATTTTTCGTTTCTTTCTTATTCGTCACACTAAGTGACGTTATCATATAAAGTTTTGTTTTTTAGCCAGTTTGATGTATGGTCCAGCTCTCATGTGGCTTCCCGGTCGAATCTTTTTTACACTTAAGAAGAAAAACTATATATTTCCAAAGCGTACGTCTGCTTTTTATGCATTACCAACGCAGCATTTTAAGTTGTTATCGAGTTCACATATAATGTGTTTGTCGGTGTGTATGCATGCCACTTTCTTTGTGAGCAAGTACTAAGACTTTAACTATTAATTTCACCTTCATAAAACTATAAGATATTTCGAAAACGTCCGCTTACAAAAAATCAATAACGCCGAAAGAAGTGTAATACTTTGAAGTCAGATATGAAACTCATCGCAAAGTTTCAAAGTTTTACTTTCATAAGTTGTAAGAGGATGTTTTATATCGCATAATAAAAGAAGGAAGTTTGAAATATACCTTCAGTAAATATTTTTATTTTTTTGAAACATGTAAATGAAATGTTACAGTACTTTTCTAAATAAATCCTAAATTTTTTAAGATATTCTATTGTGTAACTTATCGTAGATTATTATGCAAAAATACACACATCGAAAGTTGGAAAATTATTTAAATGTAAAAATAGACTTTAATTTGAAATGCATTTTTCTAAATATGTTTTAATTTTATTGATGCTTTTCGTTTTCGAATCTGTTAATGGTGCCTACATATAGCATACTACTGGGAATTTAACATTCATTATATTTCGTTCTAATCATACCATTAAGTTGCATTTTTATAGTCAAAGACATGACCATGGACAGTTGTAGTAGGATTTTATGCATTCTTATTCATTTAACAAAATATAGGACTTCTTGAGAAGGAAAATTCCATTATCTAGGATTCAAATTTTTCTATTGCATAAATTATATATAAACAAAATTTCTGTATTGATTAGCTGTACTCTGGTGTAAAACGCTTTATAAATATATTGAAAGGATATATAACAATTATATATTTGCCATAAATTAAAGTACATGATGCCCAACTAGACTAAAAATAATTCTTAGGAAAAATAGTTAAAATAACTACCTGGCAATCCATCCTTTTATAGACATTTTCGATTGAATAAGCTTAAATGAATGTGATCAAATTATTATAATGTAAAGTATTTCACACTATTTTTTCTTGTCCGCTTTCGTACACACTCATGTTTGGAAATAGTTAAAATCTATTTCAATGTTTACCATAAATATTTAACAGAAGTTATTTTTATATGTTAATGTTCATAATCTTACTTTAGTCTATAAATATATGGTATTTTAAGCAAGAAAAGGGTATTTCAATTTGTAAGAAAAACACTTTTCAAGTTCCAATTTGTAAAAGTGCTCAAAATCTTACATCTGGGAAAATTCAAATTGCTTTATATTAACATAGTTTTGCACTTGAAAAGGATTTTTACGTCATATATTTTTTACACAAATGTAGTTGCATGTTTCAAACATCTTTTATGCATCTTCAGATAAATATCATTAATTATTTAAACAGAACATGAAATGAGGCTTTAATGTATTCTTTTGCAGAAAATAGGAAATTTGATAAATCAGTCATGGATGACCTTATCAACTTTTATTTCTGAAACTCTTTTTACGTAAATAAATTCTCTAATTTATGACTAATCATGTTATTTAATAAAAAATAATGATTCTCTTAGATATGGTAGCATTTTCTCTCACGTTATAATTTATAGTCCATTGTCTGTGAATATTCATTACCCATAATATGACTTAAAATGACAGAAATGAAATAAATGACGTTCCAATGAAGTTGTAAAAGCATGTAATAGAAATATGTTGTAGGAGTGTGCTGTTTTGTAAAACTCTTTTAATGAGTAAATTGTTGGGATTAAATGAATTTATTACTATATTTTGATTTTATTTAACATTAAACTTATCTCACGAAGTCGTAATTCTATATATATATATATTTATATATATAACTTGAAATATATTCTGAAATATCTGTTTACATCATATCTCGCTAATGTCAGAAAGTAAAGAACTTGTATATTGGTAGAGGTCAGAATCTCTAGTTATTTCGGTAAGATTTCAAAAATGTACTTAATATCTCTGTATATGATCAATTGAAAAGAACACATATCTCAACTACAATTTCCGGCTGGTCAGCTGACGTCATATCTATTGATTTAAGAAAAGCAGATTTTTCTCTATATTAGAAGTAGACCTCATATTTTCTTTCTCCAGATTTGTAATCATATTGGAACTTCTGATCTAAAAAACCTCCTCAAGGATATGTTACTATACAGGAGAAAGTCTACACGTTTCTGTGTAGGCATTCTTTAAAAAATGCATTGCCAGGTGAAGAAGGCTGATGTCCAAATTTTAAAAATATCTGTACGAAGGAAATGCAAGTGTTGACTTCAAATATACATATCATAACATACTTTTTATGACAATACAGAACGCTGAGGTATTACACTCCGAAAACATTGAACAATGAGATGTGCCAGGAGGGTACCTGATCAGACATTTGAATGCCTTTAAATATATATTAGGGCCGTATTATACAATCGACACCATAATTTTTAAGTGTATGCTAGTTAGGTGACTACAATTGTTTCGAGGGCGAATTTAGCCCCCTTCTTTGAACCAAAACAACATAACGGACTCTTAACAATTGCTAAGATCGAACTACAACAAGGTAGGCGAAGAGAAATGCAAACAGATCTAGTACATCCAAAGCAAAAATTCGCTTGCAGGTGGTACCAGTTACCGAATAAACACCCATAAACTTTACCTTAAACAAACACAACCATAAACATGATGTGAAGAAGGAGCTAAAACGCCCTCAAAATAATTGTAGTCACCTAACATATTCCTACCTTCTTCAAGGAAGTACTGTATGTTTTATTCTTACAATCAGCAGTTTTACTTATTGTGATGACAGTTAGCGTTTACATAGCTTATTAGATTGATTTTAAGATTAAATTAACAAAGCTGTGCTGATTTTTATGCATATTGGACTGTATTACCATATCTGCATTTGAAATATCTAAGAATAAACAAAAATAATTTATGAATACTAACTGAATATGTTTAAGCGGTAACTTAAAAAGTATTTTACTAGTAAAAATAAATACTAACATAATAAAACATGTAATACACACAAATAAATTACAAGTTTTTAAATAGTTTCCGAGAACGATGTACTTTATTTCAGAAATATGTCTAGATTAATTGTTTTATCTCTTCTTATTTTTTTATTTTATGCAGCCCTCGCGGAAATTTGAGACTGTAATTTGTCATTATGAGTCCCAAATGAGTTCCACTACATCAGGAGTTTTGCATAAAAACTACTTTCGCCTCCATGTGATGTAACCATTCTCACAATTAAATTGGATTAAATTAGCATGATTCTACTGATGCAGTTTTCGTTTAATATTTTAAAATTTATGTTGCTTCTTTTATCTAGATGGCATCCTCCCAATGATAATAAAGTTGAAAATATTAAATTTCTAACTTGGGATTTTTTATCCAAATCAAATCAATATTTTAGTTTCTTTTGCTCTGTGCTACGTTTTTAATTTTACGAACTGTTATTAGATAAGTTTATGTAGGGAAATATTAAAATGTTCTTGCTATCAAATATCGGTCTCTTACATTTTGAACAAGTTGAATACATTATAAAGTGAGACATGGATTTTATTTTATTTCGAGCTATCAGCAGAAATAATCGTAGGATGCTGGAAAATGTAAAAATCAATTATTTCCTAGTGCTTTCTGATTTTTTTTGTTAAGTTTTTATAAAGCATTTTTTACCACATAAAATATTTGTAACTTATTTTTTTAATAATGATGATTGAAATATTTTTGTCACTGGTTTTAATTCATTTGAATGCAGTATAATGATTGATTCTGAAACTTCTTTATCACTGGTTATATCGTTCCTTGTTACATTTTCCAATATGTTATAAATATGTTCGACCTTTTATGCAATCAAATTTTCTTTATCTGAAGCCAACTTGAACTTAAAGCAAAATGTAAAGGAACGAGTCGGTTTTAGCAGCCTTAGAATGGTTTGAAAACATAAAATATATAAGGTATCGGCACCAAATAAAACATAAAGTCCATTTATAATTTCAACGTCCTAAACGGACGAATTAGGTAAATTTCAGAAAAATTGAGATAACTTATTTAAGCACAAATAAAGTAATAATGCAGCATACAGCTGTTTCGAGGATACGCTTACTTACCTTCGTCAGTGCAAGAAAACCAAAAAACCAGAAGCCAAAAAAAAAATGGGCACAATTGAAGGAATAGAAGGTTTTATATACCCATGTCCTGGATTAAGAGACCACTTGAGAGGCAATCAGAAAGCAGGATGAAAAACTATCTAGCCAATCTGAAATGAAAAGTACCACAAAAAAAATTAACACATAAATATATCCCAATAAGAAGAATCAAGTTCAAATAAGAATAAACGACACCCAACAAGACGAAAAGGAAATGAAACCAACACATGCGAAATAGAACAATATAATGAAAAAGAAAAAGAGGCACTTCACTAGACCAAGGACCAAAATATACTACTTGTTAAATAATTAACTAAAGTAATGAAATTTTTCTCGATGTTGTAGACTTAAAAAATCAATATCATATATTGACATGCATTTTTGTATATTCCTTGAAGAAAACCCAGAACGCTGGTCAAAATTATAGCAATGTTCAGCAATATATAGCAATATATATCAATAATTTCGACTACCGTTTTGATCAAGGATCATAATAAAATGCATGTCAATATACGATCGTTAGCTAGGATCGCACAAAAATGTGCGTCAATATATGATCTTTTTTAAGGCTCCCATACCTAGAAACATTCCCGTAATTTAGTTAATGACTTGTCCAGCACTCCATTTTTTCCCCGGTCTGACGGAGTGGCAGTAAAGTTTTATTTTCTTTATATTTGTTCCATTTCTTAAATTTTGGAGCTCTAATGTGTCTTTTTGACTTACTTTTCGTCTTATTGGGTCTCATTTTTTCTTGTTCGGATTTGATCCAACTTGGGATATTTCTGTGGTAATTTAGCGCACGCCAATCTTGTGTGTTACTTTTAGTTTCGGATGGACTGGACTGTTTTTTATTCTTTTTTCTGATTGGCTCTCTGAGGTGAACTTCGGTACAAGAATTCCCTTCTTCTCCTAATTGTGCCCATTTCATGATTTTGACTTCGGGTTTTTGGGTTATCTTGCACTGACTAAGGAGACCCAGATTATCTTCGAAACAGCTGCATACTGCACTATAATTTTGTTTATACTTTACTTAAGTTTTCATTATCATTTTTACAAAGTCATTTTTACTTATTTATAGGTATATTTAGCTTGATTCTTTCAGTTTCTGAGTGATTGTGATTTTAGAATCGATTTTACATTGACGATTAACAATGAAGGATTTTGCTTTTATTGGAAAAGTGAATTTATACGTTTTAAAACAGCTATCAGGGTCAAGCGTTTTATATATACATATAAACATTAATTCAACAGAGCAAATTACACTTTTTGCCTTGCATCTTTTAAATATATGTATTTAGAATGATACTATTATGGAAAGTGTTGAAACTAAACAGTAAATATATGTTTCCTAATAAGCTAAGTCTTCCTTTCTGCACAAAATTTTTACGCAGATATTTTGCCCCTTACTTAATATTTTGATTTTAAATCAATATTAAACTATTCTGTACGCCCCAGATATTTTGTATATTAATATTATATGAGAAGGTGGTTAATTGGAAGTTATTAAGCTTCATTGCTTAAAGTTTTTCACTTCTTCACATCCAACAGAACAGTTCAAACTAGAAGATATTATATAAATTGATTCTTAGGTAAGCGCAAGAACCCAAAGTTTTAAGCCACCAGAACCATCTGGAACAGATCGTACTCCTGACAACAAATTCAAATGTAACATATGCCTGAGATAGTCTTTTCCAGTTTAAAGCTTCAGTATTTTAAAGTTAGATTTTAAGCAGTTAAGAGGAGATTGGATAAAACTTTCTGTCAAGACAGCAGATGAAATTAGGAAAATAAGTCGCGGATCAAGATGGAAGTCTTTCAATTATAAAGCCTAAGCTGTTACAAAGGCACGCTTTTATTGCAAAATTAAAAAAAAATCAACAACAATGAAATGTTAAACAAATCAAAGTTTCTGATAGACAAAAGTCAGCTTATTTTTTCATAATTCTGGTTGAAAAACTGTAGACTAGTCAATACTGAAATTGAAACATATTCAAAGAAATCGTAGGAACATGATAGGATATTATAAATCTGAGGTTGAAAAAGCAGCATTGATCGACCTGGATGTAGTAACTCAGGAAAGATTCTACAAAATCAGCTGGTATTATCCGTCTGTTGGAAAATTATATTATATAGAATGTGTACCAACTGCAATAAATATGTTCACGAAGACTGTGAAGGAAAAAGAAGCCAAATTTAATCTGTCCCTTATGTTAATCATGGCAAGTGTATGGAAGCAAAAATACATTAAAATTGTCAACATTACTATCTCAAATTAAGTATTTGCTTTCTTAGAATATTTTACAGGACCATTTACACATTTTAAAACACAAAGCAATACAATTAAGATTTGAAGTAACAATATTTATTTATTAAATGATGGCACTTTCTATGGGCTATCATTATACATCTTTATTTCCAAGATAAAATATATTTTCCTAAAGCTATAAGTGTTATTTTATTCCTCGCCTCTTTCATGGGTCTTCCATAATCCATCCATTCATTGTTTTAAGTCTGAAATTTGAAATTTTTCTTTTTAACAATCCAAAAATACAATAATCCATTGGGGATCAACCAGTTAAATGTTTATTTGGTTGCATTAAGATATATTTGCGATTATAGACAATATTATTTTATATGAAGATATCACATATTTCATTGAAGTTTACTTTATAATTTTCGCATCAATTTAAGTGCTCACATACTGTATAGTATAATCCAGTCTGTGTAACGTTTTAGGCAAATAAGTATCGCATGTATTGTCCATTAATTTGTTTTATATTGATGTTTACGATTTTAAACCTATATTTGTTTGGCATCCGAATATCTGGAAAATTTGATAATCCAGCGCCGCTGAAGTTCCGAACGCGCTGGATTAAGAAAAAGTTTTAAAACCTGGAAAAAGTTTACTGTAAGTGAGTTCACTGTACAATAATTAATTTACATAAAATTGCAAAATTTTATCTCTTTAGGTGATATGTTCCTAAAACAACATTGGAAAGCTAATATACGCAAATGCTAGGATTGTACATTATCGGAATTTTGTTCATTGTTTTACTGCTAAATTTTTATCTAAATAGGGCATTCCCTTTATCATTGTATTTATTAATATTGCTAGATTTATTTGCTAGATTTAGTATTATCATAAATAAATATATAACATAGTTATGCAGAATAGATAAACATTTATAAATATTGTCGTAAGATTTGTAACTTATTAATATGTAAACAAATGAAAATTTAGAATAGGACGTGTTCATTTCCAGAACTTTAAATCCTTTTTTCGTAAGTCAATAATTTGATAGAAACATAATGGATCATTACCTCTGGCAAATTTCTATTTATGATCCTAAATGCACAGAAGACATTAGTAATTTAAGTTTTATAACCAATTCTATTTTGATGTTGCGCAATAAGCTCATACAAAGAATAAATAAAATTTGTTTATTGTCATAATTGGACAGGAATGCAGCTATTTCTTATAGTATATGAAGGGAATAAAAATGTGCATTTGTATAGAGAAACCATAAAATTATCATATGAAAGTGGGGAAAGTGTCTTATTATATTGCTATTTTGTACCATTATTACTCATATATTTTTTCCGAAATATGTGAGACCTTTCTTAAAATGTATCTCGATAGAAATAATATTTTTAAGAAGTAGATGTTTCATTCAGTTTTATTCAAAGTTTGAGCTCTGATAATATATGAAGTAAATATGATTCATGCATTTTAAATGGAAATTATATCTTATTAATTTAATAATATATTATCAATATCATACAAAAATAATTTATCCCCTGTAAAAAAGGAATATTTAACAATCCACACTAATAAAACACGTTCGGCCATCAATGTTAGTATTTTAGTAAGTTAGAATGTATGAAAGTCGCAATCTAAAGAATAGCAATGTTTTAAGTGAGAGTTCATGATCTTATAAAATTCCTGAAACTTGAAAAAATTCAAGAAATCTAATATAATTTTTATTATTTACATAAAAATTGTCCCAAAATTTTAAAATTAAAAATACTGTATACACTACTAAAACACTAACTCTTCGTATAGTAAGTCTCTGTTGTTCCTAAATGCAATTTTCATATCTTGGTATGTGTACGAAACTTTCGAAAATTAAAAAAAAATAGATACTTAATTATTTACAAGATCCACAGCAGAATGTTTTAATATCGAATTGTACTCGTGCACACTGCGTTTTTCAGAATGACGACATCTAAAACTATTTTGAAGTACCCCAATGAATTTATATTTCGCGCAACTCTAAATTGATAATTATTAGTACTGATATCACCCGCAATAAGCAATACAGTCCATATATTCAAATATTTCAATAATTAATTCATTAATTTGACATCAATTTCGTTTTAGGGTAATTTTTTCAATAAATCATTTATCAAGTTCACCAAATTGATCACTAGCCGTTAAAGACAAACGGAGAGAAGAGCATTTGTTATACGTATATGAAATACAAATCGAAATGCAAATCAATTATACAAAGTATCGTCTGTAGTGAATGGAACAAACTAGATCCACGTGAGTGATGTTAGCAAATATTACATATGAAAAGTAAACATATTTCACGATATTTAATATTTTTTTTAATTTTATGTTATTTTTTTAGAAATTTATTTGAAAAGACACATTATCTCGAGAACGGTTATATGCTAGCGTTCTGAGGTTTATAATAATTATTTTCTAATAAAACATTATGTAAGAAATGATTATTTACGCAACAATATTAAAGGTTGTGATTGTTTTATAATTTTTTTTAAAATTTCATTCGAAAACTTGGGGGGGGGGGGTCTTCTGAACATTCGATTGCGTTTAAAATCAATAAACTTCCAGTATTCATTGATTGTAAATTTTGTACCAAATTTCGTTTGAAATGCTCTATTTGTTCGTGAGATATCGTCTCCACAGTCTCACGTACAGATACACACAGGCAAACAGACATCACCTCAAAAAGGTTCCATCCCAGTCCAGGGATGCTTGAAACGTGCTTTTTCGTTAAAATGACAAATTCGAATACTTTCCCAATGCATTACACTATGTATATAGGGAAAGTATTAGTAAGTAAATGGGCAAGATGCCCGCGAAGCGTTTCATGGCGTTCTGTGTTCGGGCAGTGAACGTATGCGGATTGCAAACACGAAATACGTGGATTGCACACGGGGGTTGCGGGCCTAGTCATCGTAATCCACTCAAACCTGAGGGCGTACACAGCTCAGCGAGGATATAGTACATGATCGAGAACTACTGAAAGAAAGCTACTTCAGTTAAGATCCTATAAAAAAGCACAGCAGTCATGGCGTAGATACGCGTGTGTGTGCTCGTATTGTTATTTTATGCTCTAAACGAGCATATTGCTAATGCATACTTTGGTTTAGGAGAATTTGCAGTGATGCCTGGTGTAATTTTAACCAAAAGTTTTCAACTTAAATTCCGGACAACGACGGGTGCTCGTCCTTCTTTTCCGTACGAATAAAACGTGTGTGTGTGTGTGTGAAAAGAGAAGTGAAGAATGGTTTCGATTTTAAAGGAAAATATATTTTATTCAGGCAGGCCGAGTGTTGCAACTGCATCTCAACTTTAAGAAAGATATAGAGTGAGTCATCGAATATGAATAAGAATTTACGATATGGGAAGTTTGCGAGTTATTTATAGATCAGTTTATGGGTACGCCTTTCTTAACTACAGGTTAACATTTAAATGCAAAATTCGCTTTGAACATGCAAAATTTTTGGCTATGTGGCGTTTCTGTCTGCTTTTCTTTGCGAAAATTCTCAGAAAATATTTTTTTAATGTCTCATATCTCGGATATTTTTCATTTTATGAGATACTTTGTCTACAGTTTTTGAAACAGAAGCAAATAGACACATTTTCAAACAGAAGTAAATAGACAAATTTTCAAACAAAAGCAAATATGATATATTTTCTGCGAATTTCAATCCTCATATCATTAGAAGAAGCACAAACAGAAAAATACGACCGGAATCATATGATAGTTAAAATGTCTATATATTTTATACAAGATATATTATATGTGCATTTTAAACCGAAAATATCAAACTATAATATATACTCTGAATGTAACCATTATTGTTTCTTCTCTGTACGAAAACTCTGAAACTTTAAGTAAATAAACAAAATATTTAAACAAGATTTCATTTTAATTAAACTCTTCATATTCTCTATTAAAATCCAAAACTCAACAATCTAACATTATTTGTAGTAGTCTAGTTGAAACGGTACATTCTGCCACTATTAAGTTCAATGCAAAGCCATTGAATTCCGAATTCCGCTCTGAAATAGCTCTGATAATAGTGGGGAGTCAAAACGGGAGTTGCTTTCACTTATCTCTGTTATTGCGATGGGGAGGAACACAGGCGTAACAAAAGCCTATCTCTGCACACCGTGTCGTATGGAGGAGATAATGGCGTGTCAGACCAAGGGAGAAAATGAATAAAGGGAAGCGTAATAATTGTATAAAGATGATAGCTTTGGGACTATGTGAAGTGTGTTTTATCGTGAAACTGCTGCGTATTAAAATATAACATGCAAAGCATATAGCTTGTTTTTTTTCTCTTGGCTTTATGAAAGTTTTAGTAAACGTGAAATTTCCAATGTTGCTGAAACCTCTGTCTTGCAGTGTTTCATGTTGTCTTTCAAAAGAGCTTAGTAAGTACCCAGCAAACATGAGTGGCAGTATAAGGACAGCTTAGTACATGTAAAGGATAATAATTTAAAGTTTTATGGAGTTATGCAGAGTCTGCAATATAAAGATCCCAATGAGTCTGTGGATTTTCAAAATGTAAATTTTCAGATTGGGTGATAGAATTTGAAAACTCGTTATTAAATTTAGCGGAGGGTAGTTCTAGCTCAATGTGAACAAAATTTGTCTAGGCAAATTTTAGATGATGTAACTGTGCTTAAGGGCTAGCGTTTTCATTAAATATTACATCTCCACGAAAAACATAATGCACTACAATTCGGCAAAATGTAAAAATAATAAATATATATACGTATATACTACATACGAGTACATATGCTACTGTTCTTTATAGCTACATACTTCAATATGATTTATCGATGATTATACACACTTTTATAAGTAAAATCCATTAATAGGTCAGAAATATATTTTTTTAATTTATTAAAGTTAAGTTTCCCGAAGATTTTAAAATCGAAGGCAATAATTCACAAGGAATATGAAGCATTGATATCGTAATGACCATCTTGGTACCTTGAGAGAAAATACGTTAGTACAGCTGCCTGGGACACTATATGATGAGTTTAACTTCAAAACTCACTATCTCAACTTTGATTATTTTACGCAATCTGAAAAAAAAAACCATTAAATCATTTTAATTTAAAATATATCTGTACTATAAGTTAAAATGATTAATAAAGATCAATTTAAATAGAGGAAAACAAATTTATTCCATGGTGAAATAACAATATTTGTCTTTAAATATTGGAAAGTGTGAGTATTGCACCTAATTTAAATTACAAGAATTAACAAACCATTTTAAAGATCAATATGGTAATGGCCTTTTTTGGTATCGCGGTCAAAGCTATTGTGTTAAAATGCGTTTTGGTGACTGGCTGAGAAAATATACGAGGGTTCTAACTGAGAAATTCACAATCTCCAGTTTTGTGATATTTTACAATCTACGTAAAAACGCATTAAACGTGAAAGACATATGAATTCAATTATTTCTATGCCATAAGTTAAAATGATTCATAAAGAGCAATTTATCTAAATTAAAACAAATTTGATCCATAGTAAAATAAAAATATTTAGCTTTGAATATTGTAAAATCTCACAAAATCGTAATTTCATGGTAAAAATCTTCCCACCAAGTAGGAAAAAAAATCCTCCTTCCCAAAAAGTTATGAAACCTCAAAATGCTTTGTGCCAAGTCTCCGCAAAACCGGTACATTCCTCAAATCATAGGTATCCCTTTTTAGTCATTTTAACTGACTGGCTATGATCCTAGCTACCTAAGCTAGTACAGTTCCAGATCTGCTGGAACTTGGTGCAAAACATTTAGAGATTTCATAGATTTTTTAGAAGGAGGTTTTTGTTTTATATATATTTGCGGAAAGCTTTTTACCACGAAGTGGTGCTTTTGTGAAATTTCAATATTTTTACAGAAATACTTATCAGCATGATTATTCAAAAATTCTATAGCACGCATTGAACATTTTAATATATCGCCGAGCACAATGTATTCAATTTTTTTCAATTTTGGAAATTCAAAATCAAATCTGTCATCCATTTTACAAAGAAAAGTATGCACCTCCACCACAACACACAACATGAGCAATCATTAAAATTGCAGTAATTTTGGCTGTACGTCCGTCAACACTGGAGAAATTGTCTGAAAACTCATGTTTTTCAACTTTTCAAATTCTAAACCAATTTTATCTTCAAGTTCAATAAAAAATATATCCACCTCCCACCAGAACACACAAAATAAGCCGTCATTGATTAAAAACTGCTCAGTAGTTTAGACTGTAGTTGCGCCATTACTAAAATAATGGCTGAAAAATCATATTTTTCAACTTTTCAAATTCTAAATCAATTTTATCCTCCATTTTAATGTATCGACCTCCCACCAGAATACGCAAATTGAGCAATCATTGATTAAAAACTGCTCAGTAGTTTGAGATGTACGTCCATCAACACTGAAGAAAATGGCAGAAAAATCATGTTTTTCAACTTTTCAAATCCTAAACCAATTTTATGTTCAAATTTCATCAAAAATATATCCACTTCCCACCAAAACACACAAATAAGCCGTCATTGATTAAAAACTGCTCAGTAGTTTAGCCGGTAATTCCGCCATTACTAAACAATGGCTGAAAAATCATATTTTTCAACTTTTCAAATTCTAAATCAATTTTATCTTCCATTTTAATGTATCGACCTCCCACCAGAAAACGTAAATTGAGCCATCATTGATTAAAAACTGCTCAGTAGTTTAAGCTGTACGTCCGTCAACACTGAAGAAAATAGCTAAAAAATCATGTTTTTCAACTTTTCAAATTCTAAACCAATTTTACATTCAAGTTTAATCAAAAATATATCCATCTCTTACTAGAACACACAAAATAAGTCGTCATTGATTAAAAACTGCTCAGTAGTTTAAGCTGTACGTCCGTCAACCCTGAAAAA
Source organism: Amaurobius ferox (assembly GCA_951213105.1). NCBI lineage: Eukaryota > Metazoa > Arthropoda > Arachnida > Araneae > Amaurobiidae > Amaurobius > Amaurobius ferox. The sequence continues at coordinate 37,167,318 of OX578141.1, read as the reverse complement.
ATAATGGCTAAAAGTCATATTTTTCAATCTTTTAAATTCTAATTCAATTATATCTTCAAGTTTAATCAAAAATGTATTAACCTTCAATCTGAGCGTACAAAATGAGCCAGTATGCCTTAAAATGGATTCAGTAGTTAGAGCTATAGGATGTCACCCTGAAGAAAAATATAAGCCGTGCCAAAAATTGTAAAATGTGCATTTATAAACTTTTCTTGGGTGCTGCTGAAACAATTCTGATTTTTGGCCTGCTTTTTTCATCTTTGTGGTAATATTACATAAAAAATTTCAAGTCAATAGCTATGATGGGAACTAAAATACAGACCCCCTCTATCACGTCACATAAAATATACACATGCAAACTACAGATTCGGAAATGATGACTTGTTGGGGTAGAACACTGACATACTCTTTACAAGCAAGATCAATCATGCATAAAGCATTAATTATGAAACACTTTCCAACTTCAATGCAATTTTATTTAAACATCTCTAAAATGCGATACATTCCTCGGTAATATTTTTAAAATTATCACAGTAATACATTAATTTATTATATTTGAAAACTTAAAACTCCATCGAAAAAAATGAACTTCATTCAAATGACGGCATTGAAATATAAATTGCCTGGTTTAAACATCTCTAAAATGCGATACATTCCTCGGTAATATTTTTAAAATTATACAATAATTTATACAATAATTTATTATATTTTAAAACTTCATCAACTTATTCAAATTTACTATCAAACTTATTCAAATGACATAATCGAAATATAACACGCCTGGCTCTCTCTATAAAAGCAGCATTTCATTCAAAAACTTTTTTCCATTCATATCATCATTTTCATTCATTTCATTCATCACAAATTATGAAATTTATTATGATGTTTATGAAATTATGCTTATTCCTAAATTTCATAAAAATCCTATTAAATTTAAAACAATAACTAGTGGTCATAATACTTACTCTACTACTGCGAATAAATTACTACTAAATTCTTTAAATCTAATAAATGATAGTTTACGTCAGTCTTGCAATAATTACCTTATTCTAAATAATAGTAAAGAATAAAAGAATAAATTAACATCACTTAGAAAACTAATAGGATTTCAATCTTTTGATTTTAAAGATCTTTTTAATAATATTAAGATCTCAGACTTGTATGATGTAATTTTAGCTGCATATAATGCTTATATTACTAATCTATGAACTCAAACCAATTTTATAAATTTTCTTAAACTTCTTCATTTTGTTATTCTCAATAAGTCTATTTTCCAAGGAAATAAATTATACTTACAAGTCTCAGGAGTTCCACAGGGTGGCTGCAGTAGCAGTATGTTAGCTAATTTATACCTTTATCTTTATGAACAGTCTTTTATTTCAATAGATTATAAATTATACAGATATGTTGATGATCTGATTTGCTTAGTATATACTGAGCATTATGTCATAGATGCATTTCATGCTATGCATATAAATAATCTAAAAATTGCCAGCAATTTATATAAATATCCCTCTTATTTTGTAAATGGTATAGTTAAACAATTTAGATTAGCTGGATTTTTATGAATTTTATTCATAGATTTTTATATTAGTCTGACGACTCCATTCTCTTGTATTAATAATATTTTTTATTTTTACATCCACTTAAGCATTAGCCTTTCTATTATTAGCCCCTCCTTTTAGTATCTCTGATCGTATATTTTCACTTATTCTTGCCTTTTCGCATTACTGTTATTAATTTCTTACGAATGGCAACAGTAGATCATTTCTTTTTCCTTTGCGAATGGCAACACTAGTCTCTTCATTCTGGGTTCCCGGGAACGACAGGTTCGTGCATTATATTCCAATTTTTATTTTCCGGGTATTCTTGTTTCCTTTTATGTTTATTCTTTATATATGTTGTCCAAGTAGAAATAAGTAGAAATATATAGTAGAAATATATATATATATATATATATATATATATATATATATATATGTGTGTGTGTGTGTGTGTGTGTGTGTGTGTGTGTGTGAGACCAGAAATAGATCTCACACCAGTTTTTGGATAGCAAACAATGCTTCATTAGAAACGACGGCAGTGTTTACAACACTTTGACCCGAGAGGTGAAATTGGCCACAAACCTACAGACTGAGGTGTAGCCATGAGAGTGTTCAAAAAGAATTACCAATTACAGAAGATGTCTGGGCGCAATGCCCAAGATCGGCTAATCACAGCCAAGAAGGCGTATCAAAGGCAAAATCCTTAGACAAAAAGAGGCGGCAACCACGAGATGATATTACACAACTTCTACGAGCAGCATTGGGCGCGGTTAGTACTTGGGTGGGTGACCACCTGGGAACACCGCGTGCTGTCGTGACATTTCGGGCGCGGTATCCCGGTGGTTTGCGCGCTGGAATTGCATGCTGCCACAACAGCCGCCGTGTTCATGCGGAGTACGATCACGTTAAACATGTGGGTCCGTAAGTCCTTCCGAGAGGTTGGTGGTAGGGGAAAGAGGGTACGGTCCCTGTGGATGCCTCCCCCACTGGGTTCCGGTCTAAATTGGGTGGCAGTCTAAACAGTTACCTTACACCTTTCTGGTAGGTCTGACGGTCTGGGTCTCAACAACAAAAACAACAACGACTTCTATGAGAATATAAGTGAGTGGTTATGAAACAAGTGATGATGTAGTTAGTAAAGTCAGAAGTGAGAGTGCGGAGTCCAGAGGCAAATGTGAAACGACAATATCCTGATTACAGTTTCTAGAAGTGTTCCAGAGTTCAATGAGCAGATGCAGTACGTGCAAGGAGCCCAACAATTCGAGCTAAGGCCAGTACGATATATGCAGATTCAAGAATTGTGGTCAATGACAGAGCAGAAAATGAAGGTATGTGCCCATAAATGAATGTTGAAGGTATTAAATACAATTTTGGCATTTTTAAGCCAGGGTCTCATATTGTCTCCCTCCTTCGCAAGAATATGAATGATTATTGTAACTAATTTAATAATTGAGATAATATTAATAATAAATGATCTTATGTTAAGTTAAAATGGTGTAGTTCATTATAGTCTTATATTAATTATTATTCTATTCCAAGGCTAGAGCTAAAGATAAAATAGGTGGGTAATAGCGGCACGATGAAGTGTTAAACGAATACAATAATTTACGGCCATGTTCTAAGAGTAATTAATTATGGCTCTTAAAAGTTACTTTCAAAAATTTGTTTTGTGTACAACAATATATATATATACATATATATATATATATATATATATATATATATATATATATATATATATATATATATATATATATATATATATATATATATATATATATATATATATACACAAATATGTAAATATATTTTTTTAAAAGTCAAATATTCCAGTATGCACTTTAACTCACTCAGCAAATGATTGCTCTTTATGCTTAATCGATGCATGCACTTTAGTAAAATAAACAAAATGCTTAGGTTACCATTCATTTCAATTGAACTTCACACATTTTGCATTTAAATCTAATATTCCATAATATGTTGTAACCACTTCAAAATATTATCTGATGTAGCTCGGATGAAATGACATATACTGCCAGAATTAAATTCAGTGAAAATCCATTGAACTCGAAAATCCACTCTGATATAGCATTCATAATAGTGGTGAGTAAAAGCTGAAGTTGTTTCAACTTATCTATGCATTTTGCTGGAATGGAGAAGAACAGAGGCATAACAAAGGCTTCTATCCCCACGTCCAATCTTGAAGAGATGAGATAACAGTGTACAGAGAAAATGAATGAAGAGCAGCGCAATAATTATGTTGAGATGATAGCTCTGGGACTACTCTAAATGTGTTTTATGATAAGGCTGCTATTTATTTGTATCTTGCGTGTTGGTCGTATCACTTTAATTTTTCTTTACCTGTTTTATGATATGAGTGTTTCAGTTAAATGAAATTTCCAAGTCGTTCAAAGCTGTTCATTCCGTTTTTCGAGTTGTCTTGTGAGAATGTGCGGTAATCTTAGCGAGATAAATTGAATCACCAAATTTATATTTGGTTCAAACTGTCTAATAAATTTACATTCTGCACAAACTTTCTAAAATATTTACTTTCTTATACATTTCATCACCTTCACATCCTTCAAAAAGGTATATGTAACAGTATGCTATAATTTCATTTCATTTATATTCCTTCTATTTTTTTTATCTTACCAATGCTAGTTCTACGACTTTTTGAGAAATAATATGAAATTTGAAAAAAATTCGTCAAGGTATTTTAATTTTATACCCTTATGTTTTTTTAAAAATAGTTTTTTAATACTTACTCTGCAAAAGTAGAATGCAATAACTAATAATTTGTGAAAATAATGTGTGATCAACTACACAACCAGCTTACATATTTATGCAAAATTATATATTCAGAAAATTTTAAATAAGAAATGAATTTTATATACACTGTATTTGTACCCATAAATGCCTGGAATGTAAATTAATATCTAAATTCTTTAGATATACAGAAACATTTAAATTACAATAGAGTTCATAAAATCTCGTATTCATGCCCAATTTAAAAAAAAAAATTCTAAATTCAACAATCGATACTTATAGTAATGAGGATGCAATGACAAATTATATCAGTATTATGGTCAATCCAAATCTATTGAATTTCATATTCACTCTGCAACAACTATGCTAATCATAAACACCATGATGTATTCCGAACTGTGATATCAATGGCGAGGCATAGCGGTTATTTTCACTTATCTATGTATGCTTTTGGCTTAGAGACAAACAGAGATATAGCATGTGCCTATATCCGCACCTAATGTCACAGACAGAAGATAACAAGGTGCCGGAAGAACTGAGGAAATAAATGAAGAGAAGCATACTAATTTGTATAGAGATGATAGCTCCAGGAATATTCAAAGTGCGTTTTATCATGAAGCTCTTAAGTGTTCCTATCCGACGTGCTAATACTATTGCTCCAGTTTTTTAATGCTGAATTTATAGATATTGATTTATATATATATATATATATATATATATATATATATATATATACATATATATATATATATATATATATAAAATAAATTTGTAAATAAATGAAATAGAATTTTTTCATTTAGCCTAGGAACTGCATCCAGCGAACGCCACTGGTGAGTTCAGACTATCAGTGTTGTTCTAAAAATGATTGTACTTCTCTTCCATACATTATCCCGATTTCCATGAGCCTGTAAAGGGTGTTTTCCGAAATCAACTCAAAGTTTCATTATTCACAGAACTAATATTTTCACAATAGCTCAAAATAATTATTTCATCATCCCCTTAATATTTAATGACCGTTTATTCATATTATTCATGGGTTACAGTGATTTTGTTAAATTATTGAATTTATATACAGTATGCAAAACTTCCTTAAAGAAATCAGGCATATGGAAATTTTTCATTAAGGAAGTATTGCATGTGTTATTATCACAAGCAATAGTTTTATTTTTCTCAGTAGATATAGGTTTGCTTGCGCACCAAACACGTGCACAATGACTTCCTTCTCCGCGTTCCTTCTCCACGTTGAAGTTTTTCATAGATCTATTTGTTTTCCATAGAGTTAATTAATATTGTTAAGATATGGCTATTGTTTACTAGAGTTTGAAATCTAGAAATTCTGATTTAGATCAAAATATATGCAACTCTTCGATATGTGACATAGTTTTAATCAATCGAAAGTTCTTCACGTCAAAAACATACATTCAATCTAGATTTTAGTGAAATACAATGCTAAATTAATAATTGTTATATAAAAATAATTATTAGCTAAATATTTGACAACGTAGCTAATAGTAAATTAGATTTCAAACTATGGATTTCAAAAAATATTGTCATAATCTACAAATCATTTAAAAGCAGATGCCATTTTCGCGAAAAATGTTTTGTCAAAGTCCATTCAACAAAATTTCCCATGGATTTTGTGCCCAAATCCTGCGATACATGCATTTGCATAAATTTGAATATATGCCAAATTAAAGAAATCCCTCGGGAAGTTTTTGTACACCAAAATATTTGTCACATCGAAACCACGCTTGGATGGATGTGAAGTTCTGTTTTCTTTCAAACCAAAATATTTGACAGTTCGTACGGGAGTTTTGGATCATGTATTGTAAATTTCTCCCAACTGTTTTTCAGCTATATCTTTTTAAAATAGCTTTTGATTTATAATGTGTTGTTGGATTACTCAAAACCGATGTTACACCCAATAATGTTCTACATCGTTTATTTTCTTTGCAAAACAATCCAACCGTATATGGAAGGTTTATTAAATATTAATTTTATACAGAATCCTGATATATATTATTGAATATGGTTAACTTTCATTAGAGAATGAAATCTACATATTGATTGATCTCAAAATATGAGTAACCTTTCAGTGTGAAACACGACAATATTTAATCAATTTGAAAATCCTTCGCGTTAATAGTATTCAATCTTTTCCATGAGTAAAATTCTGTACGAAATATATAATAGTTGTATTAACAAGTCGTTATTACCTAAATGTTTGGTAATATAGTCAACAAAACTTAGGTTTCATTATATAGATTATAAAAATGTTGCAATAATCAGCAAATGGTTTAAAATCCAATAAATCTTTTAAATCCAATAAATCCAATAGATTTAGCAATAGTTCAAAGTACAAGCAGCAAAAGTTTTCCATCTGAAAAATATTGGCCAAGTTATAAGATAAGCACTGTTTACATGAAGTTATATGTATGTTAACGAAATACAATTCCTTTGGGTACATTTGTACTCTAAAATATTAGGTACTTAAAAAGCTAACAGGAATGGATGTAAAGTTTTGTGTATTTTCGAATAAAAATAACGCGGGAACTCGTAACAGAGTTTCGGATAATATATTGTAAATTTATCCCACTGATTTTCAGCTAAATATTTGTAAAATTCCATTCGTCGAATAGATTTTGTACTAAAATGTACTGTTGGTTATTTCAGAAAAGGTATTGTAACCACAATATTTTTAACTCGTTACTTTTCTTTACAAACTTTTAAGACTTGAAAATGCTATAATGAAATATATAATAGCTATATGAACATATAACAAAGCGGAATGTGTCAGTTATTTGACGGCAATTATTTCGAGAACGTTATAAGTTACTTCTTCAGGTCAAAAGTATTCGCTATTAACCACCGTTAAAGACGAAATACCTTTTAATCATTTTCTTTTGAATCACAGTTCGATCTTAGCGGTTGTTATGGGTGCATACAATTTTTTGGCCTGAAGAAGGGGCTTATTATGAAATCGAAACAATGTCGTCACCTATCTGACATATGCCGGTTTCTTCAAGGAAGTTTGTAAATTATTATTTTATAAGCAGTGGTTTTATCTATTGGATAAATATTTCATATCATAGTTAACGGTAAAATAATTATGCAGTCACTATTTTTAAATGCTCCCATGTTTGGGATATCATTTAGAACAGAAGTTTTAAAATGTTGGTTTAAAATAATATCCAGTTACGTATAAACATAGAACGCTAATTACTGTTTCAGTCTTGAAAACTTTCTCTGCAATTTAATTCCAAAATTCAAAATTTGTTTTCGTTGAATAATTGCTAACGCAAGATATAGTTTTATCTGAATACACCTTAGTCATTTACGTACAAAAAACTTACTAAACAAAAAACAAGAAAGATCAATCATGCTTAAAGCATTGATTATGAAACACTTTCCAACTTCAATGCAATTTTATTTAAAAAAGTCGAAAATACAATACATTCCTCGGTAATATTTTAAAACTTATCACAATACTACATTGATTTATTATATTTGAAAACTTAAACCTTCTTTGAAAAAAATGAACTTTATTCAAATGACGACATTGAAATATAAATTGCCTGGTTTAAATATATCTAAAATGCAATACATTCCACGGTAATATTTTTAAAACTATCATAATACTACCATAATTTATTATATTTGAAAACTTCATCGAAAACAACTGAAATAAATTCAAATGACGTCATAGAAAAAAAATCTGATGTGGGCAACACATGACTTTCCTTATATAATGAAATGAATTTACTACTTTTACAGTAAAATAAATAGGTTTTTCTTCTAGTAGATACTAATATCCTTTCCAAGATATTGACTTTTCGACAATTAGACGTCATTTTCATTGATTATCGTCATTTTTATCCATTTGGCGAGATTTTCGTTAATTTGGCAACATTTCAAAAAGTCGCCAAGTTGGCGACATTCCGCCAATTTTGTCGCCAAAATCTCGCCAAGCGTTATGGACAAAGACATAAGTTATATATATATATATATATATATATATATAACTTATTAGATATTGAATTTTCGACATATATTATATAACTATTATTATATATTTATATATTATATAACTTATTAGATATTGAATTTTCCACAATTAGTCGTCATTTTCATTGATTTAGCGTCACTTTTATCCATTTGGCGAGATTTTCGTTAATTTGGCAACATTTCAAAAAGTAGCCAAGTTGGCGACATTCCGCCAATTTCGTCGCCAAAATCTCGCCAAGCGTTATGAACGAAGAAATAAGTTATTCTTACAGCAGATAAATTGGCGTTCAAATGCAAATGTATTACTCAAAGTATCTTTTTTCATGAATGGAACGAGCTAGATCCACGAGAATGATGTCAACCAATTTATCGCATGATATTATATATGAAAAGTGAACCTGTTTCTCAATAGAAAATATTTTTTTTCTATTTTATTTGACTTTTTGATAAGTTTTTTGAAAAATGTGCAATATCTCGAGAACGGTTCATGTTAGCGTTCTAAAATTTATGTCAATCGTTTTCTTATGAAAAATTACATAAGGAATGTCTATTTACGTAACTTTATTATTGGTTTTGATTTTTGGACGATTTTTTCAAAATTTCATTCGAAAATTTAGGGGGGTTCTGAACATTCGATTGCGTATAAAAACAATAGGCTTCCAGTGTTTACAGATTGTGATTTTTGTACCAAATTTGGTTCGAAGCGGTAGATTCGTTCGTCAGTTATCGTCTCCACAGACCCACTGACACACACACACACACACACACACACACACACACACACACACTCACACACACACACATACTTTCACACACACACACACGCACACACACAGACATCACTTCAAAAATGTTTGATTCGTGATCAGGGATGCTTGAAACGTGCTCTCCCGTCGAAAACTCGAATTCGAATTTTCGACCCCGTCACAATACTTTCCTTATACATTATGTATATAAGGAAAGTAATAACACGCCTGGATCTCTCTATAAAAGCAGGATTTCATTCATTTCATTCATCACAATGCTATGATAATTTATTTTATTTAAAAATTATGACCATGGAGCTACAATTCATAAACTCTATGCTTGAAACTTCATCGAAAGAAATCGTCCTTCTGTTTATAAAATCAATTAATATTTCATTCATATCAGCCATGCAGACTCCATGGACTGATTATTTTGTGTTAAAGAAATACAGTAATTCTAATGCAAATCATTCTACATATTTTGCTGTTTACATTTTACATAGGTGAAAAATAGGCTTAGTTGTAGAAATAATCAAATTTGAATGAGAATTTAAACTCAAATATATTGTCATTGTGTTGTTTTAGTATGTAGATGCACAGAATTTAAGCAAAAATAAAGTAGTTTTAGGACGGATACAACACTCAATATGAATTAAAAAAAACTTTAAAAAATCAGGATTTTGAAACAAGATGGATGCCATATATCATTTTGAAGTGGGTCATGTGATCGTTTCATATCATGGTCATGTGATCGTTTCATATAAGATGTGTAATTATTATTTTAATTTTTATTTTAAAAACTACTGAATATATTTCGCTGAATTTTTTTTATATATTTTATGGAACAATTTAACTATTACCTAAAATTTTCGAAGCAATTTGCGAATTTTAAATCCGCTTAAAGAATGTTTGAAAAATTAGGTCCCATAGGGCTCAATGTATTTCATTTTTTCAACCCGGGTTCAATCCTAAACTAATTGGGTGATATTATTCATTTATATTCCCATAGGTCCTACAGACCGTCTGAACAACATACTAAAATTTCATTTTGATTAAGTCATTTTTACGGCAGATATCGTGCTAACGGACAGACAGACAGACAGAATGAACAAAGTCATAAACACTTTTCAACTTTGTTGTAAAGTGTTAAAACAATAATTTGGTATGATTGCCGGACAGTAGGTCACATATAATTTGAAATTAAAAAGCATATTCAGTAACATGCATACCCGAAAGGAAACACCAAGTTGAACGTGACAGAAACGGGGAAAAACATAATAAAGAAAAAATGTAGCAAATGTGTAGTAAATTGGAAGAAGTAGAAGCTCAATGCTTTGGTGATAGACTGACTTTAGCGTTAGGTCTCAGGAGAAATTAAGTCAATGTTGTTCTTTCGCACTAAGTTTTGAACGTGATGTGTTTTTCTGATACCCACTGTTCTTTCTCGGGAACCTTGTAAACATAAAATAATGGAAACAATCCTGTATTCAACTAAATATTTAACGAAACTGACGGACTTTAAAAATGTTGACTATATTTTTGTCTAGTGTAAATTGATATGTAGTAATATTTTAGATTATGGATTATATTTAGTGTTTCTATAAACATAAATATTTGCTAATCTTTAGGTTCTTTAAAAACATATTTCATATACTGTGTTTGTTAACATAGGAAAAGAAAAAATGTATAGAATACGATTTTAAGCAAAATATTTCGAAAACCATGCGATCAATTACAATTTAACTTTTTCAAGCAATAAATTCACGAACTATTTAGCTATAAATGTTATTCCTTTACACTGAAACGCGAAATGACGGTAACATTACTCTTTGTCTGTCATAACTTATAATAATAAAAATCTGATGTGGGCAGCACATGACTTTCCTTATATAATGCAATGAATTTACTACTTTTACAGTAAAAAAATAGGTTTTTCTTATAGTAGATATTTATATTCTTTCCAAAATATTGAATTTTCGACAATCAGTTGTCATTTTCATTGATTTAGCGTCATTTTTATCCATTTGGCGAGATTTTCTTTAATTTGGAACATTTAAAAAAGTCGCCAAGTTGGCGACATTCCACCAAATTCGTCGCCAATATCTCGCCAAGCGTTAAGGACGGAGAAATAAGTTATTCTTATAGCAGATAAATGACTATTGGCGTTCAAATACAAAAGTATTACTCAAAGTATCTTTTCTTATGAATGAAACAAGCTAGATCCACGAGAATGATGTCACTAAATTTATCGTATTACATATGAAAAGTGAACATGTTTCTCATTAATTAAATTTTTTTTTAATTTATGGGATTTTTTGATACATATATTTGAAAAATGTGCAATATCTCGAGAAAGATCCATACTAGCGTTCTAAAGTTTATGTCAATCGTTTTCTAAGGAAAAATTACATAAGAAATGTCTATTTGCGTAACTTTATTAAAGGTTTTGATTTTTTGATGATTTTTTTCAAAATTTCACTGCAAAATTTAGGGGGTTCTGAACATTCGATTGCGTTTAAAAACAATAGGCTTCCAGTATTCATGGATTGCGATTTTTGTACTAAATTTTATTCAAATCGCTCCATTCGTTCATGAGATATCGTCTCCACATACTCACTGACACACACACACACACACACAGACAGACATCACCTCAAAAATGTTTGATTCGTGATCATTGATGCTTGAAACGTGCTCTCCCATCGAAGACTCGAATTCGAAATTTCGACCCCGTCGCAATACTTTCCTTATGCATTATTTAAATAAGGAAAGTAAAAATGTGTTAACCGATTTACATACTTTTTCTTTGGTTTATTAAAATTCGGTGGATTTATGTTTTATTCTAAATTATTTTAAATTTTTGAAGCTCGTTTAAAAACGGAAATATTTGAAAAGTTAATCAAGCGATTTATCTCCTGAGATATAACGTGAATTTCGTTATGATTTTTTTGAGACAATAAGGCTGCCTCCAGGAAATATTCAGGATAAAGTTTTATCCTTCTACACCTCTCACCTTACACAAGACAAGGGCATTTAAAACAAGAAACGTCTATAGTTAAAAATGTTTATGGCTGAAAACTGATTCAACCAATTAACATAATTTTTAATAAAACAGAATGGTGAAGACATTTGATGTAGATAATTTATTAATTTATCAGCTTTCTGACTGATTTTTGACATAGGTTCGATGGTTATGTAATCTTCTTTACGTTCAATTTGCTTTTTATCGCTCATTTGTAATGTACACCATTGATAGTTACAGGTAAACCTGCCATTATGAACGTATAAAACATGTTAGTACCAGATCTATCTCAGTGATCCATGACAACAAGGTAGTGGATCTAAAAACATCAATTTTTCTTGTCTCTTACCGCAAGTGATTGTCATCTCAGTTATATTTTTAAAACAAGCGTCTTTATTTCGCATTTGTTATAGTTATTAATGTATATATTGTAGTTAAAGGTCGAAAGAGGAAACTTGGTATGTTAAAGCATCTATATATATCTATTAATTGCCAAGTGTCCGTCTGTCTAGTCTTCTGTCTGTCAATCTGTCCGTCCGTCTGTCTGTCCGTCTGTCTGTCACGCTTTTTTAGGCAATTCGAGAATAGGCAGAGACTTGTAATTTGGTACACGGGTCGATCGTTCGATAAAACCCCCTAGAAAAATCGAATTTTTCAAAAATGTTCTATACCCATGTTCTATACCTATGAGAGGTCGTCCCACACCAAAACGTTCGAAAAGTGAAATGATAGAAAAGCATGCTTTGCGATGAGATAGAGATTTCAAATTTGGTGTATGGGTAAACCGCTAAAAAAAAAGAAAGTGTGCAATTTCAGATTTTCAATATTAGCTACTTTAGGTGGTACCGCACACCAAAATGTTCGATTTCCCCGAACAAATGAGAAACACTTGCTTTAAAATTTGAAAGAGGCTTGAAATTTGGTATATGGGCTAATTATTTGATGAAAACACTCAAGAGAATTTTTTTTTCAAAAATGTTAGTTTAAGAGGATGCTCCAGAGAAAAACGTTCGAAAGATGAAATGATGAAAAACTATGCTTCGGGATGGAATAGGGAGAGGCTTCAAATTTGGTGAACAGGTAGATAGTTCGAAAGGAAGAGTATGTGCAATTTCAGTTTTCTAATATTTTCCAATTTACGGGGTGCCGCAAACCCAAATGTTCGATTTTCCAAATAAATGAGAAACGCATCCTTTAAATTTTGATAGAGGCTTGAAATTCAGTATATGGGCTAATCATTTTATGAAAACACCCGAAATGAATAGCGATTCTCAGAAATGTTCGATTTTCAGAATGTTCGGTGCTCCAGAGAAAAACGTTCGAATGTGAAATGGTAAACACATGCTTCGGGGGGATGAGATAGAGATATCAAATATGGTGTACTCGTAGATAATTTGGATGGAAGAAAGTGTACAATTGCAGTTTTCCAATATTTCTACTTTGGGGTGTGCCGCACATCAAAAAGTTCCATTCTCGGAAAAAAGGGGAAACGCCCCTTTTAAAACGTGATAGAGGTTTGATATATTATATATGGTGGAATCATCTGATAAAAATCCAAGTAATAATGGATATTTTCAAAAATGCTCATTTAAGGGGGTGGGTACGACACACAAAAACATTCCCGGCCACACATTAAACTGCCGTTAACCTCAGGGTTGGCTGTGTGGTCTGGGCCTTCAACACAAAAACATTCGAAAGGTGAAATGATAGAAAAATCAAACTTTGCGATGAGATAGAGACTTCAAATTTGGTGTACGGATAGATTATTGGAAAGGAAGAAAGTGTGCAATTTCAGTGTCCCACCATTTGTTATTGTGGGGGGTGCCGCACACTAAAATATTCGATTTTATGAACAAATGAAAAACGCTTCCTTAACAAAGTGATATCGGCTTGAAATTTGGTATATGGGCCAATCATTTGATAAAAAACCCAAGATTAATACATTTTTTTAAAATGTTCATTTAAGGGGATGCTGCACAGAAAAACATTCGAAAGGTAAAATGATAGTAGAAACATCCTTCGCGATAAGATAAAGATTTCAAATTTGTTGTACGAGCAGATAGTTTGAAAGGAAGAAAGTGTGAAATTTCAAATTTCCAATATTTACTTTGGGGTGCCGCACCCAAAATGTTCAATTTTTCAAATAAGTTATACACTTTTTCTTTTAAATGTGATAAATGCTTGATATTTGGTATATGGGCCAATCATCTGATAAAAAAACCTAAGACGAATAGAGTTTTTCCTAAATGTCCATTTATCGCTGTGCTCCACAGTAAAACGTTCGAAAGGGGAAATGATAAAATAGCATGCTTCGGGATGAGATAGATACTTTAAATTTTGTGCACTGGTAAATAGTTCGAAAGGAAAAAGTGCTCAATTTAAATTTTTTAATATTTTCTTCTTTAAGGGGTTCTGCACACCAAAATATTCGATTTGCCGAATAAATGTGAAATGCGAATTATTCAAACATTTACATTATTCGGGGGTTGCTTATTGCGAGACCGTTGATTTTCAACGGGTATTCGGCTAGTGTAGTAATTAAACCTTGAAAAGTACGCCTTATTGAGAATGAATTTTTGGAGCTCGAATAAAATATAAGTTTCTAATTTCACCCAGAAGAACTGCGGACTATTTAACCCCATGGGTAGGTAACAATGATTTTGACACTAAAGGAAGATACTTTCTAGGTGATCTAAATATTTGTAGATTGCAGATACTCAATGCTACCGGATTTATGATGGGTTTCTCTGATCATTCCGTGATAGAATGCGTTGAGCTTCACAAGAGATCAATAAACTTAGCAACCAGTAAGTACGGAAATAGAATCAACCTTATTGGTAAGTATAGTGAAGTCTACTGCACGCTGGATTATTTACAATTAGTCGATGAGGATTTTGTCACAAATGCAAAACTGCCATCATATTTTGCACATAAATCTAAATTATTTTTGTGTTTGTAAATGTTTATCGCTTCTAAGCGTTTATTTAAACTCTTTTGAAACGCCAAATGGACTTACTTCCGAGAGACATTGTTAACACCCAATCCCTTGTGAGAAGCGACGTGAAACATCCAGCATTTTATACCGCTTTATAACACTTTTATCCAAGGGTATATACGTACACCTTTGGATATACTATATGGTTTATAGTAGCTTGTAATTTATGCGGATGATTCTGGACAATTCTAAAAATGTAATTATAAAAGTTTAATGTATGTTCTTGATTTATCCAAATAGTCATGTTGAATTCGGTTTCACCAGGAATACTAGATTTGGCTTGGGCATTGCCCAAAACTATGGAGATAATTATATTTATTTTTGTAATGGCATATTTGCACATGAAACATCCGTTTATCAAATACAGTTAACAATATGTATTTTGTGAAATATATTTGGATTGAGGAACTTCAACTGACTTCTTGTATTTACCAATTGAAATGAATACTATGCAATTACCTCGTATTGCTCTAGATTCATGAAGTACAAATGGTAAGACAGAAAAACAGAGTATTATCATGTACAGTATTTTATTGGAGTTAAGTAATATATATATATATATATATATATATATATATATATATATATATATATATCCGAGTGAAAAGGAAGAAACGTTAAAACGTTGAAAGGGGAGAACCAAATGCGTTGCATATAATGGCAGATGAGGATTGAGACTCCCCTTCCCGTTTACAGCAGCTTTTACAGCCCGGGCAACGCTCACGGCACCAATACAATACAATGGTCAGTCCCCCACATGTGCACATACAAAGGCACCCGTATACAAGAAGAGCATCGACGCAGAAGGAATGGACGCAAAATGAAAAACGATCCAAGTACCAGAGCCTATATATCAACACTTACGCATGCGTGCCAACACACCAGAATCGCATAAATCACAAAATTCCAACCAATTCCCGAGGGAAACGGCTAAAGTTTTCTTTATTACCGAAAAAAGAATTATAGCATGCCCGTAAAAAATAAATAGGATAGTGTTTTTTTATAGCTTCGGTTACGGTTATACTATAATTCTTTTTTCGGTAATAAAGATAACTTTAACCGTTTCCATCGGGAATTGGTTGGAATTTTATGATTTATGCAATTCTGGTGTGTTGGAACGCATGCGTAAGTGTTGATATATAGGCCCTGGTACTTAGATCGTTTTTCATTTTGCGTCCATTCCTTCTGCGTCGATGTTGTTCTTGCTCTCCTTGTATACGGGTGCCTTTGTCTGTGCACATGGTAGGGGACTGACCATTGTACTGTATAGGTGCCGTGAGCGTTGACCGCGCTGTAAAAGCTGCTTTAAACGGGAAGGGGAGTCGCAATCCGCCCCTGCCATTATATTCAACGCATTTGGTTCTCCCCTTTCCACGTTTTAACGTTTCTTTCTTTTCACTCGGATATTTCCTACTCTGGAGATGTGAGCAGCTTCCCGCCTGTTCCTGAGTGGTGTATTGATTTTGTCGTCGATTTGCCTAAGTGATAATATCGAACTTTAATCTCACTTGTTGTTCTTAATATATATATGTCTCACTATTTGTACCTCATGAATCTAGAGCAATACGAGGTAATTACATAGCATTCATTTCAAATGGTAAATACAAGTAGTCAGTTGAAGTATCTCATTCCAAATATATTTCACAAAATAAATATTTTAACTGTATTTGACAAACGGATGTTTTATATGCAAATATGATATTACAAAAATAAATATAATAACCTCCATATTTTAATAATTATTTTTTAATAAATATTTTAATAATTATTTAAATAACATGAGGTGTTTAGAACCCTCTAGCGAGTAATGTATCGGGTAAAGAGTAACAAAATTCGGTAGGCGTACTCAGTGGAAAATGCAGTTTCGATCTGTAAAAAAACATTACTTCTAAAAGTCGCACCCAGGGGAAATGTTGGCGCTGCAAAAGTGTAGTAGTGTGGATAGTGAATGCGTAAATGCCAAATGATACAGTACACATCAATTTTGTTAACAATGCATGACAACGTTTATTGTTAATTACAAATGAGGTTCAATATGACACCATTGTGATGTTCCAAGAACTGTATGCTTTGCACGACATTTTCCACGACGACTCTCAACATATCAGAAGTGATTTGTCTCACGTGTAACTTTATTCGATCTTTCAACGTTGCGATATCGGGGACATATGTTTGATACACAATGCTTTTATGAAATCCAAACAGCCAAAAGTCACAAGTATTGAGATCGGGCGACCTCGGTGGTCATGCCATGGGAAATGCACGACTAATGATTCTGTTGTCAGAGAAATGTTCCCGCAACAAATTTTGTACCTTAAGTCCGATGTGGGGTGGTGCACCATTCTGAATGAAGGTGGTCGAATCAAGACATCATCGTTGCTACAGTTGTGGAACTACGAAGTTTCTTAACATATCGGCATACCAGTCAGAATTGACTGAACACTGGTCACTGGTCCACTTTGCCGACATTCCTTCCTCACAGAAGTAAGGACCGACGGTAAAAGATGTCGTAAAGTTGCCTGTTACTTTTGGCTGTACTTTTACTTAAATTTTGTAAAGATTCCTGTTACTTTTGGCGAGTAAATATACTATTACTTTTGGCGAGTGGAGAGGTTTCTGCAGACAAGCGTTCGACTTAGTCGCAGCACAAATACGGCAGTTGGGTGTGTTAATAACACCGTTCAAATGAAAGTGCGCTTCGTTACTCCATAAAAGGTGCCACGACCATACATCATCCACTTCCATGCGTGCTAAGAATCTCAAAGAAAACTCGATTCGGGTGGCTACATCGTCAGGAAGCAATTTTTGAACAGGACATATTTTATAGGATAAAATTTCAATATCTGCTGCAGAATTTTCCACAGAGTTGAGTATGGTATATCCGTTTGCCGGTATATTGATCGTGCATTGTTGGTACCCTACACATTTGTCATCTCCTGTTCAATAATATCACTTGCAACTTCTTCAACTTGTTGCTGACTGACCGCTTTGAGTCCCTGGTCTGATTGCCGTGCTAGAGTTCCGATAGTTTCAAATTGTTGAATCATGTTTCGCTAGTTTATTAGGCTCATAGGTCCTCGTAAGATGGACCCCTGGAGACGATTTTTGGAACTATTTTTTTAGAAAGCAAAACCGCATGTTCCACTGTGTACGTCCACCGAAGTTTGTTACGTTTCGTCCAATACATTATACGCTAGAGGGATCTGAACACCTCACGTTATTTTATGGCCCTCCGGTATATATATATATATATATATATATATATATATACCATACAAATGTTCAGTCAAATATAACTATTACAAGAAATTTTACAACTGAAAAATGCCCACATTATCATAGGTGCATTGCAGCTCATACAATATAAGCACTAATAATCGTCTGAAGCAGCATTATGAAAAATCATACCAAAAAGTATGTGAATGGAACTATTATGCAAAATTCTATGAGCTATAATAATTACGTCACGCTGTATGTAAGAAGCTTAACCCTAACACGAATCTTAACCGTAACATGTTATATACGGACTTGCACGTAATGAAAAGTCAGTGTTGATATGGATGGTATAGGTCGTATAGACATCCATGTTGTATTGCTATTCGTATTGTTCCATTTTATCGATCTGGGTCTTCATGTTCGGTTTTCAATGGATTGGATTTTTCTTTTCCAATGTCGGCATGTGGAGGATTGCTTCAGACAAGTCGGGTTCCAGGAACATTTCCTGGCATTAAAAGCGTGCTTCAACCGGGAACAAGGGGTCGTAATCCCCCTTGGCCGTTCGACTTTCCTGTAAGCATCCCCATTCTCCTTTTGTTCTTTTTTCATTTCTTAATCATTTGATTCAATATATATATATATATATATATATATATATATATATATATATACAGGGTGTCCCCAAAAGAATGAAATGCGCCTTAATTCTTTACCTGTTGGAGATATGTGGGCAATGTAAATTGCAAAAATGTTTAAAGTAAAGTAGGAAATAAGACTATTTTAATGAAATAGTCCTCCCATTTGTTTTCAAAAAGTTACACTTTTTAAATATTTATACGACCCCCCCCCTTAGGCAAATTCGGACAATCAGAGAATTTTTATTTTTAATGCAACAAGATCATTTTAAAAAAACCGCATATCTGTGTCTTTAAATTTGAGAGAGTTATATTTAATCGAACATTGAACATTGTGAATGGGGACTGTCATGTCGCAATTCTGCGCCATGAGCCTTTTTGTATTTTCTGCAAGAGAAACATCCTTCTCTCCGTTCGTGCCTGTACAGTGTTTTACTAACACTTGTTTCTATTGAAATTACATTAAAAAGCGCATTTCGTCGAAAAATCGTTGGATTGTCTGGACTTAGTGTCTGGCCGGGATGCGTGACGTTTGCTCGCTGTTGCCGAGGAGGAGCGCGCCGTCCAATCAGGAAGAGGCGCATTTTTTGCGAAGGAGAACCTTGCGTGGGCTCAGGGGACCCATGTTCTCTCTCTTCGTGCTGGAACTCTTGGACTGAAAGGTCGCATCGAAAGTTTGTCGAAAGGAGACAAAGGCCTTTAGCCAAAATGGCTTGCCTTTTCTGGAGCTGAAGAAGCGGAGCCTGGAAACTATTATTAAATATTCTGATGTGCATATTTTTCTAAATCTTTCTTTTTATTCCAGGTATATATCCGTCATCAAACCCCCGGATTGTTTGATGTGTTTATTCGAAAAATGATTCGGACCGGTGAAAATTGGACTGATGTCCTGAGAAAAAGGTTGGTTTTCCCTTCCTCGACATTTCCCCATTGGAACTTTTGACTCAGCTTTAATCCGTGATTACTTGATGCAAATCTGTTGCTCCAAATTAAATAAAATTAAGAGATCAGGTAAATTTTCCTTTTACCGGAATCAATGATTCCGAGGCAGTACTGGCATAACGAGGACCAACCTCTAAATTAAATGGCTCATGTTAAATGCATTTTTGGTTAATTAAATTAGTATTGAAAACCATATGAATATTGAATTGAAATTAATGTGATATATAAATTTTGAACAGAGCAGACATTCAGATTGTTAATACATAAATAAAGCTCTGACTATAATTAGATAAATTGAAGGATAAATAGATATATATATATATGCTGTTGAATTTCTTAAAATAAATATTGATTATTGATTTGAGTGACAATTGAGCCATGTTTTTATTGTGTTATGTTTGCTTTACTCACTGTACTTCATTTAGGATTAATTCTCCTAAACTGGGAACTCCTTTAAATCTTGAACCTGGTGTTTTTGCTGTTAAATTTTTGAGACTAGATATGTCCAATATGTGTCTCTTTGGCCTTTTGAAATTACGATCACGAAGTTGTGGGTGGTGGAGTCGGTAGGTGCTGTTTGTACTGACCCAGCTCCCACAAATTGGTGCCGTATCCCTTTCCCAGAGTATTACAGTGAGTGGAGTATAAATTTATGAAAGAGTGCAAATATTTTATTGTGATTATATATTGCAGTACTAATATGTCGAAGTAAGTTGAAAAATTCTTTTGTGGTGCAAAATATTTGAGTTTAATGGCCATGAAAATTTTTGTTTATGTGTCATATTAAGGAAAAGTGCAAAAGCACAGAAGCCCAGATGCACCAGAGTATTATTTGCATGATTTAATTTGCATATTACATGTTGAAATTGTGTTACATATATATTTTGAGGTACTTGACATACATAAATACACAAAATTCTATATGATATATGATATATGAGTAAATTGAAATTTCCAAATACACACACATTAAAAGATAAATACATGAAGTGCATACATTTATTGGTGAAAAAGTGAATACAAAAGTTCTGTGCACATGCAAAAGTGATTCGAAATGAACAAAAAGTGAAAAAGTTACACGTTGTGTTTTTCAGTGCTCTGTTTACACATAAATAAGTGATTTAAGCGAAAGTGAAATCAATTTTCCACAATAAACTGTGCTTCGTGATAAATTTGAAATTTTTTGGTGAAAAACCTTGTGCTAAAATGCCTAAATCTAGAAATACGAGAGCAAGCAGGAGTAGAGACTCCTCTGCTCAACCAAGTGTGTCCAACCACCGTATCCCTTCGGTGTCTCCACCACGACTTTCTCCAAATGCTGGTAGATCGGCTTCCGCTGTCAGAGACTCTAACAAAATGAAAATTGGAATTGGATCTCAGTTTCTTGGATCCATTCCAAGTTTTGCTGGTAATGCGGGTGAATCTTTTCAGGACTTTTTGGAGAAATTCTCTCTTGTCGCTGAACATGCCGAATGGTCTAATAGAGATAAAATTTTCATTTTAAAATTGAAGTTATCTGGTAGGGCTGAAAGACTGATAAAATCCATCCCGAAACTAAACCAAAGTACGAATTTTTCAGAATTAGTGAATACACTCAAGGACAATTTTATGAAAAAAGAAAATATTGCCAAAAATGTCGCTTCCCTGGTCAACTGTAAACAAATGACAAACGAGAGTGTTCGTGATTATGCAAATCGAATAGAGGCAGAATCATATGTTGCTTTTCCGCAAGATGTAGTGTCTGATAATGAAGATTCCTTGAGAACTGCTATTTTATTGAATGCTTTTAAAAAAGGGTTGAAAATCAGCATTCGAAAGTCTGTCTTATCTGCAAATCCACAGTCATTTGAAGCTGCAAAAGAAATTGCCATTCTGGAAGAAGAAGTGCAGAATGAAGAGCTGGAAGAAATGACAGAGGACATAAATGCTGTGAGAATCGAAAAAGACCCTAAACATGAAATTGAAGAGTTGAAGAATGAATTAAATTTAAAGAAGAAAGAATTTGAGAAATTAAGAAGAAAATTTTGTGAAAATTCAGAGAAGAGGAAGAAAAGACTGAATGAAATAAGAGAAGATCTGGAAAAGAGCAATTCCAGTTTTGAAGAATCTTTCCTGGATACGCCCTCTACAAGCAGATACAATGAAAATGAATTGGAAGAAGAAGATTGGGAAGATATTCCAGTAAAGAAGAAACATAAACCATCAACATCTTTCAGAACTTCTACACCATCTAAAAGATCTGAAAGTAGAAACCGTTTCAGTCAAAGAAGAATTCCAGTTGCCTCACAGGAAGAAGAGTGGTATGTTAAAAGTCCATATCAAAATTATTCTCCAAGAAAGAACTCTCATATTTTTGGAAGACCTTTTCGTAACAGTTCATATAGAAATTCAAATTTTAGAAATTCCTTTGATAATTATAAATTTCAAAACTTCAATAATTTTGGATATAGAAGAAATAACAGATATTTTAATAATAGATTTGGTAATAGAAGGCAATTTAGAAGACAAAACTTTAGAACACAAAATTTTCAATCTCCACTAGTTAATAGACGAAATTCTGAAGTTAGTTTCATGACGGAAATAGAGGATCCTTGCCAAAACAATTTTCCTATTATTCAAGTTTTTGTTGAAGATGTCACACTAAATGCCTTAATCGACACTGGAAGTTCTATAAACATTATCTATAGTGATGCTTTACACAAAATCAATCCGAGAAAAGTACAATTAAAGCATACATCCACTATTTTGAGAGGAATTGGAAGTCAAAATATTTTGGTTGAGAGAAAAGCTTCTTTTCCCATTATTATTGGAAATGAAAGAGATATGATTGAATGCTGCATTTTAAATACACCTGCCCCAGGAAGGTACAACATGATTTTGGGAAATACATTTTTACATGAGAAACAAGTGACAATTACTTATAGACATAAACGTGTGAATTTTTTGTACTGTAGTATTCCTTTTACTGAATTTACCGAATCACAAAGTTTTACTGTGATTTCTGATGATGTACAATTTAAACCAATCGAGAGTTATGCAATAAGCCATGATTTTGACAGAAGAAATTACAATTTTACAAATGATGTAGATTATAGATCCAAAGACACAAATTTTTCAAGAAATTATGAAAATAAGTGTAATAATGGATATTTATTTGAACAAAACAATTTTCATAATGAATTTAGAGACGTTGATTTTAGAAATTTTGATGCAAATGGAAATGAAAGGTCAAATTATGAATGTGAAAATGATTTACATGAAAGACAAATGAATGACAATGTACATACAGACAGATTTTTGACAAAAGACAATACCAGTAACAATGAAATATTTCAGACAGATTGTGATAGACATGATGAAGGAAGTTCACAACAAAACCAGGCAATAGGGATTGCCAAAGCTTTCAACAAATGTGTTCTACACCCATTTTCAGAATCTTTTATTAAATTAAAAAGAAATTACAAAATTGAAAAAGACACGACAATTTTACTTGAACCTATCAATAATAAAGAATTTTCTGCAAACAAAATTTTCGTAGCCAGAAGTATCCACAAAATTCCTGAAAATGACTTTTTGTATGCTAAAGTTGCAAATCCATCTGAAAAGGTTGTTTATATAAACAAAGGCATGAAATTGGGAACTTTCGAAAACATCCATGAATCTGATATTGACATAAATAATAGAGTTGACATTGAAAACTGTATTGAAGAAAATGAAACATTTGATGCATGGGGAGGAGATTTTGATTTGAAACATATGAATATTGCACAAAAAAATTTGCTTTTGAAATTACTAAGTAAATATAAACATGTTTTTGCAAAAAATATGAAAGAATTGTCTGGATGTGACACTATTTTGCACGAAATTAATCTTGAAACTAACATACCTGTTAGGCAAAAGCCATACCGCATTCCACATAATTTACAGAAAGAACTTTCACGCCAGGTAAACGAACTCCTTGATGCAAAAATCATTCAGCGCAGTACATCACCTTACAATACTCCAGTGCTTTTTGTTAAGAAACCTGATGGAAGTTACCGTTTGGTAGCGGATTTTCGAAAGCTCAATAAGATCACTATTGTTGAGAACTATCCGATTCCAAATATATCGGAACTCATCGATAACTTGTCTGGAGCCTTGTATTTTTCTACCCTGGATCTAACCAGTGGATTTTACCAATTGTGTTTACATCCTGATGATTACCCAAAGACTTCTTTTTCAACACCTGATGGCCACTTTGAATGGACCAGAACCCCATTTGGTCTTAAGAATGCGCCTGCATCCTTTCAGAGACTGATGTCTCTGGTGCTGGCTGGCATATCTGGAATTTATATAGATGACATAATAGTTGCTTCAAGAACATTCGAAGAACATTTGAAAAAACTAGAAGAAATTTTTGTAAGATTAAGTAAACATGGTCTTAAATTGAAACCAAGCAAATGCCATTTTTTCAGAAAAACAATTAAGTATCTTGGATTTTTGGTATCAAATGGAAAAGTACAACCTGATACTCATAATTTGGAAGTTGTAGAGAAATTCAAAATCCCTAAATCAATTAAGAATGTGAGACAATTTCTTGGACTCACCGGATTCTATAGAAAATTCATAAAAGACTATGCAGAACTGACTTTGCCATTAACAGAATTATTGAAAACTAAGAATAATGAAAGTAAAAAGAAATTTATTTGGACTAATGAAGCTCAAAAATCTTTTGAAATTTTAAAAGGAAAACTTCTATCAAAACCTATTTTGACCCTTCCAGATTTTAGAAAACCATTTATTTTACATACAGACGCATCAAATCACTCTTTAGGTAGCTATTTGTCTCAAGAAGATGAGAATAAAATTTTGCATCCAATATCTTACGCAAGCAGAAAGCTTAGCGAAGCAGAATGTAAATACAGTGTTGTCGAAAGAGAAGCATTAGCTGTTGTTTGGGCTACAAACTATTATAAACATTATTTAATTGGAAAACCTTTTACAATTTTTTGTGACCAGAAGTCACTAACATTCGTATTTAAATTAAAAGATCCTACATCTAGATTGGCAAGATGGATTGCATCTCTATCACAGTTTGATTATCAAATAGTACATAAACCAGGAAAAGCAAATGTTGTTGCTGATTATATGTCAAGAAATGTAGATGAATGTACAAATACTATTGACAATATTCCACAAAGATTCGTGTCACAATATAAAGTTATAAATCAAAATGTTAATCAAAATTTTCCAAGTGTAAATCAAAGTTCTCAAAGTTCTAATAATGTAAACAATACTAATAGTAGCAATAGAAGAAAATCAGAAATCAAATTGAATCCAGCAAATACAAATGAAGAAAATGAAATTTGTGCTGTTAATAATAATGAAAGTGAAATGCAAAATGAAAATAACATACAAATTGGTCAATTGGAACAAACATTTACTTGTCCCACCTTGCTCATAAGAATTAAGAATGCTCAAAAATCTGACCCAAGGTGCAATAAAATTATAGATCTTTTAGACAAAAACATAAAACCTTACCCACAAACCTTGGTATTTTTTAGAAAAGATGATATACTGTGGTGTACGCACAGGTATCCCAAGCGTAGACATCAAGAACAAGAAAGAGTTGTTGTTCCGCAGGAACTTGTGTCTGAAATTTTATGGCTGCATCATGATTGTCCTACTTACGCACATTGTGGATTCAGAAGAACTTTAGCTTCTGTAAGTAGAAAATATTTTTGGCAGGGAATGTATTCCCAAACCCACAATTATGTTGCATCATGCGAAATTTGTGTGGTAAATCGTGGCTTTAGAAATAACAAAGCACCCATTCAAAGATTTTCGAGGTCCACATACCCATTTGAGCGTATCGCCATGGATTGTGTCGGACCATTACCTATATCAAGATCTGGAAATAAATTCATATTGGTCATAACTGACTATTTTACAAGATGGCCTGAAGCATATCCCTTAGCTTCAATTAAAACTGAAGACATTTTAAGTTGCTTAGAGCACTACATGGCTCAGCATGGTATACCTAAATTCATCGTCTCGGATCAAGGGACGAATTTTGTTTCTAGAACAGCAAGATGCTTTTATAAGAAATTAGGAATAATAAAGAATACTACTACTGCCTACATGCCATCTGTAGACGGTTGTGTTGAAAGATTAAATGGTACTTTGATCAGATCCTTGAAAAATATTGCATATAACGATAAAGATAATTGGGACAATCTGATACATTTTGCTTTATTAGCACATAGAAATGCCATACATGCTTCTACAGGTGAATCGCCTGCTTATTTACTCTATGGTAGAGACTTAACAGTTCCAAATACTTTGATCGCTGGATTTAAACCTCCGACATATGAATCAACATATGATTATGGAGAAGACATGAGATTCCGACTTAAAAGAACATATGATGTAGTAAAAAGTAACTTAGAAAAAGCTGAAAATTCACAAATTTTACAACAGCATAAGAAAGCAAAGATGCCCAATATTAAAGTTGGTGATTTAGTGTATCTTTACACTCCCTTTTTGCATCAAGGCCAGTCAAGAAAACTGAGCTCCTTTAATAGAGGTCCTTTTAAAGTGATAAAACAAACTTCTGCTGTTAACTTTTTGATTAGACATGTAATGAATCCCAAAAATGAACAACTGGTTCATGTTGTTGTTGTTGTTGAAACCCAGACCGTCCGACCTACCAGAAAGGTGTAAGGTAACTGTTTGGACGGTCGGGAAGTGCCACCCAATTTAGACCGGAACCCAGTGGGGGAGGCATCCACAGGGACCGTACCCTCCTTCCCCTGCCACCAACCTCTCGGAAGGACTTTCGGACCCACATGTTTAACGTGATCGTACTCCGCATGAACACGGCAACTGGTTCATGTGAACAGACTGACTCTTTTACCTCCAAGAAGAGAGGAATTGCAAAAATTTTCAAAACAAACTCATGAAAGTCAAAAATTGAACTCTAAGACAAATAAACTTACTCCTGTGATCACCGCTGAGAAAGACTCTGTGAAACTAAAATCTTGTTTAACAAGATCTGGAGATAAATCTCAAAACAAAAAAACTGTGAAACGAGTAAGATTTAATTTGCCAAATAAAAGGGTAAATGAAAATGCTGTTCATGCTAGATCAAATTTTCGTGCAGATCAAAATCAACAATATGTTCAGAGAAATAGTTCAAATAACTTTGATAATAGAGGAAATGGAAGAATCATTTACAATAACAACTATAGAAATAGTTATACACCACACCAAAATCAGTATTACATGACAAACAGAAATACACGTACACCCTATAATCTTAGGAATAAAAGATTTTCACAATATTAAATTTTGGGTTGAGTTCACAATTTTTCAGAAATTAAATTTTGCAAGAAAAGATTTCATTTTAAGTTAAAGTTTATACTTGTTTAAGTTTTATATTTCAATATTGTCTTTTAAAATAGAATTTATGAAAAAATTGTTGTGATTTTAAAAATTTATTGGAAATCTTGCATTAAGTTAAAAAAGTAAATAAGTAATTGATTTTGTGAACTATAATTTATGAATATTTATATTATAATTTAAATAATAAGTAAATTTGTTAATTGACTCTCCTTGGACTTTAAAATTTTTCGAGAGTCTTGTTTTGATTGACTTTGATTATATTGATGTGTTTTAATGTAAAAAAATGTTTTACTATTTGTTTAAGTTCATTAATGAAAATAATTAAAATGGTGGTGGTAATTTGTTGTTCCCCTAAGTAAAAAGGGAGGAAATCTTGATTTCTGAAGGAAAATTTTGAATATTGAAAAAAAAAAAATATATAAATAAATTTTGGAAAGTAAATGATTATTAAAATAAAATTGAAATTAAAGGTGAAATTAATATAAAGTAAATATAAAGAATTTAAGTAATTGAAATAAATTAAGTAATTTGAAAGTGAAAATGAAAAGTTTGAATTTGAAAATTTTTGAAAATTTAATGAAATTTTTTTTTTGAAGATCAAAAATAAATGATCTCTTTTGAAAAATGTTTTTGAAACTTTGTTGCTGAGAGAGGTGAAATTTTTGGCTGATGTGTTGTTAAAATTCTGTTCTCTTGAAATTCCATTTCACATTATTGTTTTTTTTTGACCAGCAGTTTTCAAACATCTACACAAATTTCAGTTAGACATCATATTTTTATGCTGCAACCCCTTTTTCTGAAAGCTGGCTGGTGGACGCAAACATTGGACAAATCTACACGAATCACAGATGAAGAAGCAGCTTAGCAAATTAAAGTTCCGAACTTTTGTGGCAGGACTGGAGTCCTGGACGACAACTTGCTCCGAGCCTACCTAGGACGGTTGTGATTGGCCAGGTGGGAAACTGGTGAAGCTATGAGGATGATGATGATGAAGATGATGATGATGTTGGGATCAGCGCAAGCTGCCCAAAAATTTTGATGATATCCGTGCTTCTGAGGCATGTCCTGGCGTCCTGTTTCTGCTGCAATCGCTTCCTGCACGCGAGTATTTTTTTTTCTTTTTTCTACACCCCTTTTTTAGTGTTGGCAACTCGTTAGTCCCCGCCGAGTTTGCTCTTTTGATGTGTTCCTGCTCTTTTACATAACTGACGTGAATTTCAGGAGAAATTTTTCTCCTTTTCTCTCTCTCAGTAGACAAATGTATATAAATGTAAATTTTTCTTTTGTGACATGAAGTAGTCACTTGTTGAGTTATTTCAGAGATTTGTTAAAACTAAAGTAAATTGAAATTTTAAGATAAATTAAATAATGTAAATATAAATGAATAATTTAAAGTAAATTATGAAAGTGTGTCAGAATGAGAAAATTCTGAATTGTCTTGATGACAAAAATAAGTTGAATTAAAGTTAATATTGAATATGGTGAATAATTGTTGAAATTGTTGAAATTGTTGAATAATGGTCGAAAAGTTGAAATGATGAAAAATTGGAAAGTAAATGTAATTTAAAGTTAATATGTTGAATTTGAAAGTAATTTAAAGTGAAAGTTAAGATTTTAATGAAAGTTTTGAAATTAAATATTGAAATTGAAAAATGGAAATATTGAAAGTGACTTTGTTCTCAAAAAGTGAGACAAATTTTTGAATGAGTGAAGGATCTCATTATCTTGAATATGACAAATTTAATTTAGAAATTAATTTTCAAAATATTTAGCCTTTTGAAAAAAAAAAAAAAAAAAAATAGAATTTTGTGTCACTTGTGTGTTTGAAAGTGACAATTGTTTGAATATTTTAATTGTTTATATTGTTAAGTTTGTAAATTCATATTACATCATATTTTATTTTTCATATCACCTGGTTGATCTCAATGTTGTCGATTGAGACATTGTGTTGTCAGGCAAAGTGCCTTGACAAATTTTTCCTTGAATCTTTTAAATGTGTATTTTTGTAAAGGTTCCTTTAAGATGTGGTGACGCCTTGTCATCCTTTTGGTTTTTTTTTGGTCCTTTCCTGTAGTGATGAGTGGCTTGGCCAGTCATTCAGATCTACAGTGCT
Source organism: Amaurobius ferox (assembly GCA_951213105.1). Taxonomy (NCBI): domain Eukaryota; kingdom Metazoa; phylum Arthropoda; class Arachnida; order Araneae; family Amaurobiidae; genus Amaurobius; species Amaurobius ferox. Next base: position 37,137,948 of record OX578141.1, on the reverse strand, counting down.
GTTGTTTTGAGAATCGTGACGTACGCACCTTTCTCGCCCAAAATTTTTGTTTTAAATTATTTTACACTTACAGGTTCCTAAGATTCTTTGTAAATTTTTGTAATTTTGTGTTGTGTGTTTTTATGTGAGAGAAAAATTTTCCTCACTGTGTTCTGAAAATTTTTGCCTCCCAGAAGGGGAGAGCTGTCATGTCGCAATTCTGCGCCATGAGCCTTTTTGTATTTTCTGCAAGAGAAACATCCTTCTCTCCGTTCGTGCCTGTACAGTGTTTTACTAACACTTGTTTCTATTGAAATTACATTAAAAAGCGCATTTCGTCGAAAAATCGTTGGATTGTCTGGACTTAGTGTCTGGCCGGGATGCGTGACGTTTGCTCGCTGTTGCCGAGGAGGAGCGCGCCGTCCAATCAGGAAGAGGCGCATTTTTTGCGAAGGAGAACCTTGCGTGGGCTCAGGGGACCCATGTTCTCTCTCTTCGTGCTGGAACTCTTGGACTGAAAGGTCGCATCGAAAGTTTGTCGAAAGGAGACAAAGGCCTTTAGCCAAAATGGCTTGCCTTTTCTGGAGCTGAAGAAGCGGAGCCTGGAAACTATTATTAAATATTCTGATGTGCATATTTTTCTAAATCTTTCTTTTTATTCCAGGTATATATCCGTCATCAAACCCCCGGATTGTTTGATGTGTTTATTCGAAAAATGATTCGGACCGGTGAAAATTGGACTGATGTCCTGAGAAAAAGGTTGGTTTTCCCTTCCTCGACATTTCCCCATTGGAACTTTTGACTCAGCTTTAATCCGTGATTACTTGATGCAAATCTGTTGCTCCAAATTAAATAAAATTAAGAGATCAGGTAAATTTTCCTTTTACCGGAATCAATGATTCCGAGGCAGTACTGGCATAACGAGGACCAACCTCTAAATTAAATGGCTCATGTTAAATGCATTTTTGGTTAATTAAATTAGTATTGAAAACCATATGAATATTGAATTGAAATTAATGTGATATATAAATTTTGAACAGAGCAGACATTCAGATTGTTAATACATAAATAAAGCTCTGACTATAATTAGATAAATTGAAGGATAAATAGATATATATATATATGCTGTTGAATTTCTTAAAATAAATATTGATTATTGATTTGAGTGACAATTGAGCCATGTTTTTATTGTGTTATGTTTGCTTTATTCACTGTACTTCATTTAGGATTAATTCTCCTAAACTGGGAACTCCTTTAAATCTTGAACCTGGTGTTTTTGCTGTTAAATTTTTGAGACTAGATATGTCCAATATGTGTCTCTTTGGCCTTTTGAAATTACGATCACGAAGTTGTGGGTGGTGGAGTCGGTAGGTGCTGTTTGTACTGACCCAGCTCCCACAGGGACCATATATCAAATAAGAAATGTAGATTTGTGAAATATCACAAGAAGGATAAAACTGGATGATAATACATAGGATACCCAACCGCGTAGGGAGTACCACTGCTTTATGTAATCTCTGTCTGTGTAATGCTTTATTTAGATACATTTGTGAGAGAGAGAGAGAGAGAGATAAAAATTTGACACATATTAACGTATTTTTGATCTAAACAATTTCCATCGTCAGTTTGTTCATGATCCCTATTTTCACTGATGAAATAGCCTTTCACATGGTACGGAAAAAGTGGTATAAGTCAGATTTTGTCCTTTATCAAAATTCAGCTCATTTTAGAGATACAGATCAGCTTTTTACTGATCTTGTTGCATTAAAATATTTAAAGAAATTTTCTGATTGACCAAATCGAGACCCGTTTGTAACGACAAATGACATCCGAAACAGCCTGCCACCATCAACGGTTGAACTTGCGTGCACCCAAACCATTCTCAACATGAAATACAGCTGCGCGATTGTATGAAATACAGCTGCGCGCACGGCGGCCAGCAACTGGGGTGCCATTAAGTTCTCGAAAGACGGATGTACGTCGTGGTGCCATCGTCATGGGAACTGGACCAATAAATTTCATCGGGTATTGCTTACGGATGAATCTCACTTCTGCCTGTGGAGGAGTGACAGCCGTGGACGGGTGTAGCGGCTTTCTGGCGAACGCCACTTGCCAGCCCATATCACTGAGCGTCACACAGGCCCCACACCGAGCATCATGGTTTGGGGAGATTCTCGAAACCGCCCGAAATAAATATATGTATATATATATATTCCAATTGTGAACATTAACATTTTTATGTGTAACATCCTTAAAGCTTTGATTACCCAAGTTCCTAAATCTTTCAACTTATAAAATACTCCTGTTTTTCCTTAGCTTCCTGCGTCTTATAAACTAATTTCACACAATCATACACCAGTACTATTATTGCATTTCCCCCATTCACTTTCTCGTCAAGCTGATTACTTTGTTATCTCGTCTAAGCAAGATATAAATTGAGGCCTCACATCCCTATTTTAGTCCCGTTGTATCTTCTGAGATAAAGTGCGAAGGCGCCTAATTGGATATTGTACAAGTTACGGAACTTAGGTTGCAAGTATATTTAAATTATACAAGTATAGTTGGCTGGAATATTGAATTCATTTGAAGTAAAGAAATTTAAGTAGAGTAAGAGTAAAAGTAGATGAAATTCGTTTAAAGACTTTCACTGTGAACTATAATTATAAAAAATTCAGAATTATGTGTGAGTTTGATGAGTAGAGGTTCAATAACATTCTGAATGAAATATCAAATGTGAAAAATAAACATAATTAGAAGAAACCTTTAGCAAAATAAAAACAGGTACAAACATATATTTAAACATATACCTTCCACACACTTCTCAATCTAAAACACAATCTCAATTATTCATATCCCAAAATTTCAAAAATCTCCTATTACTTTCTGAACTGCAACTTTTGATTTTCATATATATACAAATGTAGATGTTAAACAACTACTTATTATTCTTAAGCAACTTTATGATTATTTTACAGCACAAAGAATTTATAATAATATAAACAGCTTTTTTTAGGGGGGGGGACTTGTGTGTAAGTTAAGAAAACCTAAAAATATCTATAAAATGGAAACATATGATTTCAAAGACCTATTTAATAACATTGGTATCAATGATTTACATACAGTCATACTAGAATTATATGAAACATATGCTAATATTCCCGACCTTTCAATATTAAAAAGTAAAACTCTTTTTAAGGCCATCCTCTATAGACATTATTTATCACAAATCAGATTAGTATACACATTAAAATACGACATTCTTGAAGGAGGGATCTCTTCAGCTGTCCTGGTTAATTTATATCTGCATTTCAACTAAATTATACAATCCTAGAATAAACATCTCATGTTCCGTTTCATTGATGACATAATTACCATAAGAACATCAAAAGAAATTAAAATTTGAATTCTGTCCTTATTGAAAATGCTTTCTCCACATCCGGGATTACCTAGATGCTGTCTTAAAAATTCAAGAAACAAATAATATAATTTATTAAATTTGTAACAAAACCACTTCCTACTCTTTTAAAGTTAACAAATATTAACATAATTTCTCAAACCTTTCTAAATCAGTATTTAAAAATATTATTAAAAATCAATTAATACATATCAAAAATTTAAACTTTACTAGCTATTTTGAAGAACTCGCATTAATAAAAACAATCAGTTAACAATTATTACCCACAACACCTAATTATACTCATTATACAACCAAACTTTAAAACTAACCGCAACATAAGAAAAACTTATTGCTATCCCAGTCTTGTTAGCTAAATAAACTATTCCATTTTCTATCAACCAAGTATGTTTAATACACTCAATAGATATTACTTATATTTTAATATATACAATTTCAAATTTTTCAGCTTTTAAGCAATTTTAAACTTACAAAATAACAATTCATCCAATTTCAGTCAATATACAAACTTCATCTTAACATTTATTTCTGGAGCTTCCACTTTATTTGACCTCTATGACTCATACTTATTATTCTAAACAATAATAAAACAATATTCATTCTATGTATCATAGCGCCACTTCACGCTCCGAGATCACATGTGCTCTGGAAGTGATTTGGGAATTTTCTGATGCAGCAGGTCATTAACTATTATTTTAATGATTTTGATCATCTTGATTCATGTTTTGTCATATTTAAATCTATTTTCTCTGTATTTGATAATGTGTTATTTTTATTCAATTTCTTTTCTTATCATCATTACTACTTCGGGCCATCTGCATAATTTCTGTAATATTGGTTTTTGCATGCAGACAATAACATAGCTCCAATTAATATTTCTGGACCATGGTTGGCGTTTGAGAACGGTCGTGGTCAGAAAAATGATCATTTTGGTATTTTCACTTTTTTTCTTTTAAGCTTTCAAATATCTACGTTTTTCTATATTAAGTTTCTTTATATCGTAGGTTCGTGCAAAGACTTCCAAAACACCATTAGTTAACCCTTTCGCGACGATCGGCGCGCCCACGTGCCAGCTGCGAAATTGCATTCAAGGACGAACGGCACGCCCTCGGGCCAGAGGAAATTTTACCGCAAGCGGATAGTGGCACCTATAAGTGCCACCACGCGGAACGTTTTAATTTGTATACTAAATGGCGTTATTTGTCCATGGAACTAACTTCAATGTATTTTGCAGAGGCATGACCTTGGCAGAAGAGGATCGAATGAATTATTTCTCCATTTGGAGTGGTGAAAATCATTTTGTAATATAAACAGAGTAATTCTCGTAGCATCAAAAATTTTATAATTGAGTTTCGGTTTTTATTTTTATTTCAGCGTTATGATTTCGTTGGTGAATCATAGGAATATAAGGGAGTATTTTTGTTTGTTTGGGTTTTAGAGGCAGTGAAATTATTCGTTTATTTCGGATAAAAGAATGGGAGCAACTAACGAGTATTTTGTATTCAGATTTGTATGAAAATTATACATCAAATAGAACATAAATATTTCTTTTATTCCTGAAAAAAGTAGATTTCTGTGTTGAATAGGTGATTTTTAGTGAATTTTTTTCGAGAGTTAGGCTTAGCGCAAAAAATGCGCCGTCCTTTTCGACCAGTTCGGAAGCGAAGCGCTTCGTCTTTTGGGCCGCGACAGCTCCGGAATGCCGCCGTCCCGAAAGGGTTTCCACTAGTTATAATATCATATTTTTGCCTTTCATGCAAATCTAACTATCTATTCTGCCAGTTGATAGGACATTGCATATGTATTTTTGTCACTTTAGATTGAAAATTCACAATTTATTATTATTAATAGTATATAACCAAACACCTTAACCTTTTGCTTACGGATGGCGCAGCGTCAATCCCAAACGAAAAACTTCTCAAAAAGACAGGTATTTGACATACACTATCCCAAACAGTTCGATCCCCATTTGCAGGCATTGGAATTGTTTGGGGTATGTCAAATACCTTTATTTTTTAGAGGTTTTTTGTTTGGGACTGACGCTGTCCCAGCCTTAAGCAAAAGGTTAAAATTGTATGAGGGATGACGCTTAAGTATTTGGTAATATAAAATTAATTATAAGTTTATCATATATATTTAAATATATCCTTGTTTTTCCCTTTTAAATTTCATTATTTCTGAGGGGTCGTACAAAATAAATTGAAAAATAATTTATTTTCTTTTAATATTTTAATGCTTTTTATTTCTTTCATATTATGAACATACTCTTACATCTACTGATTACCAAATTTATATATATATATATATATATATATATTGATGAGTTGATTTGTTTAGTTATAACAGATAACAATAATATCCAATTAGATTTCTATCCTAAAAACTAAAAATCATTGACTTTTGAGCCATTAATTATTTGTAATGTTGTTCTTACTTTCCTTATATACATAGTATAATGTATAAGGAAAAGTATTGTGACGGGGTCGAAAATTCGAATTAGAGTTTTTGATGGAAGAGCACGTTTCAAGTATCCATGAACACGAATTAAACGTTTTTCAGGAGATGGATATGTATGTGTGTGTGTGAAAGTGTGTGTGTGAAAGTATGTGTGTGTGTCAGTGAGTTTATGGAGCGATAACTCACGAACGAATGGAGCGATTCGAACCAAATTTGGTACAAAAATTACAATCCGTGAATACTGGAATCCTATTGTTTTTAAACGCAATCGAATATTCAGACTCCCCTAAATTTTCGAGTGAAACTTTGAAAATGTCATCGAAAAAGCAAAACCTTTAATAAAGTTACGCAAATAGTCATTTCGTATGTAATTTTTCCTTATAAAATGATTGACACAAACTGTAGAACGCTAGCATGAACCGTTCTCGAGATATTGCACATTTTTCAAATAAATATGTAAAAAAATCACAAGAAAAACAAAAATATATCTTAACTATTGTGAAAACTGTTCATTTTTCATATGTAATATCATGCGAAAAATTTGGTGTCATCATACTCGTTCCATACATAAGAAAATATGCTGTGGGTAATGCAGATAATTTTGTATTTGAACGTCAATAGCCATTTTTCTACTATAACTTATTTTTTCGTCCATAACGCTTGGCGATTTTTTGGCGACGAATCTGGCGAAATGTCGCCAACTTAGTGTCTTTTTAAATGTTTCCAAATTAAGGAAAATGTATTCAACTTGATAAAAAAAGACGCTAAATCAATGGAAATTACAACTAATTGACAAAAATTCATTATCTTGGAAAGAGATATGAGTATCTACTATAAGAATAATCTATTTTTCCGTCTGTAAGGTTTAGCAAAATTTTGGTTGAGAATTTGTCGGAATATCTCCCACTTGCTGACTTTTTAAATGTAAAATCAATGAAATGACTACTAACTGAGTTCAATATCTTGGAAAGAACATAAGAGTAGCCTATAAGAATTACCCATTTCTCTGTCCGTCCGTTCGTAACGTGAGAAATTTAGCGGAATTTCACCAACTTGACGACTATTTTAAATGTTTCCAAAGTGACAAAAATGTCTCCAAATTGATAAAAATGACGCCGAATGGGAAGTGATATTTAGCATTTCTGATTTTCGTTATATAACGGATATGCCTTATAGTATATAAGAAATGCTTTTCTTCCCGTTTGTCTATAACACTTGCTGATGCATTTGGCTAATTTGGCGAATAATCCAGGAACGTATCACCAATTTGTCGATATTTCACCCCATCAAAATTTCAATAATGACGCTAAATTAATGAAAATAACTCCTAATTAATAAATTAATTATTAAATATTTTAATATATGAACTATGTCGCTTATTGAGGATGCTATCAATATTGATAATTGTTTATTTAGAGTTGCGCGAAATATAAGTTAATTGGGTACTTTGAAATTGTTTTACATTCTGTCATCCGGAAAATTGCCAAATGTACAATTCAGGGTTTCACAGTACCTTGGATCTTATACAATATTTTTTTATTGTAAAAGAAGTAAATTCCTTGCATTATATAAGGAAAGTCATGTGCTACACACATCATATTTTTTGGATTTACATATTGGCATTGAACCATGCAATAAGATAACAACTAATTCATATGGTAAAAATATTGAATTTATTTTAATATTAATAAATTGATACTATTTAATTCATAAACATATACAATTATTTCGCAGAAATACTAGTAATCAGCTGTTTAGAATATTTAGATTATCCATTAAAATTATCATAATTTGCTTAATTAAATCCTTCAAAATACTAGAAAACTATATAAATAACCTATATAACTAGTAGATAATATATAAAAATTATTTATATTAACCAAATATTCTTAAATACCATTATTATGACCTAATGTTTTTTAGCATATTCATAATCTTTCTCTTTTATTTTGTTTTAATATCAATAGAAATCACTTTTTATTAGATTTCTATATCACCGTTACTTTCAGTTATTAAATCTACATTTCCTAATATTACACTAGTTGTATTTCAAATTATTTTTCCTACACTTTCTCTTTATTGTAATACTAAATTTTGAATGACACTGTTGATAATTTACATTCCTTACAGCACATTGTGATATGAAGCTCATGGGCAGTTTTAAAATTCACTCATAATGGTTATCTTGGCATTGACTTGATTTGTTAACAGTTTTACAATCTTAAATATATAATTATGCTTGTCTATTGATCACACGGTGTTCATAGTAACTAACTGCCTTATTGTCTCTAGTGCTTTTCATTGAATTATTATATATATATATATATATATATATTATATATATATATATATATATTTTCAAAATGAAAAGAGGTATGGATGGAAGCAATGTACCAAAAGATGGCCGGGGGGGTTGTGACCCCCTCACCCCGGTCAAGCATACTTTGCGTCGCGACAACACTCCCGGAGAGCCGGTACATTGCAAAAAAAGAATACGACTGTATCAAGTTTTAAGATGAAAACCATACACAAAACAAATATAAGAGAAAAATGTTGAGATCCAGCCATATCAAATATCACTAACATTAAATGTTTGAAATAAGTTCACGAGTATAAATGAGCAAAATTACAACGCTTCTACTTAAAGAAGACTCTAAATATTGACACTTAATAGGACAATAATAAATTCTATCTCTAAAACCATTTTACCTCAATGACAGTTATCACTATCATACCTGTAGATGTACATCATGTATACCGTATTATACCAGATGAAACAAATCTTCCATATTGTATTACACAATAGACCCTATACAAGAGGTAAGTCTGATAAATTTATAATATTTTATTTCACCGTATTTTCATATTATATATATATATATATATATATATATATATATATATATATATATATATATATATATATATATACATATATATATATATATATATATATATATATATATATATATATATACATATACATATATATATATATATATATATATATATATATATGTATGTATATACGTATATATATATATATGTATATACGTATATATATATATATATATATATATATATATATATATATATATATATATATATATATATATATATGTATGTATATACGTATATATATATATGTATATACGTATATATATATATATATATATATATATGTATGTATATACGTATATATATATGTATATACGTATATATATATATATATATATATATATATATATATATATATATATACGTATATATATATATATATATATATATATATATATATATATATATATATATATATATATATATAAGCATTAAATTTCAACGTTTCTTCTCATGTTTGTTCTATTTTTCTGGTGACGTCGTTCTATGTTTAAGTAGTTTCATTTTCAAAACATCAAAAATTGTAACGCATAAAACTCTATTTCACCAGTGGAATACCAAAACATCGAAAACACTCGAGTGTTCGTTTTTGGTTTTCTTTATTTTTTCTTATCTGTGAGGGTTTTGTCGACAATGTATGTGACATGTAACTGAAGAAAGGACTTGAAATAGTAGAAGCAGAAGAACCGTAAAATCGGAATAAAATACGAAAAAAAATGTCGCCCGTAATATCCCTCTTAAAAGAAGAAAATATATCTTATATTTTCTGAGAGTAAAACTGTAAGCCAACAACTAATTCCTTCTATTCTACTATATACTACAGCTTCTATTTTAATACAAAACTTTCTAGTTTAAAATAGTTTAGAACTGATTAATCACCTAAAACAACTAACATACATACATGATATTAAAATTTTTGATTTCAAAGACATCTTTAATAACATTGATATTAATGATTTATATAAAGTCATAATAAATTTACGTGAACAATTTACTCATTCAAAAAACATATATTTTCCAAATTTTAAAACATTATTAAAATTCACTCTATTCAAACACTATATATCTCAAGGAAATTGTATATACAAATTAAATAAGGGAATACCACAGGGAGGAATCTCACCTACAATACTGGCTAAACTTTATCCACATTTTTACGAAATTCAATACCCTTTCAACAGTCATATCATGCACAGATTTATTAATGACCTACTTATTATTGGAATTACTAATGAAGCACCTATATTAAACTTTAATTTTTATCCAACTAATCTACAACTAATTGAAAATGTATATGTATCAAACCAGATCAATTATCTAAACGCTAGTTTAAAGATTCAAAATGCAGACACATTAAAATTTAAAATATATGAAAAAACAGAAACTTATAACTTCAAAGTAAATAAACTTCAACATTATTCATCCAATCTTTCAAAATCAGTATATAAAAATATTATTAATAACCAGTTATTAAGAATAAAAATGTTAAGTACACCTTGTTACTACAAAGAACATATTTTTAAATTCATAAACACGACTATCCAAAATACCTACCCGCCAAACCTTATATTTTTCTTTTATTAAAACACATTTTAATTTTAAAGTCAACACTTTGTTGCAATTACATCAACATATTGACAGATCATTCTCAAACAATTTTAAATAATTTTTCATGTCTATATTTCACTTCCAACAGTTGAAACTTTAGTATATAGAACTAACTGTAACCTGTATTGAGTAGAAATGTTTAGTCAATATCATGTAATCTACACAGCTAAGCAGCTCAAGGGGTAAATACATTTATATTATTATATTCTTATACCTTTTCATTACATTATATTCTCCTATAAATACTTAGCAACACGCTGGTATATTTGATTATTATAATTGATTTCTTATATACCTGATCCAATTTGTATTTTCTTCTACTTCGGGACATGTTCATTATTTCTGTAATACAATTTACAGTAATGCACACAGAACCGCAAAATCCGCATTAACGAAACATATATGGCTCTTGATAACGTACATGATTTCGGAAATGCTTTTCACTATAATCAATTTATTCAATTTAAAAAAAATGGAGACCTAGAAAAGGCCTAGCTCATCGTGCAAAGCAATGTTTCTGATTTGCAACTTTTCATCTTTAAACACATTTTTTGCATTTACACCATGTATGTTTATGCAGGGAACAAGGGGATTAGTACCTTAAGTACCTTCATTACATATATGATTTATATCAATAATTTCATCTTAATGTATTGTACAAAAATTTTTTCACCCCTCTTTACCACATGTAATTATCTTATTCCATTCCCTAACTTTTATATGGAACAGGGAAAAAGGGGTATTTAATATAAATTTAGTACCTGTTTTATTTATTATGTTTTCTTATCGTTTTTTTAAATATTCAATGGCTTGTCGTATAGTATTTTTGATGTCACATTTACATTTCAGTCCATCTTCCTTTTACTTATGTTATACAGAACATTTTCTATTAATGATCTATCTCAGATATATATAATACAAGTAAAATAAAAATTCTTCAATTATATATATATATATAATTGAACATATACATATATACATACATATAATATATGTATATATATATGCATATATATATGCCTATTATATATATATATATCGTATACTGATACTGATTGCATTGAAATGTATTAGTTTTGTTCTCCCCATTACTGCAATATCCCTATTTTTTACAAATTGTAAAGTCATAGTTCTTATTTGCCTAACTTTCCTTTTCCGTATGAACAGATGTTAGGAATGTGATTCAATTTTATTTCAATTTTGTTTTAATTTTGGCTTTATTATTTTTTAGCTTTATTATACATGTGTTACAATTTATCTATTAGTATTTCTTTTATATGTTACATATTAACTTTAAAATATCTTTGGTTTTTATAAACTGATTTTATTCTTTATTATTTACGAATTAACATGTAATTCGGCTTATATGCACTGTTTTCCTTTTCTGTAGTTATAAATAGTTTGGTAAGTGTTCAAATCTGATTTTATACGTAGATATCTTATATTTTTAAGTTTTGGTTATATGAGTTACAACTTACCTCTAATCTATCAATGAAATTTCATATAATATGTTTATTATATATATATATATATATATATATATATATACACATAACTGGATGGTCTTGAATCGTTAACTGAATAGCGGTAGAGCTTTGAAAAAATTACGCTTGGATAGCATAATAAATAGGAGATATCAAATCTGTGAAAATGAATCTAGTATCAACACATTAAAGATGCTATCATTCATGCTATCATTTATGTTATCACTGTAGTAACTAGCATCGGTTGGCCTATTTCGTTCTTGTTTGACGTTATCAGCGGCAAACATATGTAACTACAATGGCAGATTAAAAGCTCATTATGCAACAAATGTAAAATATTATGTAGTGACTAAGTGAAAGTAGGTCCTATTCTGCAGATGGCATCAAATTTTTAGACTGCAAGATAAGGTTCAAAACTTCTTGAGTTTTATGACTATATTTGAATTTGACTTTCTCAATTCGGAGAATAATATATATATACTCCGAATATTCGGAGTATATATATATTATACTCTGAATATTCGGAGTTACTATTAAAATATTTTTATTTAAAATTTGAGAACAATTTCCATATCCATACTTATTAATTGGGTTCTAAATTTATTCATCTTTAAAATAATTTTTATTTATCTCTTTAACAGTTATATATTGTTTGTTTGCGATTCTTTTCAAATCAGCAAATTGCACATTTTTTTTTCTTTTTAATATTTTTCTTTCACTATACTTCTGATAGTTACTTTTTTTAAATATTTGGAGGATCAATTAAAGATTTATTAATTATGAGTTTATCCTAATTATGTTCAAACAATGGCCAATATCGTAATAATGCATCGGTACACCGGTGATTTATATTCTTTTATTTGTAATTTTTTGTCATTGTTCCACATTACAACTATCATTTTATTATTTTTTTGTGTTGGATAGAAATAAACTAGTTTATAACTAAGTCCAATATTTTTTATTAAAAGTCAATTAAGATATATTTTAACTCAGCTTTCTACCTCAGCTTATTCCATACCGTATCCATCGTTATCCTTACTCTGTCCATCCCCATGCATCTTTATATTGAGATCGTTGTCTTTGAAAGAGAATCAAAAGGAATATTTAAATTTTATCTAACTTGCAAATAATATAAAATGTGAAAAAAAATAGTTAAACAATTTTACTTGCATATTTAAAATATAAATCAGTTAGTTAAATTTTCATATATGCACGTCGGGATAAAAATATTTAAGCTGTATTTACATTATTGCTCAAATGAAATATTAGCAGTTTTAAAAGTTCATTGAATATATTCATGTCTTGGATTTACATTGTGATAAATTTGAGACTTATTTGTTTCCTTTGAGACTTTTTCCAAACAGTGATATACATTTTCTGGTTTTGCTGGTGTCACTGCTCTAGTTTAAAGCAATACGAACTTGCTTATCCTCAAGAAAGTTCGTATTGCTTCTAAAACTCGTTCATAACGTTCATTTTTTATAGTGCTTTATTAAACATACCAGTTTTTCAGATATTGTAGTCTTGGTCTATTTATTCAATTTCCCAATTGGATGCCATACGTTATTGTGTCAATGTAAAACTGCATACATAGATGTTACAATAAATTATATCATCTTATTTTTACAAATATTTTAATCGTCAGGTTCTTTAAAATGACCCAGAATACGAACGTAAATTGCTTTTGGTTCACAGTTTAGTCAAATATCTTTGAGTTCTGGCAAGAAAAACAGTTAAAATATCTCTACAAATCCCAAAAACCCATTTAGTAAACCCAGAGAGAAATTGAATTACATGATTTCTACTTTTTGATGCATTGACATAGATTATATTGCTGATGCATGTTTCCATAGTATACAAAATGTTTACGATTTACATCAAAAATACCAAACAGTATTTGTATACACTAAATATATATAATTTTATATTTTACGAAAAATTTAATATTTTCTATTTTACAAATATCAGGGTAGTATATTAGTATATTTCTTTTACTTTTCAAAGTAGAACTTTTTGAAATCGAGAAACTAGTCTTTTTAAAATTTTATCTCTAAATTATTTTAAGGGGCCCTATATCGTCAGTGTTAAATTCACCATTTTTAACACTTTACAACAAAGTTGAAAAGTGTTTATGACTTTGTTCATACTGTCTGTCTGTCTGTCTGCCCGGTAGCACGATAACTGCCGTAAAAATGACTTAATCAAAATGAAATTTTAGTATGTTGTTCAGACAGTCTGTAGGACCTATGGGAATTTAAATGAGTAATATCACCCAATTAGTTTTGAATTGAACCCGGGTTGAAAAAATGAAATACATTGAGCACTATGGGACCTAATTTTTCAAACATTTTTTAAGCGGATTTAAAATTCACAAATTGCTTCGAAAATTTTAGATAATACTCAAATTGTTCCATAAAATATATAAAAAAAATTCAGGGAAATATATTCAGTAGTTTTTGAAATAAAAATTAAAATAATAATTACACCTCTTATATGAAACGATCACGTGACCATGATATAAAACGATCACATGACCCACTTCAAAATGATATATGGCATCCATCTTGTTTCAAAATCGTGATTTTTAACACTTTACAACAAAGTTGAAAAGTGTTTATGACTTTGTCCATTCTGTCTATCTGTCTGTCTGTCTGTCTGTCTGTCCGGTAGCACGATAACTGCCGTAAAAATGACTTAATCAAAATGAAATTTTAGTATGTTGTTCAGACGGTCTGTAGGACCTATGGGAATATAAATGAATAATATCACCCAATTAGTTTGGGATTGAAGCCGGGTTAAAAAAATGAAATATATTGAGCCCTATGGGACCTATTTTTTCAAACATTTTTTAAGCGGATTTAAAATTCACAAATTGCTTCGAAAATTTTAGGTAATAGTCAAATTGTTCCATAAAATATATAAAATAATTCAGCGAAATATATTCAGTAGTTTTTGAAATAAAAATTAAAATAATAATTACACCTCTTATATGAAACGATCACGTGACCATGATATGAAACGATCACATGACCCACTTCAAAATGATATATGGCATCCATCTTGTTTCAAAATCGTGATTTTTAACACTTTACAACAAAGTTGAAAAGTGTTTATGACTTTGTTCATTCTGTCTCTCTGTCTGTCTGTCTGTCTGTCTGTCCGGTAGCACGATAACTGCCGTAAAAATGACTTAATCAAAATGAAATTTTAGTATGTTGTTCAGACGGTCTGTAGGACCTATGGGAATATAAATGAATAATATCACCCAATTAGTTTTGGATTGAACCTGGGTTAAAAAAATGAAATATATTGAGCCCTATGGGACCTATATTTTCAAACATTTTTTAAGCGAATTTAAAATTCACAAATTGCTTCGAAAATTTTAGGTAATAGTCAAATTGTTCCATAAAATATATAAAAAAAAATTCAGCGAAATATATTCAGTAGTTTTTGAAATAAAAATTAAAATAATAATTACACATCTTATATGAAACGATCACGTGACCATGATATGAAACGATCACGTGACCATGATATGAAACGATCACATGACCCACTTCAAAATGATATATGGCATCCATCTTGTTTCAAAATCGTGATTTTTTAAAGTTCTTTTTAATTCATATTGAGTGTTGTATCCGTCCTAAAACTACTTTATTTTTGCTTAAATTCTGTGCATCTACATACTAAAACAACACAATGACAATATATTTGAGTTTAAATTCTCATTCAGATTTGATTATTTCTACAACTAAGCCTATTTTTCACCTATGAAAAATGTAAACAGCAAAATATGTAGAATGAGTTGTATTAGAATTACTGTATTTCTTTAACACAAAATAATTCAGTCCATGGAGTCTGCATGGCTGATATGAATGAAATATTAATTGATTTCATAAAGAGAAGGACGATTTTTTTCGATGAAGTTTTAAGCATAGAGTTTAATTATTTGTAGCTCCATGGTCTTAAATAAAACGTTTAAATAAATTAAATTATTATTGTATTGTGATGAATGAAATGAATGGGAGAAAGTTATGAATGAAATCCTGTTTTTATAGAGAGATCCAGGCGTGTTATTTTTTCTATGACGTCATTTGAATTAATTTCAGTTGTTCAAATATAATAAGTTTTCAAATATAATAAATTATCGTAGTATTATGATAGTTTTTAAAATATTACCGTGGAATGTATTGCATTTTAGAGATATTTAAACCAGGCAATTTCAATGCGGGCAATTTCAATGCATTTCAGGCAATTTCAAACCAGACTATATCAATGCCGTCATTTGTATGAAGTTCATTTTTTTCAATGAAGGTTTAAGTTTTCAAATATAATAAATCAATGTAGTATTGTGATAAGTTTTAAAATATTAGAGAGGAATGTATTGCATTTTCGACTTTTTTTAAATAAAATTGCAATGAAGTTGGAAAGTGTTTCATAATCAATGCTTTAAGCATGATTGATCTTTCTTGTTATGAACCCTTGTGTAAGAAACTGTTGAAGCTAAGAATCTAAAATGTTCATAGCTTATCAGAGAGAAATGTTTTATACATTTTTAAAACTCATTTATTCTACATAAAAGATATAATTTATTATACTTTTTTAACTTTGAGTCACTTTTCAGATTGCACTTTTCATGTTATTTAATTTGTAAAGAAAATATTAAAATTAATCTCTAAAATTGTATGCTAAAATATTCCATATTACATAATAAATATAGCATAAAAACTTCAAGTCATTAAGTTTGATGGGCAGGAAAAGGAACATGAAACTTTAAAATTCATGTTTTGAGAAAAATACATATAACGTTTCTGATTGCTGAAGTGGCTGTGAAGTAGTTTAAGAAGAATCCCAAACCATTCTAACTTCTACTCATTGAAGTAATTAGTATGTTACATCATTAGAAAGATAACATTTTGTACAATTTAATGCAATAGCAAAACAAAAATCTTTTTGGGGTCGATTTTTATTTTCCTGGTTCCCTTTGATGTGATACTAAAACATAAAATGATAAAGATACAAGATAAAGTAATTATATAAAATCTAACTGAAAAACTAACTGGAAATCAACTGAAAATCAAATAAAATCTAACTGGAAATCAACTGAAAAACACTTTTTAAAGCATTAGATTAAAAATTAATATTATCATTTCAATGCAGTCAAATTTTCTTAATATATATGACCAACATTTTTCACCTAAAATATTGTAAGCAGTTTATAGTTAATTTATTTTCTGGATTGAAGTATTCCTGATTTATCATGATTCGTTCCGTAACTGCATTTGCCATCATGTTGAGTCATGCAAGCTGAACAAATACAATGGAAAAAGCTTGGTAATTTTCTACACACAGATCACGCACAATCATAGTAACTTTCTACGCACAGGTGTCTGTTAATATTTTCTCACTCACTGTTTACGGACAAGGAAAAATAATGTTTGCGTATCACTGCATTTTAACAAATATAAACATTTTGATATAAAAAGGGGGAGCCGAAAAACCCGGCTTGCTGAAACTTGCATATCAAATACATGAATGATTGTAAATACGCCATCAAAAAACTAACAGAGCGGACCCAAAACGAATAATAAGATGGCCTTCTGTGGAATATATAAGGAACGGAGCGTTCGTTACCCACTTCCAGAAATATGGCCTTTTTTGTGTCTTCATTTCCATCAGTACCCTGCGTAAATGTCTCAAAAAGGCATACGATAATAGTACTAGCAAATATGAAAAAAAATGATGTTTCGCAGGATTAATAGAGTGCGAATAAACAGGCAGATGTGTCAGACGTTAACCATGCGAAAGAACAGCTGCAGTAGAATGCCCTTTGCAGCGTTGGGTCTATGAGGTCAAACTTAACGGCAAAAATAGACACTTATATTATAAAAACAAATTATTGCAATGATCACGCGATGGTAAGACCAGTCGGAAAGATCGATGGCTAACCTGTCGACAATCTAAAACGAGAACGAGGTGTACCATTGGAAAGTAACCTCATAATCAGAACTCCATTCTTGGCATCTTTTAAGATCACGTCCATTAATTTCCCAACATAGTCTCAGCATGTGCAGAATTGTTCGAGCCCATGAATCCTGGTTGGCGTCCAAAGTGACAAATAACTTTAGCATGGGAGTAGATGACTAACTTTTTTTTGCATGGAGTTAAACTAAGTTGTTTAATGCAAGTTATTTAGAGAAATACGAGCATTCCAATTCCAGTGCCAGGCTTGGCAATCTCGTATGACAGTCATTTTCTTCTAGCATTGTAATGTGACCTAACATTTCCTGCATATTTCCTGATATCCTGCATATAATTGTGTTGTTTATGCTGTGACGTCTTCTGCTTGCTATTTCAACGTGATGACGCATGGATACAAATGGCACACGTCTCTCAAGATTTCTTAACGAAGTGTTAATATCCTTCCTTCGTCAGACATGATTTTACATCTTTCATCCATACAGAATAACTAGGATATGCTGGGACAGGGGGTTGCAGCCACCACGTGGTTGACTAGATATGGCCATGCAGTTTTACGGAAAGCATGCGGATTACGGAAAGCCTGGAGAAATCTGCCGCGTGACAACTTCAGATTATTTTCGACTGCATATCGTGCAAAGTATTGGCATGTATCGCCATCAGAGTCAGTTTTACTGTGTAATTGTACTACCATAGAATTTTATGTTACCACCGTTCTAAAGTTAAATGTTCTTTTGGAGGTCGAATATTATTATTTGTTTATCCTTGCATAAAATTTCGCTTGCGCAGTTTTAAAAGGATGTACCACATTTTCTGGGTGCTTTTGTTTTTATACAATAGTGCAATTGGTTTTCCTTTTAAAAGATATTAAAATTGAAAGTAAAACGTTAAAATTCATGTTTTGAATCCCGGACAAAATGCAGGTTCTATAGATATATGCTCATACACCTTTACTCTACAGGTTATCTGGATCATTTTATTTTTTCCAAGTATTCTATGATTTATGGCAGCGATTGTCAATTCACGAATAGTACGACGACCACAAAGATATCTTATATAAAAATCAGATATACAACAGGTCTTAAGTTTAATAAGTTAAACTAGATCTGAAATCTGTAGGGGGAAATGCAGGTTCCGTGAAAATTGTGGACTAACGATGTTAAGTCCATTCTCCATTTCTAATGAAACGAAATCAACATTTGAATAAATTTTGGGATCCCTTTTACTCAAAAACTACAATAGGTAAGAAGATGACATTTTGCATGCATACGTGAAATTGCACGCAGTTACTAAATCACACTGTTACAAAATTTGTTACAAAATCACAATTTCAATTATTAAAACGAACTGTAAAAGTGAAACACCAATTTTTAAACTGCGTACGCACATAGAGAGTTGACAGTTCTGATAGATATCTGGGACTTAAGTACTGGTTCGAATACAGGTGTTCTTTGCAACTCTAATTAAATAAGCTCTCGTGTATATCCTACCTATCTAAAATCTTTCAAATTTGTAATTAATTGCTTAATATTTCTTATATATATATATATATATAAGGCAACAGTAGTGCGAGGATAGCCCTTATTCAGAAATGTACAAACAATTGCCCTTAAATATATTTTCTCTTTTCATCTGTTGTTGATAACAAAGGCAAAGAGTGGTTGTTGAAGAATTTATTCCCCAATGAGAGAGATGAATAAAGAACTTACTGTATTCCTAGGAGGATCAGAATAAATGTAAGTAACGAGGTCTTAATCATCCTGTTTTCCAGAATAATTGAAAAAGGCTTATAGAAATTGACCGGAAATAAATAAATTAACATTGATGAAAGATTTAAGAAAATAAAATCCTCTTGGGGAAACATACTATTATGAAAGCATATTTTTATGCTTATATCAATATTGACTTGAAAATGAGTGTGTTCCATGATTTTGCGGTAACACAATGATTAGAAAAACATGGCATATCAGAATGAATTTGTGCATGTATCATAATTTTACTCATATAAATACATTAGTAAAAGTGCAGTCATTTTTTAAAAATATAAAAATCTTAAATGTAACAAACAAAGAACGTGCTACATAGAATTTTGTATGATTAAATATGTCACTTTTTGTAGGATTCTGAAATAGCAATTATTGATATCAGTAAGCAAAAAACAGATTTTCATAGATAGAACACATAATATGTATATTTTAGCATGAAAGTTTCGATAAAGCGTTGTTCTAATGGCATAAAATTTTATTCCAGTATATGACCAATTCTTATATTAGCATAAAAAATATAGATTTGCTTAATATTCATAAACATTTAAAAATTAATCTAAATTATTTACGCTTTTCCCAACAATGTTTAAAACGCTAACGCGAATATTTTCTATAAAATAGTGTAGTTTAATTTCAATGTATATTATGCATTGTAATATTCATCGTAATACGAGGAAAGCCACGAAAATATAATCTTCTAAATAGAAAAGTGAGTGCAATTTTACTTACCCGCTAATAATTAAACAAAACCTATTTATATATTAAAAAAAATTTATATATTAAAGAATTAAACTGAATATTTGCTGTTCTACAATTTAAGGTGTCCGCCTACCTTTAAAATGCAATTTTGGTAAAAATTCGATTTTCTATTTTTTACTTAATATTAAAGCCTGATATTTTAGCTTTCTAAATCAGTTTGAATTTTGTTTCTATCTTGCTTAGAACTTGAGTTACATGCATTTTAATATTAGTCAGTGGCAAGTTTTTGAAACCGAAAGTTCCGCTACCGGAAGTGAACTTAAATGTTTGTTTACTTTAATATTTTCTTCTTAAATAATAAAAGGCAATGTCTGTGTGTGTGTGTGTCTGTCTGTCTGTCTTATACACTATACGTTTCGCGACCGCGCGTCGGAGAGCTACGAAATTTGGCAATCGGAGACCCGGGGGGGAGGGAAGGGGACACGTGAAAACCGATTTTAAAAATTTTAATTATTTTTTTATTTATTTAATGTTTTATGCGATTTCGACCGTTTTTTGCCCTTTTTTCTCCACGATCCAGACATCGTAGAAAAAAACAAATTACACCATCGGAAAGAGCAGAGAATTTCGAGTAAAAATATATCAATTTCAAATCTGAATTTCGATTTCTAATATTTTTTAAAGATTTTAAAACAAAAGTCACTTTTTGCTCAAGAAAACGATTTTTGGTTTTTAAATTCTCGCATCGTGAAAAGTACTCATAATTTCGACTAATAATTTACATTTTCAGAAAGGTCAAACATCTGGCATTCTTACAAGTCCAATCTGGTCCAGAAAAAATGAAAATTGCCTTCAGGATGGCAATTTTAAAGACGCCATGATTTTAAATTTGTCGGCTACCGGCTCAGTTCCCCAACGGCATTTTCCTCCCATCCGCATTAGTTTCTTCCCCGGCTCCATGGAGACCGCGCTTTCGGTTTTAACTGAATTACGAGCATAAGTGTTGTATACATCGGGCGAAATTATTATATTTATATGATATTTTAAATGGATATTTTTAAATGGATATTTTAAATAATTTAAATGATTGAATTATGGTGGTTTGAATTGTGGTGATGTATTTGAAATTATTATATTTATGGATTGGTGGAACGATATGGTTGATTTTTTTATTTTAAATGGATATTTTAATTTATGGATATTTTAATTTATAGATATTTTAAATGGATATTTTAATTTTATGGCTATTTGAAATGATGGAACGATGGAACGAGGATGATGGAATTAAGAGCCTAGCATATGGTCGTTATAAATTTAAATTAGCGCGCGGGAAGTTAGCGCGCGAGAATTGCACTCGGTAGGCCTGGGTTCGATTCCCGCCACTGAGGCGGAGTACGATCACCTTAAACATATGGGTCGATAATTCCTTCCGAGAGGTTGGTGCCAGGGAAAGGAGGGTACGGTCTCTGTGGATGCCTCCCCCACTGGGTCCTGGTCCAAATTGGGTGAATAAAAAGAAAGTTATGGAGATTGTCGCGGAGGGCGCGGTAGCCCAGTGGTTAGCGTGCGGGAATTTCACTCGGTAGGCCCGGGTTCGATTCCCTCCACTGACAAAACTGCTGCCGTGTTCACGCGGAGTACGATCACGTTAAACATGTGGGTCCGTAAGTCCTTCCGAGAGGTTGGTGGTAGAGGAAGGAGGGTACGCACCCTGTGGATGACTTTCCCACTGGGTTCCGGTCTAAATTGTGTGAATAAAAAGAAGGTTATGGAGATTGTCGGAGGGCGCGGTAGCCCAGTGGTTGGCGCGCGGGAATTGCACTCGGTAGGCTAGGGTTCGATTGCCGCCACTGCCAAAACTGCTGCCATTTTCACGCGGAGTACTATCACGTTAAACATGTGGATCCGTAAGTCCTTCCGAGAGGTTGTTGGTAGAGGAAGGAGGGTACGGACCCTGTGGATGCCTCCCCTACTGGGTTCCGGTCTAAATTGGGTGAATAAAAAGAAGGTTATGGAGATTGTCGCGGAGGGCGCGGTAGCCCAGTGGTTAGCGCGCGGGATTTGCACTAGGTAGGTCCGGGTTCGATTCCCGCCACTGCCAAAACTGCCGCCGTGTTCAGGCGGAGTACGATCACGTTAAACATGCGGGACCGTAAGTCCTTCCGAGAGGTTGGTGGTAGGGGAAGGAGGGTACGGTCCCTGTGGATGCCTCCCCCACTGAGTTCCTGTCTAAATTGGGTGGCACTTCCCGGTAGGTCGTTCCTTCTGGTAGGTCGCGCCAGCGAGTGTGCCACGGTTAGAATTTGCCACGGTCAGAATTTTCAAGGGTAGCGAACAGGCTGGTCGCCAAAGGCGGCTAGTAAATAATAAAAGGCAATGTCTGTGTGTGTGTGTGTGTCTGTCTGTCTGTCTGTCTTATACACTATACGTTTCGCGACCGCGCGTCGGAGAGCTACGAAATTTGGCAATCGGAGACCCGGGGGGAGGGAAGGGGACACATGAAAACCGATTTTAAAAATTTTAATTATTTTTTTATTTATTTAATGTTTTATGCGATTTCGACCGTTTTTTGCCTTTTTGCCCTTTTTTCTCCACGATCCAGACATCGTAGAAAAAAACAAATGACACCATCGGAAAGAGCAGAGAATTTCGAGTAAAAATATATCAATTTCAAATCTGAATTTCGATTTCTAATATTTTTTAAAGGTTTTAAAACAAAAGTCACTTTTTGCTCAAGAAAACGATTTTTGGTTTTTAAATTCTCGCATCGTGAAAAGTACTCATAATTTCGACTAATAATTTACATTTTCAGAAAGGTCAAACATCTGGCATTCTTACAAGTCCAATCTGGTCCAGAAATAATAAAAATTGCCTTCAGGATGGCAATTTTAAAGACGCCATGATTTTAAATTTGTCGGCTACCGGCTCAGTTCCGCAATGGCATTTTCCCCCCATCCGCATTAGTTTCTTCCCCGTATCCATGGAGACCGCGCTTTCGGTTTTAACTGAATTACGAGCATAAGTGTTGTATACATCGGGCGAAATTATTATATTTATATGATATTTTAAATGGATATTTTTAAATGGATATTTTAAATAATTTAAATGATTGAATTATGGTGGTTTGAATTGTGGTGATGTATTTGAAATTATTATATATATGGATTGGTGGAACGATATGGTTGATTTTTTTATTTTAAATGGATATTTTAATTTATGGATATTTTAATTTATAGATATTTTAAATGGATATTTTAATTTTATGGCTATTTGAAATGATGGAACGATGGAACGAGGATGATGGAATTAAGAGCCTAGCATATGGTCGTTATAAATTTAAATTAGCGCGCGGGAAGTTAGCGCGCGAGAATTGCACTCGGTAGGCCTGGGTTCGATTCCCGCCACTGATGCGGAGTACGATCACCTTAAACATATGGGTCGATAATTCCTTCCGAGAGGTTGGTGGCAGGGAAAGAAGGTACGGTCTCTGTGGATGCCTCCCCCACTGGGTCCTGGTCCAAATTGGGTGAATAAAAAGAAAGTTATGGAGATTGTCGCGGAGGGCGCGGTAGCCCAGTGGTTAGCGTGCGGGAATTTCACTCGGTAGGCCCGGGTTCGATTCCCTCCACTGACAAAACTGCTGCCGTGTTCACGCGGAGTACGATCACGTTAAACATGTGGGTCCGTAAGTCCTTCCGAGAGGTTGGTGGTAGAGGAAGGAGGGTACGCACCCTGTGGATGACTTTCCCACTGGGTTCCGGTCTAAATTGGGTGAATAAAAAGAAGGTTATGGAGATTGTCGCGGAGGGCGCGGTAGCCCAGTGGTTGGCGCGGGGGAATTGCACTCGGTAGGCTAGGGTTCGATTGCCGCCACTGCCAAAACTGCTGCCATTTTCACGCGGAGTACGATCACGTTAAACATGTGGATCCGTAAGTCCTTCCGAGAGGTTGTTGGTAGAGGAAGGAGGGTACGGACCCTGTGGATGCCTCCCCTACTGGGTTCCGGTCTAAATTGGGTGGATAAAAAGAAGGTTATGGAGATTGTCGCGGAGGGCGCGGTAGCCCAGTGGTTAGCGCGCGATATTTGCACTAGGTAGGTCCGGGTTCGATTCCCGCCACTGCCAAAACTGCCGCCGTGTTCAGGCGGAGTACGATCACGTTAAACATGCGGGACCGTAAGTCCTTCCGAGAGGTTGGTGGTAGGGGAAGGAGGGTACGGTCCCTGTGGATGCCTCCCCCACTGAGTTCCTGTCTAAATTGGGTGGCACTTCCTGGTAGGTCGTTCCTTCTGGTAGGTCGCGCCAGCGAGTGTGCCACGGTTAGTGCCACGAGTGTCCTTCACAGGGTTCCCGTCTAAATTGGGTGAATATAAAGAAAGTTGCGGAGGGCGAGGCAGCCCAGTGGTTAGCGCTCAGGAATTGCACTCGGTAGGCCCGGGTTCGATTCCCGCCACTTCCAAAACTGCCGCCGTGTTCACGCGGAGTACGATCACGATAAACATGTGGGTCCGGAAGTCCTTCCGAGAGGTTGGTGGTAGGGGAAGGAGGGTACGGTCCCTGTGGATGCCTCCCTCACAGGGTTCCCGAAAGCCCAGACCATCCGGCTCGTCCTAGGACTTAGAGCAGCATAGCGAATGGTCGGGAAGATTTCGGTCGAGAAGCCTCCCTCACAGGGTTCCCGTCTAAATTGGGTGAATATAAAGAAAGTTGCGGAGGGCGAGGCAGCCCAGTGGTTAGCGCTCAGGAATTCCACTCGGTAGGCCCGGGTTCGATTCCCGCCACTTCCAAAACTGCCGCCGTGTTCACGCGGAGTACGATCACGATAAACATGTGGTTCCGGAAGTCCTTCCGAGAGGTTGGTGGTAGGGGAAGGAGGGTACGGTCCCTGTGGATGCCTCCCTCACAGGGTTCCCGTCTAAATTGGGTGAATATAAAGAAAGTTGCGGAGGGCGAGGCAGCCCAGTGGTTAGCGCTCAGGAATTGCACTCGGTAGGCCCGGGTTCGATTCCCGCCACTTCCAAAACTGCCGCCGTGTTCACGCGGAGTACGATCACGATAAACATGTGGGTCCGGAAGTCCTTCCGAGAGGTTGGTGGTAGGGGAAGGAGGGTACGGTCCCTGTGGATGCCTCTCCCGCTGGGTTCCGTTCTAAATTGGGTAAATAAAAAGAATGTTATGGAGATAGTCGCTGGGGGCGAAGAAGCCCAGTGGTTAGCGCGCGGGAATTGCACTCAGTAGGCCCGGGTTCGATTCCCAAAATTGCCTCCGTGTTTACGCGGAGTACGATCACGTTAAACATGTGGGTCCGTGAGTCCTTCCGAGAAGTTGGTGGTAGGGGAAGGAGGGTACGGTCTAAATTGGATGAATAAAAAGAAAGTTATGGAGATTGTCGCGTAGGGCAAAGTAGCCCAATGGTTAGCGCGCGGAAATTGCACTCGGTAGGCCCGGGTTCGATTCCCAAAATTGCCGCCGTGTTTACGCGGAGTACGATCACGTTAAACATGTGGGTCTGTAAGTCCTTCCGAGAGGTTGGTGGTAGGGGAAGAAGGGTACGGTCCCTGTGGATGCTTCTCCCACTTGGTTCCGGTCTAAATTGGGTGAATAAAAAGAAAGTTATGAAGAATATCGCGGAGGGTGAAGTACCCCAGTGGTTAGTGCGCGGGATTTGCACTTGGTAGGCCCGGGTTGGATTCCCAAAATTGCCGAATAAAAATAAAGTTATGGAGATTGTCGCGGATGGCACGGTAGCCCAGTGGTTAGCGCGCGGGAATTTCACTCGGTAGGCCCGGGTTCGATTCCCGCCATTGCCAAAACTGCAGCCGTGTTCACGCGGAGTACGATCACGTTAAACGTGTGGGACTGCAAGTCCTTCCGAGAGGTTTGTGGTAGGGGAAGGAGGGTACGGTCTCTTTGGATGCCTCCCCCATTGGGTTCCGGTCTAAATTGTGTGGCACTTCCTGGCCTTCCAAGCAGTTACCTTACACCTTTCTGGTAGGTCGCGCCAACGAGTTTGCCACGGTCAGAATTTTCAAGGGTAGCGAACAGGCTGGTCGCCAAAGGCGGCTAGTACTTAATATAAGCAGCAAAATTTGTTACTACATATAAAATGAATTTAAAACAGAAAATTCAAAACCTTGAAATATTTAAAATGTGTTGAATATATATGGCAACACGAAGTTTTATTCAGATATTTGGCATCAAAGTTAAGATACTGTGTTTGTTTATATTTCCGTAGCGTGTTCGCAGTTTTTCTGTTACGAGTGCTCATAAACTTAAAATTCTTTTTTGAAGTATTTTTTTCTTCTTGAAATAGTAAAAATTGTAGCTAGAAAAAGAAAACACCAGTTTCATGATATTCAATTTACGAAAAACGATCTGAAAAACAGTGTTGAAAATGACGCAGTAAATACTACGAGTTCATCAAAGCTGGAAACATCTACTGCTTCAGATGTTGAATTGACGAATCAGTCAGTAAGTGGAAACATAATTATTGATTTAGAGATTCTGTTTAATGTTTTTCTGCGATTTCCTGTCCAAAGTATTTTAATTTAGGATTAGATTTAAATGAAAAATCCAGATATAGATTGTATTCTCATTTTGTTCTAAAATGTAAAATCTCTAACTTTCTCAAAGGTTTTGCTTCATCTAACAAAATTAATAATGAACCTGAAGTAAACAAACGATTTGTATATGGAATGAGGCAAATTGATCAAGGTTTCTCAGCGGCTTGTAAACTTTGCAGTATAGTGAATTTGCCAAAGCTTGTGAAAGCTACATATGAAACACATGAAGTAAACATTTTGCAAGTTGTAGCAGATGTAGCTGAAGATTCAATTGTTTTTGAAACAGAAAGTTCCGCTACCGGAAGTCAACTTAAATGTTTGTTTACATTAATATTTTACTCAATATAAGCAGCAAAATTTGTTACTACTTATAAAATGAATTTAAAACGGAAAATTCAAAACTTTGAAATATTTAAAATGTGTTGAATATATATGGCAACACGAAGTTTTATTCAGATATCTGGCATCAAAGTTAGAGATACTGTGTTTGTTTATATTTCCGTAGCGTGTTCGCAGTTTTTCTGTTACGAGTGCTCATAAACTTAAAATTCTTTTTTGAAGTATTTTTTTCTTCTTGAAATAGTAAAAATTGTAGCTAGAAAAAGAAAACACCAGTTTCATGATATTCAATTTACGAAAAACGATCTGAAAAACAGTGTTGAAAATGACGCAGTAAATACTACGAGTTCATCAAAGCTGGAAACATCTACTGCTTCAGATGTTGAATTGACGAATCAGTCAGTAAGTGGAAACATAATTATTGATTTAGAGATTCTGTTTAATGTTTTTCTGCGATTTCCTGTCCAAAGTATTTTAATTTAGGATTAGATTTAAATGAAAAATCCAGATATAGATTGTATTCTCATTTTGTTCTAAAATGTAAAATCTCTAACTTTCTCAAAGGTTTTGCTTCATCTAACAAAATTAATAATGAACCTGAAGTAAACAAACGATTTGTATATGGAATGAGGCAAATTGATCAAGGTTTCTCAGCGGCTTGTAAACTTTGCAGTATAGTGAATTTGCCAAAGCTTGTGAAAGCTACATATGAAACACATGAAGTAAACATTTTGCAAGTTGTAGCAGATGTAGCTGAAGATTCAATTGTTTTTGAAACAGAAAGTTCCGCTACCGGAAGTCAACTTAAATGTTTGTTTACATTAATATTTTACTCAATATAAGCAGCAAAATTTGTTACTACTTATAAAATGAATTTAAAACGGAAAATTCAAAACTTTGAAATATTTAAAATGTGTTGAATATATATGGCAACACGAAGTTTTATTCAGATATCTGGCATCAAAGTTAGAGATACTGTGTTTGTTTATATTTCCGTAGCGTGTTCGCAGTTTTTCTGTTACGAGTGCTCATAAACTTAAAATTCTTTTTTGAAGTATTTTTTTCTTCTTGAAATAGTAAAAATTGTAGCTAGAAAAAGAAAACACCAGTTTCATGATATTCAATTTACGAAAAACGATCTGAAAAACAGTGTTGAAAATGACGCAGTAAATACTACGAGTTCATCAAAGCTGGAAACATCTACTGCTTCAGATGTTGAATTGACGAATCAGTCAGTAAGTGGAAACATAATTATTGATTTAGAGATTCTGTTTAATGTTTTTCTGCGATTTCCTGTCCAAAGTATTTTAATTTAGGATTAGATTTAAATGAAAAATCCAGATATAGTATGTATTCTCATTTTGTTCTAAAATGTAAAATCTCTAACTTTCTCAAAGGTTTTGCTTCATCTAACAAAATTAATAATGAACCTGAAGTAAACAAACGATTTGTATATGGAATGAGGCAAATTGATAAAGGTTTCTCAGCGGCTTTTAAACTTTGCAGTATAATGAATTTACCAAAGCTTGTGAAAGCTACATATGAAACACATGATGTAAAAATTTTGCAAGTTGTAGCAGATGTAACTGAAGATTCAATGGCAAAAGCAGCTGGAGAAGTTGTTTCAAAAACAAAAAGTGATGAATGTGGTATTTCTGTGGATGGAACATGGCAGCGTAGAGGACATACATCTTTGAATGGCTGCGTTGCTGCTATTTCAGTCGATACTGGGAAGGTATTAGACCTGGAAGTCATATCGCCATATTGTCGTACATATAAAGAGATACAAAACTCGCCAAAGGACACGTAGTTTTAATCGCTGAAAGTTGATCATGTGTGTCAGTGTAATTTTGAAGATTCGGCTGGAAAGATGGAAACTGTGGATGCATCGAGGATTTTTCAGAGGTCTGTGGATCAAAGAAAATTGAAGTACACGAATATTATGGTGACGGAGACTCCAAAGGTTTTTTATGTGTGCAAAATACTTATGGTGGTCACAAAATTTGTGTGCATTGGGCATATCCAAATACGTGTAGGTTCACGTTTGCGAAAACTGAAAACAAAAACTAAAGGTCTCTCGGCCAAAGGTAAATTTACAGATGTGTTTATAGACAGACTCCTAAACTACTATGAAATTGCTGTTCGTGCCAATATAGGTAATTTACAGGGAATGCAGCAAAATGTGATAGCTGCTTTGTTTCATTGTGCGTAAAATTCCAAAAACCTCAATGCATGGGTAATGCCCTATTGGAAATGACAGCTGGTGTTATTATCAGTGAGCTTTAGCCCAAGATAAAACAAGTGTAAAAGAAAAATATCGTGGTTTACCTAATGATATTCTGAATATTATAACGTCAGTTTATTTAGATCTCTGTTCCAGAGAATCGTTAGAAAAATATCTGCATGCAAAACTCAAAATGCCAATGAGTGTTTTAACGGTGTAATATGGCAGAAAGTGTAAAAAGGTGTTTTCGTTTGTCTGCAAACTATGAAATTGGGGGCATATGATGCAGTGATACAATTCAATGAACGTTATCAAGGCTGCTTAAATGTTTTAACTGATCTGAACATTAGAAATCCAGACTATTTCACCTTGACAGGTTATCGACAGCTGTATAACGTTCGAATTGGTGATTTGAAGAGTCATACGACCCCTGTTGCATAATATAAACGTAGAAACATTTTAAAAGCCATCAGGAAAAAGAATAACTGTTGAAAATAACACAGATGGTAAACTTTATAAATCAGGAGCCTTTTAAAATTAAATTTTTCATTTACTAGGTAAAATCTGGTATTTAATTGTATTTTCTGCTTTTTCTCAAAATGAGATTTTTAGCATTTTGCTTCATCGCAAAACATCATAACTCAAAACATTATAATTACAATGTTATAAAACTTTGCTAAAATACTCTAAAGGAGTTGATTTAGAGAATAAACCTCTGCTATAAGTATAGTTAAGTTATTTTTCATTTTTTAGTTGCTACATGAATTGTCATGTATTTTCATGGTCTTTCTGTGTGTAAAAACTTTAACTTCTATAATTTTTCAAATAACATAGTTGTAGTTATGAAAGTGGTTTATTCCCTTAAAGAGGTTTCAGTCATCATAATAAAATTTACAGAATAAAAATATCTTCATTTAAATTTGTGTTTTGATGTTTTGCAAAAGTGTCATTTTATAGCAATTTTTATGCATGTTTTGAGCCTAAAAATCAAATTATTTAAAAATATACATATTTTTACATGCTATTCACAGATTTATTTATATTTTATAATATAATGCACATAAGTAGACAATTTTTAAAATATTAAAAAAATCTCTTTTGAAAGGAGGCAGGCACCTTAACCATATCATATCAATTGGAAGAATTTTTAGTGTCTCCAGATATGGAAAATATCGTTTTCTGTTGGAACCGTAAAACATACGGAATGGAGGATCCCAAGAAACAAGATGAATTTAACTAATTATAATTTAATCTCATTTTAAACGAAAACAACTGTGTTATCTCGCTCATTGAATTTTAATCCAATTCAATTAAAAGTTTTTTATGCTGAATAAAAGTTTTAAGTTACATCTTGAAAATAATTCAGAATAAAGGAGTCAAAATTGTTTTAGAACTAAAATATCCATCATCAATCGAAACAAAAATAAATTTACAATCGATTATGAAATTCAAAGAAAAAGTGAAAGTAAAAAAAAAAAGAAATAATTTTGAGGATATTTCCTCTCCAGTCAAATGTTTCTGTTTTACAATATTAATCTATAAAAAAATTCCAAAATCTATATGTCTCTTTCAGTTTTAAATTTTACCCGCTGAGTTTTGACAAGTATAGGTTCTGAAAAATGAAAGGGTTTGTGCTTTTATGCATAATCAATAAAATAATGAGAAGTATTTCAAGTATTTAGCGAAAAACAGTTCATTAATTTTACAGAAATATTAGAAATTCTAATTATTTTGTCGACTTTTCAAATTCAGCACAGACTTTAGAATTTTCAATATCAATGCGCAAAACACAGCAAGAAAACATTACTAAAACTAAATAAGCCGGAAATATTGGATTATTTTCCCTAAGTTGATATGGGAAAACTCTAAAACGTGGTTGAAGAAAAAATAACATTATAATAAACTGTGTTTGTTTCTATTATTTGTTACTGTTTTATTTTCCTTTATTGTTGAATTCTGAAACCGGTGGTTAGCTATCAATGATGTTAAGTATTGAAATTTTTTTAGCAGGTTATTCCTGTTATAAGTAAATGAATTTTTTTTCTAATGCAGTTTTCAATTTTACCTGCTCTGCTTATCCTTTTTTAATAAAATTAATTTTATTTTGTAAATGGATAATTCCTTAATTTGTTAGTTGCATGTTACAGATTTTTGCTTGATAGTAACCTACTCAATTTCTAAAACTGGTTGTTTATTTATTTTTTTAACTTCTCTATTGTTCGGTTTTCTGATGAAGGAACTATTTTGTGTTCCGAAACGGTTGTTTATTTTTTTCTATTTGTAAATGCTACTAATCTTTGTATTCTTATAAATTCATAAATAATTTACAGTGTCTTGAGCAAATTTTTGTGGTCTTTACATTTTTTTACTCTGATTCATATCCTTTTAATATTTCGTTAAATTAACATCTTTTCGGATTTTAAACGCATATCTTCTACGATCATTTGAGTTGTTTTATAACAAGCATTTTCATGCCATACTACAGTGATGTCTCTGACCCAATTGCCTTAAGAAAGAAGGCTCTTATAAAAGCTATGTATAAAGGCTTTTACTTAACTTGGCCTGACCGATGTGTAGTTGTCTATCTATATGTTTGAACTTCTTTGATGGCAGTGAACACATACAATGAAAATCTAGTAAAACTAGCGTAGTCTAGTAGATCATTTCAATTTATCGAAATTTGATTGATCCTCGAGAAATGGCACAGGCATTTTTTCACGAAATGGCCCGCAAAACTCCCATTCTTGGTAGATAAGAAAGGGTAGTAGTTAAAACAGTAATAGTTAAAAAATAGACTAATATTCAGCTTCGTTCCTCTATATAAAAAAATAATTTTAACATGTGATGATGGAATTTAAATAATGCCAATTTCATAATTAATTGATGTGTCTGATCATTTGCTTCCAATTGAAGCTGCTCATAGCGGGTTATGAATGAAAGTTTTAACAAAATAACAAAGTTTTTGCATCTACTTGTTTGTATTCGAAACCAGTTGATGCATTTCATCAAATTTTCTATGGTGTTATTAACGATGCATGCATGTTTCTAACTTATTTAGGATTTTCAAAACCATCTGTAAAACATAGCATGAATTGTCGGCGTTGTGGCTGAACGGTAAAGGCGAGCGTTTCCAAGCGATCGATCGGCCGCCACGTTGTGGGTTCGAGTCCCACGTAAGACTTGGATGTTTGTGTTGTTGGGCGCAATGTGTTCCCACCCCCACTGGTGCGCTGGGGCAACGTCATATGACTGCTAAGAGGTTCACAGTTCCGGCCGATGTATAGGCAAAGATGAAAGAGTCAATGCCTGGCCATTGAGGGAAAAAAAAACATAATATGAATTAAAACTATATGCATTTCGATATTCATTCAAGTAAATTGTATCTTTTGTATGTACAAAACTCGTAAAAAATTCTTAATTGTGTAACATAGCTGATACCATCATAAATTACATCATAAATTACAAAAAATTACGCTCCAATTTCGACTTCAAAAAATAAAGGAAATAAATGGAACGTTATTAATCATATCACTTAATTGATTAAACGTATCAATCGATCTTGGAAGCAAAATTTCTTTTGAATAAATAACGCTACTTTTTGATTGACGTAGTTACTTGTCTCAACATTCCAACTCAAGAAGTCATAAAATTTGGCTTTCTAAAACTGATGGGTACATTTTTTTAATCATATCAGTCAGTTATACCAGTATTATACCTTTTTTTTATAGTTATAACTTTTAATTATTATATCAGTAAGTTCATCAATTTTACGAAGTTTCATTTGTTTCGCAGGAATTGGATCAGTGGAGGGGGAGGATAACATGTAAAACCACAACCATAACTTCTTACTCAGTACTCAAACACCAGCATATATATGATCTTTCTGACTGAATATAGTATATATAAAGTCTTTTCGGAAGAAAAATAGGAAAATTAATTATTTTTCGCCTTGAAAAAGGAAATATTTATTTACCTTATTTATATACATTTTTCTCCTGTTAATTTTTTATATTGAGTTTTCTAAAACCATTTAGAATTTAAAATTAAAATAACGTAAAACTAATTTCTAAAATAAAGCATATTCAAATTCAAAAGTTTTTATTCAGCTTCCCAATTTAACATGTCATCAGCAACTTTTCTCTCCGGAAAGAAATAAGCACTTTATTAAAGTAAGTCAAGTGTTTTACAAATAAATTTATCATGTTCCAAAGTAAAAATATATATATATATATATATATATATATATATATATATATATATATATATATATATATATATATATATATATATATATATATATATATATGTATGTATGTATGTATATATATATGTATGTATATATATATTTCATTTCTTTTTTTTCTCGACAGCATCGTAAGATATATTCTTTATCTCTGCACCTGAAAAATAAATTTCCTATTTCGTAAACTAATTTAAAACACATTTTCAATTTATTATTGTCAATATTAGCTACTGGCTGCCGTGTATAAATATCAGAATACAAAGTAATATGAGGATATAAATATATATCAGACAGAAATATATATATATATATATATATGTCAAATATGTTTATTTTACTAATGACTTATTTCTCCCGTATTTGGATTAAGGTAAAAGTACAGTTTTGCTAGTAGCATATTTCAACAAAGCGCTGGTAAAAATACCTTATTTAATAGGAGTATATAATTTAATCTTATAATAAAATGATATTTTAAAATAAACCCATAAATAAAATTAGTTTTAATTAAAATATGTTTTTATATTCCACTATAGAGCTTTGTTCGCTAGCGGTCACTATATATAGCAGACAGTTTTTATAGCAATTAGTTTTTATAGCAATCAGTTTTATAGTAATCACTTTTTGTTAAATTATGTGCCCACGTAGCAGGCACAAAAGTCTCAAAGCAACAAAAGTGTGTCCAAATTTAGCATGAGCAGGTCAAGTGGAAAATACAATCTAAAAATTGAATCATAATCGAAGCAAGAGTTGTGAATGTAGATAAAAGCGAAGTATATAAGCCACAAATCCAGCCACAAGTCCAAACGCACCTTTCTAATATGGTCCTAAGATAGACAATAAAAAATAAATATTTTGAAAAGCTTCTCTTGATACCCTTGATTAATAATGAAACATTTGTAAAATGAGTTGTAATTATCGTTAAGAATTTTGTTTTTTAGAATCAACCTGGAAAATTGTACTTATCAAGGCCATAAACTCTTTTTGAAATATCAGACAGCTAGAACTCTCTTGTAAACCATCACATACCATGCGGTAATTTTAATATTATAATATTATAAAAGTGTAAATATTTTTCGTGTTTTTACATGTTTGCATAATTAAACATTTATATCGTGATATTTATTGTGGTAAAATATAGATAGAAAGTATTCGCGTCTTTAAAATATACATTGTATGTTTTAGGTGAAAATATAGTTTTAAACATTTAAAAATGAAAGATTTGTATTTTCTTATTTATAAGTGTTTTCGAAAATCAACTTTTGATTAAAATAAATCTTTTAAAGCATCACAGAAATATACTCGCATTGTTAAAACAGATATAATCCACATACATATTTCTATTATTAGAAACTGAAAGTAATGCATTTCTTAGTTTGTTAAACCATTTTCTGGCATTGTATCCTTGACAATTTATCATCATCCTTATCGTAATTACATTTATCATCGTGTTGACTCAAGCAATCTGAACATATACGATAAAAAAGTGCTTGAAACAAACCATAGTGACATGCCATGCACAGCTGTCTTCGCTAATCCTTTCTCGCTCACTGAGCTGTAAGATTGTCTGACGACAACGATGAAATTATTTTTTCTTACCACTGCGAGGAATATATATATATATATATATATATATATATATATATATATATATATATTTATATATATAAAATTACTGAAAGACTAATCAAATTATGTTAAATTATGTGAAATGCTAATCAAATTACTACCTAAAAGAATAAGAAATACTTGAAAATATTTCTGTCATTCATTTTCCTGGAAATGGATTAAAAGTGGTATAATGTATTAATTAAAACCAGACTCTAAGTAATATGTGTGTATATATATATATATATATATATATATATATATATATATATATATATATATATATATATATATATATATATATATATGACTTTAAAATAGTTAGTCCTACACATACAACTACGTAAAACTGACTGCCTGAAGGACATTTACACAGTAAAAACAACTGAAGGCTGAAATTTGAAACTTTGCATACACTTGGGACTTGTGTATACAAATGTCCCTATAAATAATCAAAAAATCTAAAATTTTGGAATTTTGTTTGGAAAATTTATATATTAAGGAATTTTGTTGGTTAAATTCATAAATTGAGGATTTATTTTCCAATACTTATTTAGCTACTTTTTCAGCTATTTTAGCTAGTACTCAAAAACGGATAGATTCACGAAATTTGTTTTCATACCATCATGCACATAAATAAATGTGCTAATTTCTACCTTATTAACTTTGTTGGTGTACAAATGTATGGTTTGACGGAAGAGCACAAATCGAACATCCCTGAACTCGAATCGAGCATTTTTGAGATGATGGCTTTGTGTGTATGTGTGTGTATGTATAATGTGAGTAGGTGTGTTTGTATTTGTGTGTATGTGTCCGCAAGTCTCTGGAAGGGATATCTTACGAACAAATGGATGGAACGTTTTGAACAACATTTGGTACAAATACTACAATTTGTGAATAGTGGAAACCTATTGATTTTAAACGAAATCGAATGTTCGGAACCCTAAAATTTTTAAAGGAAATTTTGAAAAAATCAGTAAAAATCAAAACTTTTAATATGCGTAAATGACAATTTAAGTAATGTTTTTATAGAAAATGAATGATACACATCTCAGAACGTTAGCATGAACCGTTCTCGAGAAATTGCATGTTTTTCTAATAAATTTATCAAAAATACAATATAAAATTTAAAAAGAGTATTAACTATTGTGAAATAAGTTCACTTTTCATATAATTGTATGCGACAAACTTGTTAACATCGTTCCCGTGGATTTAATTATTTTCATTAAAGAGAGAAGCTAGTTGTGTAACATTTTTGTATTTTTACGACCAACAATTCGCCAATAGTCAATTATATATAACAAAAGCTCTTCTCTCCATCTGTGAGTAACACATTACGGTACATTTGTCGAAATTGTCGACACATTTTGCAAAATATCGCCAACTTAACATTATGTCGCTCAAGATAGACGAAATATAGTTGAAATTGAAAAAATGAAAAAATAAATTAATGGAAACGACACCCAAATTGATGAATTAATTATTAAAATATTTTAATATAAAGATTATATTGCTTATCGCGGATGCTATCAATATTGATAGTTGCCAATTTAGGGTGGCACGGAATATAATATTTTGTACTTCGAAATTAGTCATCCGGAAAAGCGCCAAATGTACAATTCAATATTAAAATCATTGGGCAGTGGATATTTTACAGCATTTTTTACTGTGAAGGAAATAAATTAATTGCATTATGTCATGTGCTGCCCACATTAGAATTTTTAATATAGGATCTAATGAAGAAATGCATTATCAATTCTTCTCAATTATTTATAATTTCTGAATTGATATAAGACATATATTTCTATCAAATGAAATTTCACATACACTCTTTTGAAAAAACAAAACGAAACACCCCTAAAAGATAATCCGATTATCTCAAAATTCCATATGCAAATTCCTTTATACCAAGTATGCAAATGATTAAATTTGCAAGGCCAATGAGTGTTAATTTCGGTTATAGCGCGCTTTTCTACTGCGCAACCAGCATCCTATAAAGAAAGTTTAGATTGTGGATGGTTTGTCTTTGCACGTTATCGGCGTTGCAGTTCCGTGGAGACATAACCAATAATGCCGTTACCACGCTGCCGAAGAGCTTATAAGCAATTAGACGAGTTCGAACGGTGTTGTATATTCGGGATACGTGAAGCTGGCTGGTCATACCGAGCAATTGGTCGCCACCTGCAACAAACGGACCCTGCTGTGCAAAGGTGCTATCAGGAATGCTTGCTACAAGAAACTAGTCGGCGGAATGAAGGCTCTGGAAGACCAAGGTGCGGTGCACGAATGCGAGGCAAGATCAGATGATTGTACGGCAGGCTCGAACTGGCGCAAAAACATCATTGTCCGCCCTCCAAGGTGCCACAGCATTTCCCATACCACCCGTAGTACCTTCCACCATATCTTACGGCGCTAGGCTGCGGTGGGGTTACTCTCACTGCGGCCTTTAAGACGTCTGCCCATATCCCCACAACATCGACAGAGTCGTTTGGAGTGGTGTCGTAACCGAGCATCATGGCTGTCAGAAGACTGGTATCGCATAGTGTTCGGCGATGAATCACGATTCAGTCTTTTAGCAGATGATTATCGGGTTCGTGTGTCAAGGCGCCAGGACCAGCGGTTCCAATCAGCCTTTGTTTTACGGTTTCCGGTCTAAATTGGGTGGCACTTCCCGGCCGTCCAAACAGTTACCTTACACCTTTCTGGTAGGTCGGACGGTCTGGATTTAAACAACAACAGGAACACAGCCATTATTCATGGTGTGGTGATTTGAGGTGTTATCTCTTATGACAGCAGGTCACCCCTAGTCATGCTGCGTACGACTTTAAGAGCTAAACTATATGTTGATGAAATCCTGCGGCCGTTTGCGTTACCCTTTGTGGCACGTCATTCAGGAGCTATTTCAAATAAGATAAAGCCACGTCACATACGACTCGCATATCTGTGAACCATCTTCGTGCTGTTGATACTATTCCTTGGCCAGCTAGATCACCAGAACTTTCGCCAAGCGAGCATGTATGGGACATGCTAGGCCGCTAAATTCGACCGCTAAATTGCGCACCCCGAAATGTAGCAAATCTGGAGCAACAATTGAGAAATACCTATCAGAATGTATCGCAGGACGACATTAGGAAACTGTATCACTCCTTACCCTAGACCAGGGGTCGGCAACTTGCGGCTCGCGAGCCGCATGCGACTCTTTTGATGTAAAGTTGCGGTTCTCCAGTTCCATACGAAAAAATTAATAATTTATTATCAAAACCCTAAAAAAATAAGAAAATATATTTTTAAGTACTTAATTTCTCAATAGCTTCTATTTTCATAATCGTTAATTACAAATCGCTACGCTTAACATGACCGTAATGAGATAAATTTGAACTATTGTTTAGTTTTTAGAGATGAGACTCCGTGACCATGTTTATCTTTCAGTCAATTTCATTCCATTTCCATCTCACCCAAACAGCCACCGTCTAGGCTCTAGACGTGTTGTCAGTCAGTCATCCTCGGATAGCGCGGTCGACGTTACGTTGCATGTGTGTTAATTTAATCACTTGCGGTTTTTGCGTGTCTATTCGCTTGTTGTTTCAAGAAGAATACGATTTAGAAGCGAATTATCTTCTCAAGGTATGTACGCGTATAATATAATAAAATCAGTAACAGAATTGGATTACATATCTGAGGATCGTGTTAACGAAGTAATAATGGTAAATAAATTGTTTGTTTTTTTAGATAGCTAAGTAAAATTTTAAAAAATCATTTTTTCAGCTCCGCCGCCAGCATGGCATCTGGTAAAAAAAAAGAGAAGAACTGAAGAAGAAAATCGAGAATTCAATCAGGATTGGACGGAGTCGTTTGCATTCATATGCAACACAGATGGCCTTCCGACTTGTCTCATTTGCCACGAAAAACTCGCACACAATAAGAAGTCAAATTTGGAGGGACACTTCACTACAAAACATACCCAGTTTGCTGGTAAATATCCAACCGGTGACGCACGAACAAAAGCTGTTGAAGAGCTAAAAAAAAACGCAACAGTTAAGTTCCATGCTAAGTAACTGGGCGCAATCTTCCAATAATGTAAATCTAGCAAGCTTTGCAGTATCATTAGAAATTGCAAAAAGAGGAAAACTATTCACAGATGGTGAGTATGTCAAAGATTGCTTTATACGTGCATCTGAAGAACTGTTTCGTGATTTTAAAAACAAAGCAGAAATCATGAAAAAAATCAAAAATTTGCCATTATCTGCTAAAACAGTACAAGATAGAACTGCTAAAATGTCTTCAAATGTAACACATATGCAAGTGGAAGACATTCAACTGACTTCTGCCTTATCACTTGCTATAGATGAGTCTTGCGACATAAAAGACAAGGCACAAGTTACCCTTTTCGTCAGGTATATGTCATCCCAAGGTCCAAAAGAACTGCTAGGATTGCTACCGCTCTCAGGGCAAACTCGTGGAGAAGATAAAGCAAATGCTGTGCAAAAATGCCTGGAAGACAATGGAATCGATATAAATAAAATCGTTTCTATAGCAACTGATGAAGCCAGAAGTATGACAGGAATACATAGAGGGGAAACATCAATTCTTCAGAAAAAAATAAACCACGAAATTCTAACGTTTCACTGCTTAATTCATCAAGAAGCGCTTTGTGCCCAAACATTTCCGGCCGAAATAGTTGCGGCCATGAACTTGGTAATTAAGATTATTAACAGCATGTTGGCAAAAGCACTCTACCATCGCCAGTTTAAAGATTTCCTTGAAGAAATAGATAGCCAGTTTTCTGACCTACTTCTGCACAATAAAGTGCGATGGCTTTCCAGAGGTAACGTATTGAAACGTTTTGCATTGTGCTTGAGTGAAATAAAAACATTCGTCAATGAAAAAAGCATTGACCATCCCGAATTGGAAGAAGACAAATGGCTGCAAAAATTCAACTTCATGGTAGATACCACAATGAAACTAAATGAACTAAATCTAAAACTGCAAGGAAAGGGCAACCCAGCCTACGCCTTGCTTGAAGAAGTAGTTTGTTTAAAAAAAATACTTCTTTTTGTTGAAGACATGGAGAGCGGTAAATTACTTCATTTTAAAAATCTGAAGCAATATCGCGATGAGACCAATGCAACTATTGACACGAATTACTTCAGCACAGCTTGAAAAAACATGAAGGATGAATTCGCTGAGAGATTCGAGCAATTCAAAACAAACAAAAGTACTCTCGCGTTCATAGTAAATCCTCTCAATACAAATACAAATGAGATCAACATCGAGCCATTTGGAATTGATGCTGGATCGCTCCAAATGCTTTTGCTAGATTTGAAAAGCAAAGACGTGTGGAGTGGCAAGTTCACAGAACTCAAGAGCAAGTTGGAAGAGTTGGAGGTCGAGAAATGCATGCACATCGCGCAGCACAAGTGGACAGCTCTAAAAGAAATTCCGCGAGTTGAGGCCCTCATATTCGGCGCATGGAATAGTCTTCCAGAATGCTACAGTGAGGTGAAGAAGTTGGCATATGGAGTGCTGACGATCTTCGGGTCGACATATTCGTGCGAGCAAGCGTTCTCTTGCATGAATATAATAAAAAGTAAAGTTAGAAGTCAACTAACAAATAAAAATCTAGAGTCGTGCTTGAAACTTAAAACAACAAGCCAGATTTAATCAAACTTTCAAAAGGCATGCAAAGCCAATGCTCCCATTGATGTAACTATCTATATTTGTGTTTTTATATGAATAAATATTATTCCGTATTTAAAGCCGTTTATTTTAAATCAGAAATCAAATATATATAAGCAAATACTATAATATTGAAACGAAAATTTTTAGTGGCTCTTTAAAAACTGGGAAATTTTGTAAATTGCAACTTTTGTCTCTTCCGTTTCAATAGATTGCCGACCCCTGCCCTAGACGCATAAAAGCATGCATTGCCGCTAAGGGGGGGGTTGCATCAATTATTGATTTGAAAATTCAATGTGTAATTGCTAACCATTGATGGGTCCAGCGGGCTTGATTTTGTAATCATTTTACTGCCTATGTATGAACTGTACGCATATTTAATTGCAATAAAATCAGTCACTTTATTCATAGTGCCTCTTTTTTAGACTGTATTTAGCCTTTTCAGTTGTAAAATAATCTTAAATTCGCTATATCCCTTTTCATTTAAGATCAGACATTACATTCATAAATATTACGTTCAATGTTCTATTTGGATAAAATTGCAGATTATTATTGGCCATAGAACATTTCCATGTTACTTTTACAGATTTAACAAAATTCTACTATTTTCCTGTGAAGCCATTGTTGGCTCGGAACATTATGCCACGAGCACGTGATTTGCCGCGTTACAAAGTCATTTCATCTAAAGACCCTACCAAAAGAGAACAAAAGTAGTTGGTACAGAAACATAGGAGTAACAAAAGGTTTCAATTGTGACTTAAATCTGATCTCCTGGACAAGTTTGAGCATGTTCAGAACATCTATACACTGGGAATTGATTCTAAATATCGCTTACGCTCTTGCATGACAGTGTGTTTATGCCTCATTTATCATATTCACCTCTATTTAATTTCTAAATAAATATTAGTCCCAAGCATATTCTCAGAATATACTCGGCCAATTTAAATTATTTTAGTCTTAAAATAGATGTCTTGACTTGTAGATTAATCTGAAAGTGTTATCAAGTTAATGAAAATGACCAAGTTAGAAGCAAAGTTTAGGAAAATGACACCTAATTGATGAATTAAATATTAAACTATTTTAGAATATGGACTCTGATACTTATGATGATACTATCAATATTGTTAATTTAGAGTTGCGTAAAATATAAATTAATTGGATACGTTGAAATAATTTTACTCGTTGTCAACCGGAAAACCGCCAAATGTACAATTCAAAGATAACAAGAAAGATCAATCATGCATAAAACATTGATTATGAAACACTTTCCAACTTTAATGCAATTTTATTTAAACATCTCTAAAATGCGATATATTTCTCGGTAATATTTTTAAAATTATCACAATCCTACATTAATTTATTATATTTCAAAACTTAAAACTTCATAAAAAAATGAACTTCAATCAAATAACGGCATTGAAATATAAATCGCTTGGTTTAAACATCTCTAAAATGCAATACATTCGTTGGTAATATTTTTAAAATTATCATGATACTACAATAATTTATTATATTTAAAAACGTCATCGAACACAACTGAAATTTATTCAAATGACGCCATCGAAATATAACACGCCTGGCTCTCTCTATAAAAGCAGCATTTCATTCATTCATAAACAGTTTTCAATTCATTTCATTCATCACAATACAATAATA
Source organism: Amaurobius ferox (assembly GCA_951213105.1). NCBI lineage: Eukaryota > Metazoa > Arthropoda > Arachnida > Araneae > Amaurobiidae > Amaurobius > Amaurobius ferox. Next base: position 37,095,358 of record OX578141.1, on the reverse strand, counting down.
ATTTATTTTATTTAAAAATTTAAGACCATGGAGCTACAAGTAATTAAACTCTATGCTTAAAACTTCATCGAGAAAATCGTCCTTCTCTCTGTAAAATCAATGAAAGTTTCATTCATATCCGCTATAATGCAGACCCTATGAGTTAAATAACTTTGCGTTAAAGAAATATAGCAATTCTTATACAACGCATTCTACATATTTTGCTGTTTACATTTTCCATAGGTGAAAACTAGGCTTCGTTGTAGAAGTATTCAAATTCGGATGATCATTTAAACACAAATATATTGTAATTGTGTTGTTTCAGTACGTAGATGCACAGAATTAAAGCAAAAATATAAGCGATTTTAGGACGGATACAACACTCAATATGAATTAAAAAGAACTTTAAAAATCACGATTTTGACACAAGATGAATGCCGTATTTTATTTTGAAGTGGGTCACGTGATCTCTTCATATAAGGGTCACGTGATCGCTTCATATAAAAGGTGCAATTATTATTTTAATTTTTATTTAAAAAACTAAATATATTTTGGAAATTTTTTTTATATATTTTATGGGATAATTTGAATATTTCATAAAACTTTCGAAGCAATTTGTGAATTTTAAATCCGCTTAAAAAACGTTTCAAGAATTAGGTCCCATTGGGTTCAATTAATTTCATTTTTTCAACCCGGGTTCAATCCAAAACTAATTGTGTGATATTATTCATTTATATCCCCATAGGTCCCACAGACCGTCTGAACAACATACTAAAATTTCATTTTGATAAAGTCATTTTTACGGCAGTTATCGTGCTAACGGACAGACAGACAGACAGACAGACAGGCAAAATGAACAAAGTCATAAAAAATTTTGAACTTTGTTGTAAAGTAATAAAAACACAGTACCGTGGATTTTATACATTCAACAGTGTATATAATTTGTATCCTGAAATTTCATATAGAATATATTTAGTTTTCGGTAGCTCCACATGTAGTAACAGGATATAAGTATTTAAGATACTATAGCAAACTGCCATTCTGTATTTAATATCCTGCTCCTCTTTTTGTGGCCATTATATCATTAATATTGGAAAACAATAATTTGATTGTGATTTTCCTATTAGTCCATATTTCAAAAACTCTTCAATTTCCTTCTATGCGACGATTTTCACAGAATTTGGTAAGCGATTTTGTTTTGTTTGGCTTGGAAAATTGTGCAGCAATTCTATTTTGTGTATAATAGCATCAGTTTATCCCAGTGTTTGATATGGTTTTGAAAAAGCAGCATAATTGTATTTCAATAATTTGCACACATTTTTAACACTTTACAACAAAGTTGAAAAGTGTTTATGACTTTGTTCATTCTGTCTGTCTGTCTGTCTGTCAGTCTGTCCGTTAGCACGATAAATGCCATAAAAATGACTTAATCGAAATGAAATTTTAGTATGTTGTTCAGACGGTCTGTAGGACCTATGAGAATATAAATGAATAATATCACCCAATTAGTTTTGGATTGAACCCGGGTTGAAAAAATGAAATACATTGAGCCCTATGGGACCTAATTTTTCAAACATTTTTTAAGCGGATTTAATATTCACAAATTGCTTCGAAATTTTTAGGTAATATTTAAATTGTTCCAAAAAATATATAAAAAAAAATTCAGCGAAATATATATAGTAGTTTTTTAAATAAAAATTAAAATAATAATAACACCTCTTATATGAAACGATCACGTGACCATGATATGAAAGTATCACGTGATCCACTTCAAAATGATATATGGCATCCATCTTGTCTCAAAATCGTGATTTTTAAAGTTCTTTTTATTTCATATTGAGTGTTGTATCCGTCCTGAAACCACTTAATTTTGGTTTAAATTCTGTGCATCTACATACTAAAACAACGCAATTACAATATATATGAGTTTAAATGCTCATCCAAATTTGATTATTTCTACAACGAAGCCTATTTTTCACTTATGTAAAATGTAAACAGCAAAATATGTTGGATGAGTTGTATAGGAATTCCTGTATATTTTTAAAACAAAAGAATTTAGCTCATGGAGTCTGCATAGCTGATATGAAAGAAATATTCTTTGATTTTACCGAGAGAAGGACGATTTTTTGCGATAAAGTTTTAAGCATAGAGTTAAATTACTTGTAGCTCCATGATCTTAATTTTTAAATAAAATAAATTATTATAGTATTGTGATGAATGACATGAATGGGAAATTATTTATGAATGAAATGCTGCTTTTTTAGAGAGAGCCAGGCGTGTTATTTTTTCTATGACGTCATTTGAATAAATTTCAGTTGTTTTCGATGAAGTTTTAAAATATACTAAATTATCGTGGTATTATGATAATTCTAAACTTATTACCGAGTAATATATCACATTTTAGAGATGTGTAAACCAGGCAATTTATATTTCAATGCCGTCATTTGAATGAAGTTAACTTTTTTCGATGAAGGTTTAAATTTTCAAATATGTAAATATTACCGAGGAATGTATAGCATTTTAGACATGTTTAAATAAAATTGCATTGAAGTTGGAAAGTGTTTCATAATCAATGCTTTAAGCATGATTGATCTTTCTTGTTTAGGTTTGCCTCGTAAATGCTCAAGGTTAAAATCTGAATGATTAATTTAAACTTTCCTCAATTCCAACATTAATTTAATGCAAACATTTTTTATTTTATTTACATCATTAAATGTAATAATATTTACACTTTTTATTCCTTCCGTATTTACATTTTCCATTTTTAACACTTTACAACAAAGTTGAAAAGTGTTTATGACTTTGTTCATTCTGTCTGTCTGTCTGTCTGTCTGTCTGTCTGTCTGTCTGTCCGTTAGCACGATAACTGCCGTAAAAATGATTTAATCAAAATGAAATTTTAGTATGTTGTTCAGACGGTCTGTAGGACCTATGGGAATATAAATGAATAATATCACACAATTAGTTTTGGATTGAACCCGGGTTGAAAAAATGAAATTCATTGAGCCCTATGGGACCTAATTTTTCTAACATTTTTTAAGCGGATTTAAAATTCACAAATTGCTTCGAAAATTTTAGGTAAGAGTCAAATTGTTCCATAAAATATATAAAAAAATAGTCAGCTAAATATATTCAGTAGTTTTTTAAATAAAAATTAAAATAATAATTACACATCTTATATGAAACGATCACGTGACCATGATATGAAACGATCACATGACCCACTTCAAAATGAGATATGGCATCCATCTTGTTTCAAATTCGTGGTTTTTTAAAGTTCTTTTTAATTCATATTGAGTGTTGTATCCATCCTAAAACTACTTTATTTCTGCTTAAATTCTGTGCATCTACATACTAAAACAACACAATGACAATATATTTGAGTTTAAATTCTCATTCAAATTTGATTATTTCTACAACTAAGCCTATTTTTCACCTATGTAAAATGTAAACAGCAAAATATGTAGAATGAGTTGTAATTGAATTACTGTATTTCTTTAACACAAAATAATTCAGTCCATGGAGTCTGCATGGCTGATATGAATGAAATATTAATTGATTTTATAAACAGAAGGACGATATTTTTCGATGAAGTTTTAAGCATAAAGTTTATGAATTGTAGCTCCATGGTCTTAATTTTTAAATAAAATAAATTATTATAGTATTGTGATGAATGAAATGGAGAAAGTTATGAATGAAATCCTGCTTTTATAGAGAGATCCATGCGTGTTATTTTTTCTATGACGTCATTTGAATTAATTTCAGTTGTTTTCGATGAAGTTTTCAAATATAATAAACTATCGTAGTATTATGATAGATTTAAATATATTACCGTGGAATGTATTGCATTTTAGAGATATTTAAACCACGCAATTTATATTTCAATGCCGTCTTTAAATGAAGTTCATTTTTTTCAATGAAGGTCTAAGTTTTCAAATATAATAAATCAATGTAGTATCGTGATAAGTTTTAAAATATTACCGAGGAATGTATTGCATTTTCGACTTTTTTAAATAAAATTGCATTGAAGTTGGAAAGTGTTTCATAATCAATGCTTTAAGCATGATTGATCTTTCTTGTTTTATTACTACTCCTTCATTTTTAACTCTTTACAACAAAGTTGAAAAGTGTTTATGACTTTGTTCATTCTGTATGACTGTCTGTCTGTCCGTTAGCACGATATTTGCCGTAAAAATGACTTAATCAAAATGAAATTTTAGTATGTTGCTCAGACGGTCTGTAGGACCTATGAGAATATAAATGACTAATATCACCCAATTAGTTTTGGATTGAACCCGGGTTGAAAAAATGAAATGCAATGAACCCTATGGGACATAATTTTTCAAACATTTTTTAAGCAGATTTAAAATTCACAAATTGCTTCGAAAATTTTAGGTAATATTCAAATTGTTCCATAATATATATAAAAACAAATTCAGCGAAATATATTTAGTAGTTTTTAAATAAAAATTAAAATAGTAATTACACCTCTTAATGAATCAATCACGTGACCATTATATGTAAACATCACGTGACCCACTTCAAAATGAAATATGGCATCCATCTTGTCTCAAAATCGTGATTTTTAAAGTTCTTTTAATAATTATTAAGTGTTGTATCCGTCCTCAAACCACTCTATTTTTGCTTAAATTCTATGCATCTACACACTGAAACATAGCAATTACAATACATTTGAGTTTAAATGATCATCCAAATTTGATTATTTCTACAACGAAGCCTATTTTTCACTTATGTAAAATGTAAACAGCAAAATATGTAGAATGAGTTGTATTAGAATTGCTGTATTTCTTTAACAAAAAATTATTTAGCTCATGGAGTCTGCATAGCTGATATGAATGAAATATTTACAAAGAGAAGGACGATTTCTTTCGATGAAGTTTTAAGCATAGTGTTTAATTACTTTTAGCTCCATGGTCTTAATTTTAAAATAAAATAAATTATTATAGTATTGCGATGAATGATATGAATGGGAAATTATTTATGAATGAAATACTGCTTTTATAGAGAGAGCCAGGAGTGTTATTTTTTCTATGACGTCATGTGAATGAATTTCAGTATTTTTCGTTGAAGTTTTCAAATATAATAAATTATCATAGTATTATGATAATTCTAAAATTATTACCAAGGAATGTATTGCATTTTAGAGATGTTTATTACCAAGGAATGTATTGCATTTTAGAGATGTTTAAACCAGGCAATTTTTATTTCAATGCCGTCATTTGAATGAAGTTCATTTTTTTCGATGAATGTTTAAGTTTTCAAATATAATAAATTAATGTAATATTGTGATAAGTTTTAAAATATTACCGAGGAATGTATTGCATTTTAGAGATGTTTAAATAAAATTGCATTGAAGTTGGAAAGCATAATCAATGCATAATCAATGCATAATCAATGCTTTAAGCGTGATTGATCGTTCTTGTTTTATTTAAACAAATAGTGCTATCACAATTAAATAAATTGGTATCAAATCTGATTTCAACCAAAAAAGATTAAGGACACAACTTTTGAGAAGGTCTTTTACTAAATCCTGTATCCCAGCTAATTCTTATCATCCTATTTCCTCTAAAAAAGCCTCTTTTAAAGCTTATTTTAATCGCTCATTTAATGTTTCTCCTTCTATCTCTGCTTTGAATGATGAAATTAAATTTATTTTAATCTTGGCCATGAGGCTGCTTATTCTTTTGAGTTTATATATAAGATTTTCGCTAATGTTCGCCGTAATTTTACTGAAATCGATACTAAACTTGTTGCTTTAAAAGGTCATTTAGCTTATAAATCTAGTTTTCCTTACCATCCTAAGATCTTCCGTCCCTTTATTTAGTTCTGTCATGAATTTGGTTTCAAGCTTGCTCACTCTAATATTACCACTTTATTTAACCGTATTCGTTCTGATAAACTTGGGGATATTGATGATTTTAAAAGTTATGCTGGGGTGTATATGGTTCCCCTGTTGTCTCCCGAAGGTGACTATAAATTTTATATTGGCAGTACCAAACGCAATGTTGACATCCGTTTAGCAGAACTCGCTCGTGATGTCAAAGGTGATAAACTTTCTACGGCTCTTGCTCAATATGGTGTCAATGATAATTTTCTGTCCGTTTTTGAAAAAAATGTCCTTTTAATGCGTTGTAATAACCCACGTAATATTCTCCTTTATGAATCTCTTTTTATTAACACTTTACAACATAGTTGAAAAGTGTTTACGACTTTGTTCATTCTGTCTGTCTGTCTGTCCGTTAGCACGATAACTGCCGTAAAAATAACTTTATCAAAATGAAATTTTAGTATGTTGTTCATACTGTCTCTGGGACCTATGGGAATATAAATGAGTAATATCACCCAATTAGTCTTGGATTGAACCCGTGTTGAAAAAATGAAATACATTGAACCTTATGGCACCTAATTCTTCAAACATTTTTTAAGCGGATTTGAAATTCACAAATTGCTTCGAAAGTTTTATAAAATATTCAAATTGTCCCATAAAATATATACAAAAAAATTCAGCAAAAGATATTCAGTAGTTTTTTAAACAAAAATTTAAATATTAATCACACCCTTTATATGGATAGATCACCTGGCCATTATATATAAAGAGATCACATGACCCACTTCAAAATAAAATATGGCATCCATCTTATGTCAAAATTGTGATTTTTAAAGTCCTTTTTAATTCATATTTAGTGATGTATACGTCCTAAAACAGCTTTATTTGTGCTTAAATTCTGTGCATCTACACATTGAAACAAATCAATTACAATATAGTTGAGTTTAAATGATCATCCAACTTTGATTATTTCTACAACGAAACCTACTTTTCACTTATGGAGAATTTAAATATCCAAAGATGTATAATGAGTTGTATAAGAATTGTTGTATTTCTTTAACACAAAATTATTTAACTCATGGAGTCTGCAATATAGCTGATATATATGAATTCATTGATTTTACGCAGAGAAGCAAACGATTATTTTTTGGATAAAATTTTAAGCATAGAGTTAAATTACTTGTACCTCCATGGTCTTAAGTTTTTATATAAAATAAATTATTATAGTATTGTGATGAACGAAAGGAATGGAAAACAGTTTATGAATGAAATGCTGCTTTTATAGAGAGAGCCAGGCGATTTCAGTTTCCATGACATCATTTGAATAAAGTTAATTTGTTTTCGACAATGTTCTCAAATATAGCAAATTATTGTAGTATTGTGATAATTTAAAAAATATTACCGAGGAATGTATCGCATGTTAGAGATGTTTAAACCAGGCAATTTATATTTCAATGCCATCATTTGAATGAAGTTCATTTTTTTCGATGAAGGTTTAAGTTTTCAAATATAATAAATAAATGTAGTATTGTGATAATTTTAAAAAAATTTCCGAGGAATGTATCGCATTTTAGAGATGTTTATATAACATTGCTTTGAAGATAGAAAGTGTTTCATAATCAATGCTTTATGCATGATTGATCTTTCTTGCTTATATCTATCGTGCGTCGATTTGTAATTTTGAGTGCATTCAAATTTTAAGTTATACTTGGCGACTCATTCTCGACTCTGTGAAATTCAAGTCTCTTCATAGTTATCTTTGACGTCATTCCCATAAAGATCGGGCTTGACTGTCCTTTCGAATTTGCATTTTTCCTGTAATAAAATAATATTTTATATTTGTACTTTTCCCGTGATATACTTGCATTTTTGAATCCATTTAAAATATATTTTATATTTTTAGTGTATATTTCTTGGATAATCGCCTGTTCATTTACTAATTTTATATTTATTTATACAAATTTGCTATGTTACTGGTCTATATATGAACGATCCTATTAAATTTCCATGTAGCTACTCATGATCGAAAGCAATCTGGCATTTTTTACTTTGTACGTTTTATAAGAAGTTTTAATAACATGCCTTCTCAAAAGTTATGTCCTTAATCTTTTTTTAGTGCTATCATTTTTATTGTATAATGTACTGACATTGTTTTTATTTTTTACAGCATGGATAGAGAATTTGGATTGAGGAATTGGGGAGATTTAGTGGTTCCAGTAACATTTTTCGTGATTCCATGTTTCCCGATAGCTGTAGTTGCATAAGAACAGACTCTCCAGCTGTAATTCAAACTTTTATTTGCAGTTGGGCGATTGGGCTTATTTACATTTGCCGTATTTTGTGATGTATTGTCTATATCATTATTATCGTCAATTCCTTTACTATTCTCATTCATATTATTCTTGGCCTGACTGCACTCAATATTTTGAATATTCTCGTCATCATAATTTTTAACTTAACATATATCTTTACAACATACACATGTCCAAATTTTCGCACCCAATACACAGAACATTTCCCCTTGCTTTCTGTGAATGACTTTGATGTACAGCCGCGGAAAAAAAACGCCCCACCCTCTGTTAATCGATCATCGTTCATCGTAGAGAAAATTGAAAGATACCATTCGCTTAGGAATAACATCCTCTACATATTAATGAGCGTAAAATTTGCATAAGGGGCCGTCTTCATATCTAAACTCGCACAAACTTTGAAATTTCCAATGGCAACACCCAAGTTTGACAACGTAGTTCGAATCTAGAGCAAACTTCAACCTGTGATTCCAAATTTCAAGTCATTTGGGTGAAGCGTTTCTGAATTGTGAGTATGTAAAGTTTTGAGCTCCTAATGTTAAATTAGTTTCTAAGACTTCCATTCATATCTTCTGTAATAATTATCTGCTCACACTGATTATTTGAATGACGTTACTACAAAACAACCCAAACACCTTTAGGTGAGTTTTATTTTTGTGGAAATAATTGTTCGTATGAAATATTAATTATGAAATCAATAATCGAAAAAATATGAATACAAACCTGGACATGTTTTGATAAAAATCGATTCAAAAGACTTTTTATATGTTTATGTAAAATTTCAGGTGTTTTCTCCCTCTGGTTCTTTCGAAATGTTTAAATATTCAGCATCACGATGATTTTACGGGTCATATATTAGTTTAAAAATGACTAATTTGAAAAAGTTATATTAATTGTAAGTTAATATTTATTTAAGAAAACGGGCATTTATTTTTACCCAGTTTTAATAAAAACTTTGTATAAACAGTATTGTATAGATGCAACCTAATCAACGTAATTCTGCTACTGTATTGAAGGGTGAAAACTTGTATTGTTATAAATGGGATCTACTTTTGTTACTGTCGATTAATAGTTCCCGAGCTACTGAGAGTTGAAATCACCCACAAAATGTGATAATTTATAATTAAAAATATTTATATAAAACAATAACAAATTGTAAAATTATGTGATATTAAACACCAACAAGACTTCAAGCGGTGATTGATAATGACGGAGGTTGTACACCGTATTGATACTTTTAAATTCGTCACCAAGTTCCAACGGAATTGTTTTATCGCGTGATCTGCAGATATTTGTTAGTCTCATAAATTGTTTTTGAAACAGCATTATAAAATAACATTTGAAAATAAACATTTCATTCTTCTTTATTTATTCTTTCTTTTATTGACCCTGGCACGAATACCCCATTAGTTTTAGCAACGTACTCAGTACGGCGGCTTTTTACCCCTAATAATCGTGCCCTATTTGAGGCTGACATAATTCTACCCATTACAGACCTACTGTCTTAGTAACACACACACACACACACACACACACACAAGACAACATCATACCCAGCCATGAAAATGCTCACCCTCTCATGCAGGAATCGAACCTGCGACCCTTTGGCTGTGAGGTAAGCCATAATGCTGAATGTCAAGAGGATAGTTACATAATTCTACCCATTACAGACTCACTGCCTTAGTAACACACACACACACACACACATGCACACAAGACAACACCATACCCAGCCATGAAAATGCTCACTCTCTCATGCAGGAATCGAACCTGCGTCGCTTTGGCTGTGAGGTAAGCCATAATGCTGAATGTCAAGGGGATAGTTACATAATTCTACCCATTACAGACTCAATGCCTTAGTAACACACACACACACACACACATGCACACAAGACAACACCATACCCAGCCATGAAAATGCTCACTCTCTCATGCAGGAATCGAACCTGCGTCGCTTTGGCTGTGAGGTAAGCCATAATGCTGAATGTCAAGGGGATAGTTCAATAATTTACAACAGTTCTGTCGTCAATCAACGAAACATCGCCCTTCAAATTGCGGCTTTCAATATGGGGCTGATCCCCGAAAATTGCATATTCCGGAATATTAAATATCTTGAGATATAAAGATAGAAACGTCGTGAAAATTTGAATTTGGACTAATTTGGGGTCTAGAACTTGTGGGTAACGTCAAAATTAGGTGTTGCCATTGAAAATTTCAAAGTTTGAGCGCGTTTAGATATGAAAACGGCCCCTTATGCAAATTTTACACAAATTAATTTGTAGATGTTATTCCTAATCGAATGGATCTTTCAATTTTCTCTACGATGAACGATGCTCGATTAATAGAGGGTGGGACGTTTTTTTCCCGCGGCTGTACATTTGGAGGGTTGTACCCAAAATCAGTCCAATTATGATTTGATTTTCCGAACCCCATGCATTGGATATTCAAGTCTGTGTTTCTGTGAATCTCTCGTTTTTTCAAATTTTAATTGGTTAATTTATTTTTTAAATGCTCTATTTGTGTTGCCTTAATAATTCGCGCTAAATTTTCCTCTTCGTCTTATTTTTTAAATTACATTAACTCCTTCATTTTTATCATCTAATATTGTTTCCCTTCAGCGTAATACAGCGTAATCTTTAGCTTTCTCGAAATCTTGTATGTTATTTTTTTAACCTCTATCGTTAAATTCGGCCAGAAAGTCTCGGTTAACTTGGCATATTCTATTTTGTTAGCAACCTCATCAGCTGTTCCTGTTTACGTTGTTCTGTTACTTGTTCCTGTTTACGTTGTGCCTAATGATGTAAATAAACGTGTTTGCTATCCAGAAATTTGGACTCATTCTTATATTCTGAACGCACACCCACGATTTCGGGGGATACTTCGCAAGGGAGGGCATACATTGAGGAAACACGCTGAAAAATGCGGTTCGGTGTGAAAAATGATTTCTATTTACTGTCCATACATTGAAGATACATAATTATACCCTAGAGACGCAAAACAACACTAGAAAATCCGGCTTCTAGTGCATATTTAATCAACATACGAGGCGCAGTGCACGACGTGTATCCTCAATGCGTGGCCTCCCTAGCAATACGCATTAAAAATCAACACTCTGAAATAATGATATCCTATTTTTCTCAAATTAAATATTTATTAAAGTTATTATTTGACATAATAAATAATTACTAAATTTGCATTTACACTTTAAACTTAATATTTATGTATTCTAACGTTTCTTAAGTAAACTTTTAAAGGCTGGTGTTACTAGTGTGATGACAAGTGGCAGGTAGAATTTTAATCTGATTTAGTGCCAAATTCATAATTAAAAGTGAAATGTCCACGTGAATGATAAAATGGGTACCTGTGGTTCTTTCAATGTCATTTTAACCACCGCAGTTGCTGGCACTTTCACCACGATCTGATTCTTTTCATCCAGACTGTCAACACTCACTCTGCATCAATCTATATGACTATTGTCTAACTGAATTTGACTCCTCTCTGACTGGTTATTATTTTTCATTGTATATCTATCTCTCTGACTGAAATCTGTCTGATCTCTGTCCGTATGTTATTGCTCTGCTTTCATCTGCTGATTGGCTGACGGGCTTCTATGAGGTGCTTTCTCACTGCCCACACTGCGTTTCAGCCAGCAGTCTAAGAAACTTTTCATTGGCAACATTGCGTAACAGCCCGTGGCCTAAGAAACTTTTCATTGACCACATTGCGTCACAGACATCGGTCCATATGACCACGTGACCCCTCTTCGTGGGTGGGGCCTTTATGGCTGCAATAAAAATTGCTGCAGAACTTCTTTATGGCTCCACCATACATTACATTGAATTTAGCGTAAAGTCTTGCGTTCGTTTGGCGTCAGCAATTGTATATGTATTATACAGTATATTGTATTGGCTAACATTTTATTGCCCCCACCTCGAGTTGACGTTTAAAACCACACCACATGTCGCAGTTTATCATCACAAATGGAACCTATAAATATATTTATACCGAAATTGTTCTACGTATTAAATTTCCTAAATAAAGCAACTTCTTTCGTTTTTATTAGTGGAAAAATGGTCATCTCGTTTTAGTGTATATTGTATATCAAAATTTTCAATCGTTCTGTAGAGGCATTTTATATTTTCTGGAACCTATAAATTTGAAATCGTTGGAAAAATATTGATCCCAAAAAATCTCCACGTATTAAAAGTCCTTCATTAAACAATTTAATTCGTGTTTATAAGGGGAAAACTGGTCTGTTGGATATAATTCAAAATCCCAATTCAATCGTTCTTAAGAGTTTTTAAGATTTAAACAATTTATTTCGTTTTTATAAGAGGGGAGGTGATCGGTTGGACAATGTTTAAAATCCGGTTTCAGCGTACATTGTGCATCAAAAATGTCAAATATTCTTCAGATGCATCTAAAATTCTCTGAAACCTATAAATATCATATTGTTGGAAAGATACTTATCCCAAAAGTGTTTCACGCTTTAAAATTCCTAAATAATTTAATTTAATTCGTTTTTATAAGAAGAAAACAGGTATGTTGAATAATATTCGTAATGGCGTTTTAATGTATATTATACATACAAAATTTCAATCTTCTTCCGAGGCACTTATATTCTCTGTAACCTATGAATTTGATATCCTTGGAAAGATATTTATTCCAAAAGTGCTCCTCGTGAGAAATTTCCTACGCGAAACAATTTGTTTCGTTTTTATAAAAGGGAAACTGGTCACTTGAGTAATATTCGAAATCCCAATTTCGTGTGTAATTTGCATCAACAATTTCATTCGCTCTTCAGAGATACTTAATATTTCAAAAATGTCAATAGTTCTTCATAGACATTTAATATTCTCTGGAACCAATAAGTTAAATATAGTTGAAAAGTTATTTATCCCAAAATTGCTCCACGTGTTAATTTTCCTACATAAAGAAATTTATTTATTTTCTATAAGAGGAGAACTGTTGTATTGGGTCACATTCAAAATCTCATTTTAGTGTATATTGGACATTAAAAAATGTCAATCGTTTTCAGGAGCATTTGAAATTCTCTGTAACCTATAAATTTGTCATCGTTAGAAAGATATTTATCCTAAAATTGCTCCATGTGTTAAATTTCCTACATAAAATAATTTATTATAATTTTACAGAAGGGAAACTGGTCACTTGATTAATACTCGAAATCCCATTTTAGTGTATATTGTGCAACAAAATTTTCAGTCGTTTTTCAGACGCATATAGCAATCCCTGGAACCTATAAATGTAGCATCGTTGGAAATATAGTTATGGCAAAATTGCTTCACATGTTAAATTTCCTACATAAAATAATTTAATTCGTATTTATAAGAGGGAAACTGGTCATTTGAGCAATATTCGAAATCTCAAATGATTATATATTGTGCAACAAAAAATGCAATCGTTCTTCTAAGGCATTTAATATTCTCTGGAACCTAAGAATTTGGTATCGTTTGAATGATATGTATCCCAAATTTGCTCTATGTGTGAAATTTCCTACATAAAATAATTTATTCTGCTTCTATAAGAGGGAAACTGGCCAACTGAGTAATTACATTTCGAAATTACATTTTCGTGTATATTTTGCATCAAAAATTTCAACCGATTTTCATAGGCATTTTATATTCTCTGGAACCTATAAATGTAATATAGTGAAAAATATATTTAGGCCAAAATTGCTCCAGGTGTTAAATTTTCTACATAAAGCAGATAAGTTCATTTTTATAAGAGAAAAGCTAGTCTGTAGGGTAATATTAAAATTCCCGTTTCAGTGTATATTGTGCATCAAAAATTTCAAATGCTCTTCACAGGTATGTAAAATTTTCTGGAACCTACAAATTTTGTATCGTTAGAAAGATATATATCCCAAAATTGCTCCACGTGCTAAATTTTCTACATCAAACAATTTATTTTGTTTTTCGAAAAAGAAAACTGATTTGTTGGATGATATATGAAATCCCATTTTAGTGTATATTGTGCATTAAATTTCAATCGTTCTTCAGACGTTTTAGTAATCCCTGAAACCTATAAATTTGGTATCGTTGGAAATCTATTTATCCCAAACTTGCTCCACGTGTAAAATGCCCTACATAAAATACTTTGAATCGTTTTTATAAGAGGGAACATTGTCTGTTGGATAATTTCAAAATCCCGAGGAAACTAATAAGAATATGAAATGTATAAAAAATAACTATAAGAAAAGTATAAAAAATCGTCCAGAGGTATTTCGCGACCTGACCTGAACCATCAAGTTAACTGATTCCTTGCTGGTTCCTTGAATTACATTTTTACTTAATGTATAACATATAAAATCATAATTACAATAACTTGTCCCTAATATGCATAGACCCTAATATATCGTCAAAACTGAAAGCATTTTCATATTACTGATATTCTTTTACAAATTCTCGTTTTCATGTTGAGTCATAAAAATGTGAAAAATATTAACGCATTCATACACTCACTTCATCTAAATAGATTTAATAATTATATATTGCTCCTGAAATTCTACGCAATTTGAATTTAAATCAAATTTATGCAATTTAATTTATTTAATATGGTATATTTAAGCTGAGAATTTAATTCTATTTCCGGATTTATTATGTAGTCCACAAGTTACTCTCGATAAACATTTCACATGCTAATCTCGATGAAATATATCGCTAAAGTGAGTTAAATATTATATGAATAAATTTACGACTTTTCAAAGCGAACACTTTTGCATTTCTTTCTTCATCGACAATACCATAAATTATATGCTTTATCACTTTACAAGGGGAATGAATATCACTTTTCGCGAACTGTTTGAGGATTTTTAAATCTATTATTCCCATTGATGGCTTCGAGTTACAGAACTCAAACATTTAAATTTTTAATGAAAATTTACGTAATGATAGAATATTATTAAACAAATATATATATATATATATATATATATATATTTGTGTATATATATATATATATATATACATATAAAAATAAGTATATCACGAACGGAACTCCTATTTAAGTAAAGGAGAAAACAGAAACCTTACAGAGGATGTGGCGCTTAGCAGCTCTGCATCCAGAGTGGCATATAAGGATATAAACAAGAAGAAAAAATAAGCGAGAACAGGAGTGACCATATGATTTGCATAGAATGGCAGGGGTGGATTGCGACACCCCTTTCCCGCTTAAAGCAGCTTTTACGACCCGGGCAACGCTCACGGCACCAATGTAACTCAATGGTCAATCTCCCACATGTGCAAAGACAGAAGCACCCGAACGGACACAAAAGCAAAGATGGAACCAAGCATGGAAGAGATACACCCTACAATCCAGCTTGAAAACACAACATTTTATAAGGGAAAGTCGCACATGCGCGATAAGACTTCATGATGATAGGATCGCAGATATGAAAATATATATGATTAAGAATACTCATTTAGAATCAAACAATGCACAATTTCTATGATAGGATCGCAGATATGAAAATATATATGATTAAGAATACTCATTTAGAATCAAACAATGCACAATTTCTTTCTTTGAAAAAGGAATAGTAATAATGTTGTAAAAAATATCTAGGGTAATTTCTTTTTAATGCATCATTTATTATTTTATTACATTCATAAATGCAGTCTTTTTTAAAAGTACTGTAGTTTCTGTTTCTTCTGAAGTACCCGACAATAATATTTCTGAATATATTTTTAGTGAGGTTTGAATTCCAATCAATAATATTATTAATTTTGATATTGTATGAATTTCTCTTGTCGTGTATGGTTGTATAAATTCCATACTGTTGGTGTTTTCTTATTGACAAGTCCAGGAAGTCTGTCGATCCATCCTCATTGATCGGGTTTTCAATTAAGTCTAATTCCCTTGGGTAGAATGCAAAATCTATGTCAGGGGTGTTTGCATAACCCCCTAATATCACATCGTCAACATAACGGAAATAAGGTATTTCCGATAATATATGGGTTCCTCTTTCATATTTGGATAGATAAATATCCGCCAATATTGATGAGCATGCACCACCCATGGGTATGCCTTTGACCTGTTTGTAGTAATGCGTACCGTCATATAGTATGTTTTCATTCAATACTAACTCAATCAAATCCAAATATCTTCTGAGAGTTATATATGGTTTTAAATTATAATCCTCATGTAATTCTTTCAAGATCATTTGTAGGTTTGTTAAATCGATGTTATTAAACAGATCCCGGAAATCGTAACTTCTGAAGTTCAAATCTTTATGGCAAAATTTCAGTCGGTCTATCAATTCCTGTCCGTTTTTTAACATTATGGAGTTTTGCTTCTTAATATCAGTTATAACATATTGGAGTAATTTCAGAAGTTTTTTATTTGCTTGTTCCAGGTACGATCCGCATCCCACTGTTACAGTACGGAACTTGACTGGTTTTTTGTGTAACTTGGGAATAAGGATCAAGTATGGAAATTTTACTGATTTAATATCCATACCAATTCTTTTATACAGTGCTTTTATTCTATTAGTGATGATTGATTCGTTGCTAGGAATTAAGGTATACATGGCACTATCCTTATAGCATTGTGTTAAAGTATCGACATAGAATTTTTTACACGTGAATGCAAAATTCGATACGATTTTGTCGGTGTATGTCATTACGAATTCTTCATTAAATTGTTTGATTGAAGACGGAAATCGAGAACCTCCTGAATCCTTGTTTCTTCTCGGGTAGAATTGGCAAAAAGCACTGTAAAAGGCATATTTCCATGCGTTAAAAGTTTGTACAGGTATACTGTGTTTGACTGCCATCTTGTATATGAAGGTTTCCAGATCGTAATTAAATTCATTATAAATATTATTAAATTCTTGTATTCGGTACTTAGTACCAAGTTGTAATAAGTTTTTGAGTTTATTATCTTTTATAAAATCTAAGTTTCCAGTAATTATATGCTTGTGGTAGGGATCACAATGTATATTTTTATGACATTGACAGGATTCAATATTAAATGAAGACACAGTTTTACATAATTTATTGTAGTTGAATAATCTTCTTCCGTTGGTTCTTACAAAGCGATAGGATATCTTAATATTTAGATTAGGCAAAGGAAGACGTTCTTCTATATTATGTAATATATGGTTGAATGGAATATTTTCGAACATTTTATTCTTAAATGTTGTGATAAAAAATTCTTTTGATTTGTTAATTTGATATTTTGGTTCAAGTGCTACATTATATTTTGCGGCTCTGAGTTTAATTAAATCCAGAATGATGTCTATATTAGTGTTTTTATGTTCTGTATTGCAGTTATTTTCACTTAAATTGAAATTTATAATAAAATTCCATATACGTTGTAAGTATTTGATCTTTATACTGTTGGCTATATTCTTGATCCATTCGAATTTCACCGTTATTTCTGTTTTTATGAAGCCAACAGTATAAAGATCAAATACTTACAACGTATATGGAATTTTATTATAAATTTCAATTTAAGTGAAAATAACTGCAATACAGAAGATAAAAACACTAATATAGACATCATTCTGGATTTAATTAAACTCAGAGCCGCAAAATATAATGTAGCACTTGAACCAAAATATCAAATTAACAAATCAAAAGAATTTTTTATCACAACATTTAAGAATAAAATGTTCGAAAATATTCCATTCAACCATATATTACATAATATAGAAGAACGTCTTCCTTTGCCTAATCTAAATATTAAGATATCCTATCGCTTTGTAAGAACCAACGGAAGAAGATTATTCAACTACAATAAATTATGTAAAACTGTGTCTTCATTTAATATTGAATCCTGTCAATGTCATAAAAATATACATTGTGATCCCTACCACAAGCATATAATTACTGGAAACTTAGATTTTATAAAAGATAATAAACTCAAAAACTTATTACAACTTGGTACTAAGTACCGAATACAAGAATTTAATAATATTTATAATGAATTTAATTACGATCTGGAAACCTTCATATACAAGATGGCAGTCAAACACAGTATACCTGTACAAACTTTTAACGCATGGAAATATGCCTTTTACAGTGCTTTTTGCCAATTCTACCCGAGAAGAAACAAGGATTCAGGAGGTTCTCGATTTCCGTCTTCAATCAAACATTTTAATGAAGAATTCGTAATGACATACACCGACAAAATCGTATCGAATTTTGCATTCACGTGTAAAAAATTCTATGTCGATACTTTAACACAATGCTATAAGGATAGTGCCATGTATACCTTAATTCCTAGCAACGAATCAATCATCACTAATAGAATAAAAGCACTGTATAAAAGAATTGGTATGGATATTAAATCAGTAAAATTTCCATACTTGATCCTTATTCCCAAGTTACACAAAAAACCAGTCAAGTTCCGTACTGTAACAGTGGGATGCGGATCGTACCTGGAACAAGCAAATAAAAAACTTCTGAAATTACTCCAATATGTTATAACTGATATTAAGAAGCAAAACTCCATAATGTTAAAAAACGGACAGGAATTGATAGACCGACTGAAATTTTGCCATAAAGATTTGAACTTCAGAAGTTACGATTTCCGGGATCTGTTTAATAACATCGATTTAACAAACCTACAAATGATCTTGAAAGAATTACATGAGGATTATAATTTAAAACCATATATAACTCTCAGAAGATATTTGGATTTGATTGAGTTAGTATTGAATGAAAACATACTATATGACGGTACGCATTACTACAAACAGGTCAAAGGCATACCCATGGGTGGTGCATGCTCATCAATATTGGCGGATATTTATCTATCCAAATATGAAAGAGGAACCCATATATTATCGGAAATACCTTATTTCCGTTATGTTGACGATGTGATATTAGGGGGTTATGCAAACACCCCTGACATAGATTTTGCATTCTACCCAAGGGAATTAGACTTAATTGAAAACCCGATCAATGAGGATGGATCGACAGACTTCCTGGACTTGTCAATAAGAAAACACCAACAGTATGGAATTTATACAACCATACACGACAAGAGAAATTCATACAATATCAAAATTAATAATATTATTGATTGGAATTCAAACCTCACTAAAAATATATTCAGAAATATTATTGTCGGGTACTTCAGAAGAAACAGAAACTACAGTACTTTTAAAAAAGACTGCTTTTATGAATGTAATAAAATAATAAATGATGCATTAAAAAGAAATTACCCTAGATATTTTTTACAACATTATTACTATTCCTTTTTCAAAGAAAGAAATTGTGCATTGTTTGATTCTAAATGAGTATTCTTAATCATATATATTTTCATATCTGCGATCCTATCATCATGAAGTCTTATTGCGCATGTGCGACTTTCCCTTATAAAATGTTGTGTTTTCAAGCTGGATTGTAGGGTGTATCTCTTCCATGCTTGGTTCCATCTTTGCTTTTGTGTCCGTTCGGGTGCTTCTGTCTTTGCACATGTGGGAGATTGACCATTGAGTTACATTGGTGCCGTGAGCGTTGCCCGGGTCGTAAAAGCTGCTTTAAGCGGGAAAGGGGTGTCGCAATCCACCCCTGCCATTCTATGCAAATCATATGGCCACTCCTGTTCTCGCTTATTTTTTCTTCTTGTTTATATCCTTATATATATATATATATATATAATATTTATATAATTTATATACAATGAAATATGTTATGAAAATCAAGATATATTGAAATAAATAAAAATAATAGAGATAACTTTGACACTTGTCTACGTATAAAGTGTTTAGAAATATCATATCAAACCGGGTTCTTAGAGTAAATAAAATTTGTGATGACAATTATAAATTAACAAATCTTATAGAATTATTAAATACTATGTGTGTGTGTATATATATATATATATATATATATATATATATATATATATATATTAATTATATGTACATATATATATGTATATACATATATATATATATATATATATATATATCAAATATATCTTTCATCCTTTATGCGGGCGTAATACGTCATGCATAAGTTCTTCTTTGACTCCCTAAGTAAGAGCGCAGAACGCATGCAATTTGCATGCGCCCTAAAACCCTACACTACATTCTCAAAAAATATAGATATTTGCAATCCTAAAAAAATTCGTGTACGCATTATATCTGTTTTTTATCATCAAATGCGTATCGCACAGATCTCTGAGAATACGAGTGACGTTATATCTTATTCGTTTTTAAAAGGGGCAATAAATATTTAAATGAAAGTTAAACAAGGAGTTTATAAAGAAACGTTCATATAGTGACAAATGGTATGTATATATCAATTTCAATTTCAACTGTTAACCTTTCTTGCTCTTTTTGGCATACGTGTTTAGTACAGTCGTAAAAATTTTCAGAAAAAAACAGAATTGTCATTTCCTGAACCGGAAATGAAAACATTTGGCAAACCTGTAATTCTTCTGGCATTAGATGCCGTAGCCTTACAAGCACCATCTAAACTTTATCTATTGCAGATTCCGAGAAATAATGCTTCAAATAAATAAATAGTACATTGGACACTGAATCGGAAGTGACAACGCCAGAACCGGAAGGGTGATTTCCTATTACTTTATTACTTCCAGAATTTAATGCTGAATCCATATAAGTCATCGTGTAAATTATATCTATAGCAAATCCTAAAAAATATGCTTCAATGAAAATTTTTGAACCGGAAGTAAAATAAAACTGAAGGGAAATGCTTAGTGAAATACACTACTTTCTCCAAAATTTTATATTGAATTTAAATCAGTTATCATGTAATCTCTATTTATAGCCAATCTTGAAAAATATGTTTCAAGTAAAATGAAAAATTTAGACCCAAAAATGGGAAACGAATCGGAAGTGGAATTTCTCAGTAAATCTCCTGTTGAAATGTTGAATCCATATCATTCATCATTTAAGCTCTATCTATATTTGATCCTGAGAAATAGATGCTTCAAGGCAATTTTTTTTCATAAAGCAATAGTATGGCAACATTTCTGCCAACAATTACTAAAATTCGATTTAGTGTAAAATATGTAGATACGTTTCATACATAAAGTGACATACAATGAAACCAATATATTTTGGATGAGTAACTAAGGTTAAGAAATACCAAGTTCAATGTAGGTATCATGTTCTTTACACACATTGTATTATTTGGTTATTGTTTCGCACAAAATATTATTTGTTTTTTTAGATAAATCAGACCTCGGGTAGGTTATATGTTTTTAATATACGCAGACACAACTTCTCTTTTCTATTGCAAACCTCCAGAAATCATTATTCAGTATCATTAACGCCCATTTAATCCCCACTGTCATTGGGGCTACCACCTAGATACATTCTGATTTATAACAGAAGATAGATTTATTAAATTGACAGAAGACCATTATCTCATTTAATATAAAATCTTGTATTATTGTCAATATATATATATATATATATATATTATTGTCAATATATATATATATATATATATATATATATATATATATATATATATATATATATATATATATATATATACTGGGTGTCCCAAAAGAATTGACCTCAGCTTTTATTCCTTAAATATTGACATTAGACATATATAGAAAATTACAAAGTTGCGTAAAAAAGGTACAGAAATTTATGAAATCGATTAAAATTTTTAAGGGAATTAAATTTTAAGAAATACAAAATTTAAATTTTTATACGGCCCCTGTACAAAAACATTTCCAATGAGTGAAATGTACTCCATACACTAATAAGGTGATGTACGAAATTTCAGCATTTTATCATAAAAAGTCCCAGAGATATAAAAAGACAAAAATGCTGACTTAAACCACTTTTTGATGCATCGACATGAGTTCTCAGAGGAGGAAAATCATGTCGGCAGACCGCATTTCAGGGGTCATACACAAATTACGAAAGAAAACAATGATTACATAAATCAAAAAATTATTTTGCTATTTGTTGGTACAAATGTATCTACACTGTGTAGAAATAATAACTTTACACAACGATTACAAGTCTTGTTCAAAATGTTTTCCATCCATGCCAAAGTCCATTAAAGATAAAAGGTAGATATTATTTGCCTATGATGCATTTCTGCGTTGCGTCATTTGCACACTTGCTGTAAACATTTACATTTTAATTTGTGATTAATCCCTCACCATCTCTGTTTATACATATCTCTGGAACTCTGGGACTTTTTATGGTAAAATGCTGAAATTTTGTACATCACCTTATTAGCGTATGTGACACATTTTACTCATTGGAAATGTTTTTGTGTGGGGGACGTATAAAAGTTTAAATTTTGTATTTCTTCAAATTTAATCCGCTGAAAATTTTTATCGATTTCATAAAATTGTTGTTGTTGAGACCCAGACCGTCCGACCTACCAGAAAGGTGTAAGTTCATAAAATTGTGTACCTCTTTTACGCAGCTTTGTAATTAATTATATATGTCTAAGATCAATATTTAAGGAATAAAAGCCCATGTCAATGTTTTTGGGGTACCTTGTATATATAGTATATCTTAAGTCTCGACTTTCTCCTTAAATGTGCGCTTGAACAATTTTTTTTAATATTTGCAATTTAACTTCTTATTGTTCCATCCTCGACAGAAATAAATAATAAAATTTACTTTTGTCGAGGATAGAACCATAAGGCACTTCTCGGCCGTCCAAACAGATACCTTACACTTTCGGGTAGGTCATACAGTTTGGATTTAAGAAGAAGAAGAAGGATGTATTGCAAGTTATTTTACGAAAAGCAACAGTTTTATTGTCAGTTTTTAATATTTTTATTCAATTTCTTTTCTTTGTAAATCCATAAAAAAAATTCATTGACAACTGTCGAATAATTAACATAGTGTAATAATTACTTATTCCAACCTAATTAGTTTAATAATGGAATAGCAATGAGTATTACTACGGTTGTGATGCAGTAACGACATTAGCGAAATAACTATCTAATTATTTTGTTGTTATTCATTATCAGTTATCTTCTCATTCTATTTTAAATGAAATAACGTGGCTTTCTTTGCATTACAAATAAAATACTATGAAAGTTATTGTTATACAATTGTATTTATTAAATGTTATCCAATACTCAATATGATATTTAAATCATAAAACATACAAAACATCTGTATCGGATTAGAAACACATGTAACCATTATATATTGGCTTAAAACATCAACGTGAAAGACATATTTTCGGCCAAGGATAATATTTCTTAAAATTTAGAAAAGTGTCAGAAGTCATTGAAATACAGGCGGCAATATACTAAAGAAAAACATACAACACAAATTCTCCTCAAAATCAAGGAAGCGTTAAACAAAGTACGAAGCAGAAGTGATCTTGAAATCTTTCTTGAAAGAGAAACGCTGGTAGACTTCTGTTATGCTTCAGATAGAAATAAAAATAGCCAGTAAGATGGAGAATATTTATTTATTATAGTAACGTTTCAAATTGTATCAACGCAAATAAATTTTAATTAAAAATCGCCTTTATTTAAATACTTTGCAATGTAGTTTATATTTCTCTTGTGTCCGTGACGATTATTTTGCAATATATTTGCCAACAATTTGCTTTTTTTAACACGTTCCAACATAGTTGAAAACTGTTTATGACATTGATCATTCTGCTTGTCCGTTTGCACGATAACTGCCTTAAAAATGACTTTATCGAAATGAAATGTTCGTATGTTGTTAAGACGGTCTGTGGGATGTATGGAAATGAAAATGAATAATATCACCCAATTAGTTACGGAATTAACTCGGGTTGAAAAAAGTAAAATGCGTTGAACCCCCTGACTTAATTTTGATATTTTTTAATCGAAGTTAAAATTGACACATTGCTTTAAGAATTTTAGAAAATATTCAAATTATCACATAAAATGTGTACAAAAATTTTCAATAAAATATGTTGAGTAGGTTTTTGAATAAAACTTGAAATAATAATTACACCCATAAGGAGATCACGTGGCTCATTGCAAAATAAAATATGGTTTCCATTTTCCGCTGCAACCGTAGATGTTTAAAGATCATTAAATTTATTTAGTGTTGCATTCGTCATAAAACCGCTTTATTTTTGTGTATTATCTGTGTATCTAAATTCGGTGCCAAAGCAAATACAAAATCTTTGATTTTAAATGATCACTAAACTTTGATTACTCCTACAACAAAGCCTAATTTTAACTCTAAAGTATAACACTCAGAATGTAAACAAATCAGGTGATTGTAAGGTGAGTTGTATAAGAAGTGCTGAATTTAAAGAAAATTATTTAGCTCTGGAGTTTGGAATATAAGTGATATGACTGAAATATTTATTAAGTGAAAGACGATTTATATTTCAACAATGATGTTAGTTGAATAAAATTAATTTTGTGTAATTAGCATTATCTTTTTCGATGATGTTTTACGTTTTTAGACATAATAAATTACTGTGTCTCTGTGATAATTAAAACATATCATTTCTGAATGCATCACACTTTAGAGATGTTTAAATAACTTTGCATTTCAATTGGAAAGTGTTTCATAATCAATCCTTTATGCATGATTGATTTCTCTTTTTAAAGTTATATCGCAGTTTCCTGTTTTATTCCAGCATCTACATTATTGTGACATTATCTTTAGACAGCATTACATTGAATCACACCTCCTTATATATCCCTAAAATAAACCATTTCGCTAAGCAAATCAATTGCGATAGCATAATTTCTTTTCAGAAACCAATCGTTAGTTTCTTAATGTTGCAAATGTTTATATTAGGGCCCGTCTAACGCGTAGGGCCTGGAAAAAAGCCCAGCATGCCCCGGTGGCCATGTTCTCTAATTCCAATTCCTAACTCTGTGGGTTCCATCTCAGCCACTCCCAATGACTATAGCGACTGATTTGTTTTGGTATCTGTGCTTTTTCTGATCAGTTCCTATGTTAGTTTTAAATATACTAATTAGGATCGATCGTGCGTATGTCAGCTGGATGGTTCAGTGGTCATGTTATCTCATTCCAATTCTAGAGGCTGCGGGGTCAAATCCAGCCACTCCCATGGCGTATAGCGAGGTCTGTCGATTTGGTGTATGTTATTTTTCTGTTCAGTCTCTCCGTTAGCTTTAAGTAGATTAATTAGGATTGCTGGAATGTGCCCCGGGTGGCTCAGTGGTCTTGTTGTCTGTTTCCAGAGGCCGTGGGTTCGAGGCTAACCATGCGTTGAGTCGTTTCAGTATTACTGTGTCTCTGTGATAATTAAAACATATCAGTTCTGAATGCATCACACTTTAGAGATGTTTAAATAACTTTGCATTTCAATTGGAAAGTGTTTCATAATCAATCCTTTATGCATGATTGATTTCTCTTTTTAAAGTTATATCGCAGTTTCCTGTTTTATTCCAGCATCTACATTATTGTGACATTATCTTTAGACAGCATTACATTGAATCACACCTCCTTATATATCCCTAAAATAAACCATTTCGCTAAGCAAATCAATTGCGATAGCATAATTTCTTTTCAGAAACCAATCGTTAGTTTCTTAATGTTGCAAATGTTTATATTAGGGCCCGTCTAACGCGTAGGGCCTGGAAAAAAGCCCAGCATGCCCCGGTGGCCATGTTCTCTAATTCCAATTCCTAACTCTGTGGGTTCCATCTCAGCCACTCCCAATGACTATAGCGACTGATTTGTTTTGGTATCTGTGCTTTTTCTGATCAGTTCCTATGTTAGTTTTAAATATACTAATTAGGATCGATCGTGCGTATGTCAGCTGGATGGTTCAGTGGTCATGTTATCTCATTCCAATTCTAGAGGCTGCGGGGTCAAATCCAGCCACTCCCATGGCGTATAGCGAGGTCTGTCGATTTGGTGTATGTTATTTTTCTGTTCAGTCTCTCCGTTAGCTTTAAGTAGATTAATTAGGATTGCTGGAATGTGCCCCGGGTGGCTCAGTGGTCTTGTTGTCTGTTTCCAGAGGCCGTGGGTTCGAGGCTAACCATGCGTTGAGTCGTTTCAGTATTACTGTGTCTCTGTGATAATTAAAACATATCAGTTCTGAATGCATCACACTTTAGAGATGTTTAAATAACTTTGCATTTCAATTGGAAAGTGTTTCATAATCAATCCTTTATGCATGATTGATTTCTCTTTTTAAAGTTATATCGCAGTTTCCTGTTTTATTCCAGCATCTACATTATTGTGACATTATCTTTAGACAGCATTACATTGAATCACACCTCCTTATATATCCCTAAAATAAACCATTTCGCTAAGCAAATCAATTGCGATAGCATAATTTCTTTTCAGAAACCAATCGTTAGTTTCTTAATGTTGCAAATGTTTATATTAGGGCCCGTCTAACGCGTAGGGCCTGGAAAAAAGCCCAGCATGCCCCGGTGGCCATGTTCTCTAATTCCAATTCCTAACTCTGTGGGTTCCATCTCAGCCACTCCCAATGACTATAGCGACTGATTTGTTTTGGTATCTGTGCTTTTTCTGATCAGTTCCTATGTTAGTTTTAAATATACTAATTAGGATCGATCGTGCGTATGTCAGCTGGATGGTTCAGTGGTCATGTTGTCTCATTCCAATTCTAGAGGCTGCGGGGTCAAATCCAGCCACTCCCATGGCGTATAGCGAGGTCTGTCGATTTGGTGTATGTTATTTTTCTGTTCAGTCTCTCCGTTAGCTTTAAGTAGATTAATTAGGATTGCTGGAATGTGCCCCGGGTGGCTCAGTGGTCTTGTTGTCTGTTTCCAGAGGCCGTGGGTTCGAGGCTAACCATGCGTTGAGTCGTTTCAGTATCTCTAATTTTTCTGTTCAGTTTCTCCGTTAGCTTTAAATATATTAATTTGGATCTGCAGTGCGTAAGCTAGATGGCTTTGAGGTCATATTGTCTGATTCCAATTCGAAGGACGTGGTTTCGCGTCCAGCCACTCGCATTGAGTATAGCGAGTCGTTTCGGTATATTTACCGTTTCTGATCAGTCTCGCCATTCGTTTTAAATAGATTATTTATGATCTTGTGTATGTGACCTGGATCGTTTAGTTGTCTGGTTTCAATATCAGAGGCTGTGAGTTCAGTCATTCGCTTTGAGTAAAGGGCGTTGAATCGTTTTGATATATGTGTTTTTTATTATCAGTCTCTCCATTAGTTTCACATAGATTAATAAGGACCATTGGTGCGTGAGCTGGATGGTTCAGTGTTATGTTGTCTGATTTCAATTTCAGATGCTGTGGGTTCGAGTCTATTTGGGATTTTTGGTACCTTTCCTTTTTCAGAGCAGCCTCTCCGTTAAGTTTAAATAGAATAATTAAATTATCTAGCGTGTAAACAGATTGGCGTAGTTGCCATATTGTCTGTCTCCAATTCCAGAGCCTGTGGATACAAGGAATGTACGCATCGAATGTAGTGAATTGAGTCGTTTTGATAACTGTGTTGTTTCTGACCAGTGTTTTTGTTAAATTTAAATATATTAATTAGGGTCGCCAATATGGGGAATATCCGGCTATGTGTCCAAGTTGTCTGTTTGTATTTCCCAAGGCTGTGCATTCAGGTCTAACATCTCATTTCAAGTAAAGCGAAATCAGTAATTTTGATATCTGTACTTTTTCTCCGTTAAATATAAATATATTAATTAGATTACCCTTTGTGTTAACTATTTGGCTCTGTGTTGTCGTGTTGTCTGTTTCTGATTCAAGAGACTGTGGGTTCGATTCCTTGGAAGACGTGTATGCATCTGTGATTTTTTTCTATTCGGATTCTTCGTTAAATTTAAAAATATTAATTAGGATCTTTTGCGTTTAAGTTGGTTGTCTTCGTGGTCATGTTGCCTGTCTCCAATTCCAGCGACTCTGGGTATGAGTCTTTGGAGGGATTTTGGTATATTTTCTTTTTCAGAGCAGACAACCTCTCCAATAAGTTTAAATAATATAAATATAAATATATTAAATAGGTTGTGCATTTTGTTGCATATGTGGCTCAGTGGCCATGTTGTCTGTTTGGGATGGAGGTCAGGGGCTGTGGGATGGAGGCAGTTTGGTATATGTGCTTTACCTGATCAGTTCTCCGTTAAATTTAAATAGATTAATTAGGACCTTCGATATACGAAATGGCTGGCTTAATGGTTATACGATTTCTTACAAATCCAGAAGCTGTGCGTATGAGTTCATTGAGTTGTTTTGGTATCTGTATTTTTCTGAACAGTCTTTCCTTAAAACATATATATATTATTCAGTTTCTTAGGTATGTGCGCTGGCTGGCTTAGTGGTTATATTGTCTGGTTCCAAATTCAAGGGTTGTGGGTTCTAGTCTAACCAATCGCATTGAGTAAAGCGGTTTTTGTTATTTTTAATCAGATTCCTCGTTAAGTTTAAATAGAGTAATTATTATCATTGATAAATGTTTAGCTCTCCGGTGTTGTTATATGTTTCCAATTTCAGAAGCTGTGTGTTCAAATCCATCCAATCGCATTTAGCATTGAGATATGAGTCACTTTGGTATCTATGCCTTTTCTGCTCAGTTTCTTCGTTAAATTGAAATTTATTAATTAGGATCGTCAGTATGGGAACTATTTGGTTCTGTGGCCATGCTGTCTGTTTCCAATTCCCGAGACTGTGCATGTAAGTCCAACCTCTCGTTTTAAGTATAACGAGCCCAATCGTTTTGGTATCTGTGTTTTTCTAATAAGTTTCTCCTTTATATAGAAATATAATTATTAGGTTGTTCATTATGTGTGCAATTGGCTCAGTGGTCGTGTTGTCTGTCTCCAATTCCGTGGGTTGCGTGTTCGAGTCCAACACGACGTTTTGGAATCTACGTTTTACCTGATCAGTTTCTTCTTTAAATTTAAATATATTAATAAGGATCTTTGACAACTAAGCTGACTGGTTCAGTGGTCGTGCTGTCTATTTCCGAATCTAAGGACTGCGGGTTCGAGCCCAAGGAAGAGTTTTGGTATCTGCTTTTTCCATGATCAGTTTCTCCGTTAAATTTAAATAGATTAATTAGGATCTATGATGCGTGAGCTGGCTGGCTCAGTGGTCGTGTTATGTGTTTAAAGTTCCTGATGTTGTGGGTTCGAGTCCATACTCTCTATTTGTATGTAACGAGCGGAATTATTTTGGTTTCTGGTCCTTTACACTTTATTCTCTCTGTTAAGTTTAAATAGAATAATTTGGAATCTTTGCATGTGAGCTGGCTGGCTGAGTGGTCATGTTGTCTGTTTCGGAGTTCAGCAAGTGGGGTCGTTTTAGTATATTCTATTTTTCTAATTAGCCTCTCCGTTAAATTTAAATAGAATAGTAAGGATCTTTGATGTATGTGCTGGCTGGTACAGTTATCTTGCTGTTTGTTTCTACATTCAGAGGTTGTGGTTCGAATCCATCCATTCGCATTAAATGGAGTCCTTTAGATATCTGTCATTTTTCGGACAAGTAAATAAATTAAATAGTTTTATAAATTAAAAAGTTATTTGGCTCGTTCAGTGGTCATGTTATTTGTTTCCATTTGTAGACGTTGTGGTCCATCAACTCGCCTTGAGTGTAGCAATTGGAGTCATTTTTGTTACATGTTCTTTTTTCTGATTTGCTGCTTCGTTAAGTTTAAATATAATAATGAGTGTCATTCAAATATGTGCTGGCTGGCTCAGTGGTCATGTTGTCCGTTTCCAATTCCAGAGGTTGTGAGTTCGAGTCCGTCCGCCTGCATTTATTCGTTTTGACATTTGTGCTATTCTCAACAACACATTCTTTTGAATGTTGTAACCTGGCATTAATAAAATGCATTTCATTATTTTTACTTAAACGGAAGTGACGTCACGGAAATGACGGACAGGAAGTGACGTACGGGAGGTGACGTATGGGAAGTGACGTCACGGAAATGACGTACCGGAAGTGACGTCACTTCTATTGGATATCTCTCTTCCCTCTTGAAAAAAAGAGATGCACTGTTTTCAAAAACACATAAAATTTCGGAACTTCGTTAATAGGTGTTATGTGGTGCAAAACGAGCCCTGCACGAACTTTGGACGAGGAAGGGTGGAAGTGCGACACCGAAGCCAGCAGGCCCGAAGAGAAACCCCACTAGCAACGGTGAAGCTCAACCACCGCTCGTCCTCCATCTCTTGCAGATAATTTAGTAAGAAATATAAGAAAGTTAAGAAAAGACCTAAGACACATATCTAAACAAGAACCCCATTAATTCTTCTTTCATTTCACCCACATTCAACCCACCGTAAAGCTCTAACACTGCAATCTTATATTTTTACCCGGACTGGAATCGAACCCGAAGCCTAAGACCCCGCAACTTGACGCCCCATGCCTCTCGGCCAAGGGGGCGACGACCTATGCTTTGATTTTGGTGTATTTAAATATAACATTTTAACATGTTCTTTTAAATATTCTGAAAAAATGCGGATAAAATTGCCGGGGACAGAACCCTCGACAAAAACGTTCGCTCTAGCCCAGTTACGTAGAACTTTACCGCTGTGCTACAAATGGCGTTGCTTTTTGATTTTATTTTAACTATATAAAGCTTTCTCTGGATTGGCCATTAGAAAAATTCTAGGGAAGCACGCATAAAATCAATTACACTGACAACATTGCTTATTTAAAACTGTAATCTGAAAAGCACTGCATGTGAGTTGAGGACAGAACTCGCGATCAACAGATCCACTGTCCAACACTTTAACCACTTGACCATTTGGATGCTTCATTAGAAAACGATTGACACAAACTGTAGAACGCTAGCATGAACCTTCCCGAGATAATGCAAATATTTCAAATAAATTTATAAAAAAAATCACATAAAATAAAAAACAACTATAAACTATTGTAAATTATGTTCTTTTTTCATATGTAATATTATGCGATAAATTTATTGTCATCATTCTCGTGGATTTAGATCGTTTCATTCATGAGAACAGACACTTGCGGAAATAATTTTGTATCTGTAAGACAATAACCATCTACTATAAGAATAACCTATTTCTCCATCTTTAACACTAGGTGAGTTTTTTAGCGACGAATTCGGCGGAAGTTCGCCAAATTGGTGATTTTTTAAATGTCTCCGAATTTATAAAATTGACTCTAATTCTAGAAATGAAAACTAATTGATGAAAATTCAATATCTTGGAAAAAAATTGCAAACGACTATAAGTATAACCTATTTCTTCATGCGTAACGTTTGGCAAAAGTTTGGTGACAAATTTGATATAATATTACCAACTTTGTTACTATTTTAAATGTTATGAAATTGAAGAAAATTTCGCCAAATTGAAAAAAATGTTGTCAAATTCATTAAACTGACTCCAAATCCATTAAATGACGACTAATTTATAAAAATTCAATATCTTGAAAATAACATGAGATTTGACTATAATAATAACATATTTCTTCATTCGTAACGCTTGGCGAGAAATATAGCGGGACGTAGCCAACTTGACGACTTTTTTAATGTTTCAAAAGTGACGAAAATATCGCCGAATTGATAAAAATGAAGCCAAATGCAAGGTAATGATTCACGAATTCTGTTTATTTTCGCATGACGTGTATACCTTCCAGTATGTAAATGCACGTCTCTCCGTTTACCTGTAAAGCTTGGGGTTACATTTAGCGAATAATGTAGCGAAGTATCGCCAACTTGGGGATATTTTGCCCCAGAATGACAAAAATATCAACAAAATTGAAAAAAATTACGCGAAGTCAATGTAAATGACGCCTAATTGATGAATCAATTATTCCCATATTTTAATATATGAATTATACTGCGTATTGAGGATGCCAGCAATATTGACAATTGTTTATTTAGAGTTTTTCACGAATTATAAGTTAATTCGGTACTAGTGTTACATGTTGTCATGCGGAAAATCGCCAAATGCACAATTCAACGTTAAAAGAACAGTACCGTGGATCTTATACATTATTTTTACACTGCAAAAGAAGCAAATCCATTGCATTATAAAAGGAAAGCCATGTGTTGGCCACATCTGATTTTTTTTAATAAGTTATTAAAGTGATAATTTCTTTTTAAATTTTTTAAAGTGCTACTTTTTATTACATATATGTATTTTGCCAAAATAACTAATTACAATGATATGAAATACATATGAATTAATATTTTGGCTTATATTCCCATGCAAAAATGGCATTTTTGTAAGTTCAATCAGTATTTTCATAAATCTTAAAAATATCAAATAAACAATTGTATTAAAATATATATCTAAATGTGTCATGTCAGAATTACAAAATAAATCTCAGTGTTCATCTTTTTTAAAATTATCTTCCAAATTTTAAAACAAATATTTCCAATCTCTCCACAAAAACATATCTATATTTAACGTTTAAAAGCCGCTTTCTAAAAAATAAAATTGAAATTCAGTCCTTTTACAAAAACATATGTATATTATACGTTTAAGAGCCGTTCTCTCTCAAATTATGAAAAAACAAGGAAAAAGTCAAATCGCTCTGTCGAAGAGTCGTTATGTCTTTAAAATTCCCTATACCTTCCCTAAATATTTTGAAACATTTCCTATCTTCACTGGACAAATACATTTAGTTTTAACATTAGGAACTTTTCTGTCCGGAACCGCTTGCTATTCCCCATATTCACCCTCCCTTCCCGTAGAAGAGAGCTAACTCCGTTGTTTGATAGATTCAAACTCGAGTAGAAAGAAACACTATTCATTCCATAACGATAAAACAATTTGAAGAATGCACTTACCACCCAATGTAAAAATTTGGGGATTTTGATTTAATTATGTATCGTTTCCTCATCCAGAAAGTCTCAGCTAACAAACAAAAATTTAATTTTGAAAATCGGTTTGATCGATTCTCAGAAACTGAATAGCAAAAAGAGCTTGTGCTTCAAATATAGGGATTTTAGTTTTGGTTCAAATCAGGTGATCATTGATTTTTTTCCGAAAGAATATTACTCAGCATTAAAAAAGAAAAAAAAGGAGCCAGGAGGTCTTTGAATGCTACATTTGAATTTAGAATTTTATATGTAAGAGGTCAAAATTTGATGTAACCTCTGCAATTTTCTATTTTAAGAAGTATAATGAAAATTAGATATAACATTTGATTTTATCCTTTTTATACAATTCTAAATTAAAATATAGCATTCAAGGGTTTCCTGGCTTTTTTTTTTTTAATTTTTATAGTGACAACTTAAATTGTTCACATTTTCAGCTTGTTTAGTGATTCAAACGGTCTAGTGGTTAACGAGTTAGGTTGTGAACACGCGGTTCAATTGGTGATGAGTTTTGTCCTCACCTCAAACGCAATGTTTCTCCCATTAAAATTTTAAATCATGTTGTCAGGATAATAATACATTTCATCGGTGCATTACCAGATAATTGAGCTTTTATCGAGCGGATATTGCTCATCATTAAAAAGGCGAAAAAGGTCAAGAAGACCTTGAAAGCTACATTTCAATTTATAATTTTAGATATGAGGTTAACATCTGATGAAATCTTTGCAATTTTCTGTAATAAAGTACAATAAACATTGGAATTGATATCTGATTTATCCTCTTTATCTGATTATAAACTAAAATATAATATTCAAGGGTTTCCTGGTTATTTTTCTTTATTTTTTCATAATGAAAACTTAAATAGTTTCTAGTTTCAATCCATATCGTGGATTAATGGTATGCATCTGTGATTTTTTTCTATTCGGATTCTTCGTTAAATTTAAAAATATTAATTAGGTTCTTCTGTGTTTAATCTGGTTGTCTTCGTGATCATGTTGCCTGTCTCCAATTCCAGCGACTCTGGGTATGGGTCTTTGGAGGGATTTTGGTATATTTTCTTTTTCAGAGCAGACAGCCTCTCCATTAATTTTAAATAATATAAATATTAATATGTTAATTAGGTTGTTCGTTTTGTTGCATATGTGGCTCAGTGGCCATGTTGTCTGTTTCTAGGGGCTGTGGGATGGAGGCAGTTTGGTATCTGTGCTTTACCTGATCAGTTCTCCGTTAAATTTAAATAACTTAATTAGGACCTTCGATATACGAAATGGCTGGCTTAATGGTTATGCGATTTCTTACAACTCCAGAGGCTGTGCGTATGATTTTATTGAGTCGTTTTAGTATCTGAATTTTTCTGAACAGTCTTTCCTTTAAGTTTAAATATATTATTCAGTTTCTTAGGTTTGTGCGCTATCTGGCTTAGAGGTTATATTGTCTGCTCCCAAATTCAAGGGTTGTGGGTTCTAGTCTAACCGATCGCATTGAGTAAAGCGGTTTTTGTTATTTTTAATCAGATTCCTCGTTAAGTTTAAATAGAGATAATTATTATGATTAATAAATGTTTAGCTCATCGGTGTTGTTATGTTTCCAATTTCAGAAGCTTTGTGTTCAAATCCATCCGATCGCATTTAGTATAGCGAATTGAGTCAATTTGGTATCTATGCCTTTTCTGGTCAGTTTCTTCGTTAAATTGAAATTTATTAATTAGGATCGTCAGTATGGGAACTATTTGGTTTTGTGGCCATGCTGTCTGTTTCCAATTCCCGAGACTGTGCATGTAAGTCCAACCTCTCGTTTTAAGTATAACGAGCCCAATCGTTTTGGTATCTGTGTTTTTCTAATAAGTTTCTCCTTTATATAGAAATATAGTTATTGGGTTGTTCATTATGTGTGCAATTGGCTCAGTGGTCGTGTTGTCTGTTTCCAATTCCATGGGTTGCGTGTTCGAGTCCAACGCGACGTTTTGGAGTCTGCGTTTCACCTGATCAGTTTCTTCTTTAAATTTAAATATATTAATAAGGATCTTTGATAAGTAAGCTGACTGGTTCAGTGGTCGTGCTGTCTATTTCCGAATCTAAGGACTGCGGGTTCGAGCCCAAGGAAGAGTTTTGGTATCTGCTTTTTCCATGATCAGTTTCTCCGTTAAATTTTAATAGATTAATTAGGATCTATGATGCGTGAGCTGGCTGGCTCAGTGGTCGTGTTATGTGTTTAAAGTTCCTGATGTTGTGGGTTCGAGTCCATACTCTCTATTTGTATGTAACGAACGGGATTATTTTGGTTTCTGGTCCTTTACACATTACTCTCTCTGTTAAGTTTAAATAGAATAATTAGGAATCTTTGTATGTGAGCTGGCTGGCTGAGTGGTCATGTTGTCTGTTTCGGAGTTCAGCAAGTGGGGTCGTTTTAGTATATTCTATTTTTCTAATTAGCCTCTCCGTTAAATTTAAATAGAATAGTAAGGATCTTTGATGTATGTGCTGGCTGGTACAGTTATCTTGCTGTTTGTTTCTACATTCAGAGGTTGTGGTTCGAATCCATCCATTCGCATTAAATGGAGTCCTTTAGATATCTGTCATTTTTCAAACAAGTAAATAAATTAAATAGTTTTATAAATTAAAAAGTTATTTGGCTCGTTCAGTGGTCATGTTATTTGTTTCCATTTGTAGACGTTGTGGTCCATCAACTCGCCTTGAGTGTAGCAATTGGAGTCATTTTTGTTACATGTTCTTTTTTCTGATTTGCTGCTTCGTTAAGTTTAAATATAATAATGAGTGTCATTCGAATATGTGCTGGCTGGCTCAGTGGTCATGTTGTCCGTTTCCAATTCCAGAGGTTGTGAGTTCGAGTCCGTCCGCCTGCATTTATTCGTTTTGACATTTGTGCTATTCTCAACAACACATTCTTTTGAATGTTGTAACCTGGCATTAATAAAATGCATTTCATTATTTTTACTTAAACGGAAGTGACGTCACTGAAATGACGGACAGGAGGTGACGTATGGGAAGTGACGTCACGGAAATGACGTACCGGAAGTGACGTCACGGAAATGACGTACCGGAAGTGACGTCACTTCTATTGGGTATCTCTCTTCCCTCTTGAAAAAAAGAGATGCACTGTTTTCAAAAACACATAAAATTTCGGAACTTCGTTAATAGGTGTTATGTGGTGCAAAACGAGCCCTGCACGAACTTTGGACGAGGAAGGGTGGAAGTGCGACACCGAAGCTAGCAGGCCCGAAGAGAAACCCCACCAGCAACGGTGAAGCTCAACCACCGCTCGTCCTCCATCTCTTGCAGATAATTTAGTAAGAAATATAAGAAAGTTAAGAAAAGACCTAAGACACATATCTAAACAAGAACCCCATTAATTCTTCTTTCATCTCACCCACATTCAACCCACCGTAAAGCTCTAACACTGCAATCTTATATTTTTACCCGGACTGGAATCGAACCCGAAGCCTAAGACCCCGCAACTTGACGCCCCATGCCTCTCGGCCAAGGGGGCGACGACCTATGCTTTGATTTTGGTGTATTTAAATATAACATTTTAACATGTTCTTTTAAATATTCTGAAAAAATGCGGATAAAATTGCCGGGGACAGAACCCTCGACAAAAACGTTCGCTCTAGCCCAGTTACGTAGAACTTTACCGCTGTGCTACAAATGGCGTTGCTTTTTGATTTTATTTTAACTATATAAAGTTTTCTCTGGATTGGCCATTAG
Source organism: Amaurobius ferox (assembly GCA_951213105.1). NCBI lineage: Eukaryota > Metazoa > Arthropoda > Arachnida > Araneae > Amaurobiidae > Amaurobius > Amaurobius ferox. Next base: position 37,058,797 of record OX578141.1, on the reverse strand, counting down.
AAAAATTCTGAGGATGCACGCATAAAATCAATTACACTGACAAAATTGTTTATTTAAAACTGTAATCTGAAAAGCACTGCATCTGAGGTGAGGACAGAACTCGCGATTAACAGATCCACTGTCCAACACTTTAACCACTAGACCATTTGAAGGACGATATGGACTGAAACTAGAAACTATTTAAGTTTTCATTATGAAAAAATAAAGAAAAATAACCAGGAAACCCTTGAATATTATATTTTATTTTATAATCAGATAAAGAGGATAAATCAGATATCAATTCCAATGTTTATTGTACTTTATTACAGAAAATTGCAAAGATTTCATCAGATGTTAACCTCATATCTAAAATTATAAATTGAAATGTAGCTTTCAAGGTCTTCTTGACCTTTTTCGCCTTTTTAATGATGAGCAATATCCGCTCGATAAAAGCTCAATTATCTGGTAATGCACCGATGAAATGTATTATTATCCTGACAACATGATTTAAAATTTTAATGGGAGAAACATTGCGTTTGAGGTGAGGACAGAACTCATCACCAATAGAACCGAGTGTTCACAACCTAACTCGTTAATCATTAGACCGTTTGAATCACTAAACAAGCTGAAACTGGGAACTATTTAAGTTGTCACTATGAAAATTTAAAAAAAAAGCCAGGAAACCCTTGAATGCTATATTTTAATTTAGAATTGTATAAAAAGGATAAAATCAAATGTTATATCTAATTTTCATTATACTTCTTAAAATAGAAAATTGCAGAGGTTACATCAAATTTTGACCTCTTACATATAAAATTCTAAATTCAAATGTAGCATTCAAAGACCTCCTGGCTCCTTTTTTTTCTTTTTTAATGCTGAGTAATATTCGCTCGGAAAAAACTCAATAATCACCTGATTTGAACCAAAACTAAAATCCCTATATTTGAAGCACAAGCTCTTTTTGCTATTTAGTTTCTGAGAATCGATCAAACCGATTTTCAAAATTAAATTTTTGTTTGTTAGCTGAGACTTTCTGGATGAGCAAACGATACATAATTAAATCAAAATCTCCAAATTTTTACATTGGGTGGTAAGTGCATTCTTCAAATTTTTTTATCGTTATGGAATGAATAGTGTTTCTTTCTACTCGCGTTTGAATCTATCAAACAACGGAGTTAGCTCTCTTCTACGGGAAGGGAGGGTGAATATGGGGAATAGCAAGCGGTTCCGGACAGAAAAGTTCCTAATGTTAAAACTAAATGTATTTGTCCAGTGAAGATAGGAAATGTTTCAAAATATTTAGGGAAGGTATAGGGAATTTTAAAGACATAACATAACGACTCTTCGACAGAGCGATTTGACTTTTTCCTTGTTTTTTCATAATTTGAGAGAGAACGGCTCTTAAACGTATAATATACATATGTTTTTGTAAAAAGACTGAATGTCAATTTTATTTTTTAGAAAGCGGCTTTTAAACGTTAAATATAGATATGTTTTGTGGAGAGATTGGACATATTTGTTTTAAAATTTGAAGATAATTTTTAAAAAGATGAAGACTGAGATTTATTTTGTTATTCTGACATGACACATTTAGATATATATTTTAATACAATTGTTTATTTGATATTTTTAGGATTTATGAAAATACAGATTGAACTTGCAAAAATGCCATTTTTGCATGGGAATATAAGCCAAAATATTAATTCATATGTAGTTCAAATTATTGTAATTAGTTATTTTGGCAAAATACATATATGTAATAAAAAGTAGCACTTTAAAAAATTTAAAAAGAAATTATCACTTTAATAACTCATTAAAAAAATCAGATGTGGCCAACACATGGCTTTCCTTTTATAATGCAATGGATTTGCTTCTTTTGCAGTGTAAAAATAATGTATAAGATCCACGGTACTGTTCTTTTAACGTTGAATTGTGCATTTGGCGATTTTCCGCATGACAACATGTAACACTAGTACCGAATTAACTTATAATTCGTGAAAAACTCTAAATAAACAAGTGTCAATATTGCTGGCATCCTCAATACGCAGTATAATTCATATATTAAAATATGGGAATAATTGATTCATCAATTAGGCGTCATTTAATATATATATATAAATATATATATATATAAATATATATATATATAATATAAATATATATATATATATATATATATATATATATATATATATAAATATATATATATATATATATATGATAAACTTTATGAGAAACTAATTAGAATGGGCGATCCTTATTGGATGAATTATCCAACCGGGGTTAGAATGTTAAAAACCCAAAACGGCTTTATTCAGTTTGTCCAAAATATCAGGAAGGAATATCAGGAAGGAATATGGGTTACCTGATAATATCCAGGAAATCCCCTAACAAATCCCCTGGAGTTGGTACGGAATGAAATAAATTTGAATCTTGGGGAGATATTATACAAGAAAGCAGTGGCGGCTCGTGAGCAACGTGTAGAGGGGGGTGGGGGCGCTCATCTAGGTATCTATGCCTATGTATGTGTTAGTAATATATATATATATATATATATGTATAATTTAAGAATTTTTATTTTACTTGTATTATATATACCTGAGATTAATCATTAAGTGAAAATGTTCTGTATAGCAAATATGATAAGAAGATGGACTGAAATATATATATATATATATATATATATATATATAGATATATATATATATATATACAAATACATATATATATATATATATGTATACATATATATGTATGTATATATATATATACATATACGTATTTTGGGCATAGCAACGGGAGTATTAAAAATATAAACGACGGATGTATTAAGTAAAATAACGTACCTCCCACCTGCTCGCTCGTTCATAAAAATCACACACACATGGACACATGGAACGTGTCCTTCCTAGTGAAAAACATTATATAGTCCTAATTTACATTAAAGTTAAATTGTAGGGGCTAGTTAAACTAAAACTTATGCCCAGGGAGTTGACTGCAAAATATGCATATTTTGGTGATACGTACTGATGGTTCAGACAATATAGCCACCAGTAAAATCGAAATCGGTGGATTAGGAGGAGAGTAACTAAAGTAAGAGTTAAGCTCGGGTATTTGTCACGTTAAAGTTGCATATTCAGATGGCATGTACAAATGGTGGAGAGACTACAACCACAAGTCGAACCAAAATCGCTCAATTAGGAGCAGATATGTAAAATTGTGGGGACTATTTAAACTAAAAGTTACATCCAGGGGTTGACACAAAATATGTGTATCCAAGTGAAATGTACAAACGTTGCTCAGACTATATATTCACCAGCAAAATCAAAATCGCTCAATTAGGAATTGAAATGTAAAATTCTGGGGACTAGTTAAACTAAAAGTTACGCCCAGGGATTGACGCAAAAAACGTATGTATATTACATCCATCAAATATGTATATCAAGGTAATACGTACATGTGGTTCAGAGACTATAGCCACCAGCTGAATCAAAATCGCTTTATTAGGAGTCGAAATGGATAAATGCGTGTGTGGGGAGGGGAGGGGGGGGGCTATCTGAAATAAAAGTTACTCTAAAAGATTTATCACTATAAAGATGCAGATCCAGTTGACATGTACTAATGGTGCTGAGACTATAGCTACTAGCAGAACCAAAATCACTCAATTAGGAACAGAGATGTAAAATTCTGGTGGATAAAAGTTCCTCCCAGGAGTTGACACAAAAAACGTATGTATATTATATCCATCAAATATGTATATCAAGGTGATACATACAGATGGTTCAGAGACTGTAGCCACCAGTAAAATCAAAATCGCTCAATTAAGAGGTGAAATGGGAATTTGGAGGGGGGGGTAACTGAAGCAAAAGGTAATCTCGGGGAGTTCTTACAAAGATGCATATACAGGTGACATGTAAAAATGGTGCTGAGACTATAGCCACTAGCAGAACCAAAATCGCTTAATTTGGAAACGAGATGTAAAATTGAGGGGGCTAAGCTAAAAGTTACGTCCAGGGGGTTGGCACAAAATATACATTCAGGTGACACGTACAGATGGTGCAGAAACTATAACCGTCATTAGAATCAAAATCGCTGAATTAGAAGCCGAGATAAGAAATTTAGAGGCTACATCAATTTAAATATAAGCCTAAGGGTATCTAAACAAGAAAGATCAATCATGCTTAAAGCATTGATTATGAAACACTTTCCAACGGCAATGCAATTTTATTTAAACATGTCTAAAATGCAATACATTCCTCGGTAATATTTTAAAACTTCTCGCAATACTACAATGATTTATTATATTTGAAAACTTAAACCTTCATCGAAAAAATGAACTTCATTAAAATGACGGCATTGAAATATAAATTGCCTGGTTTAAACATCTCTAAAATGTAATATATTACTCGATAATAATTTTAGAATTATCATAATACCACGATAACTTATTATATTTAAAAACTTCATCGAAAACAACTGAAATTCATTCAAATGACATCATAGAAAAAATAACACGTCTGGCTCTCTCTAAAATGCAGCATTTCATTTATAAATGATTTCCCATTCATGTCATTCATCACAATACTATAATAATTTATTTTATTTAAAAATTAAGATCATGGAGCTACAAGTAATTTAACTCTATGCTTAAAACTTCTTCGCAAAAAATCGTCCTTCTCTCGGTAAAGTCAATGAATATTTCTTTCATATCAGCTATGCAGACTACATGACCTAAATTCTTTTGCGTTAAAAAAATACAGAAATTTCTATACAACTCATCCTACATATTTTGCTGTTTACATTTTACATAAGTGAAAAATAGGCTTCGTTGTAGAAATAATCAAATTTGGATGAGCATTTAAACTCATACATATTGTAATTGCGTTGATTTAGTATGTAGATGCACAGAATTTAAACCAAAATAAAGTGGTTTTAGGACGGATACAACACTCAATATGAAATAAAAAGAACTTTAAAAATCACGATTTTGAGGCAAGATGGATGCCATATATCATTTTGAAGTGGATCAGGTGATACTTTCTGTCCCAAAGCAAATTTGGGACATTGCAAATTATGGCGGAGTGTAACCTATAAAGACGGTCCCTGTACTTCTCCGGTAATGCATATACACTTCCCTAAGAAAACACCTGCAAAAGGATGAGCAAGCCATGTTTCTGGGAAATGTGGACAACGATTCCCCAGTTACAAAGGGGCGCAGCAGGGCGCTCTTGGGGAGAGCTGACCCTTGTCCGGTTCGGGTGCACGTGCACGCAAGGTCGTGGGAACCCGCGGTCCACCTGCCAGATATTAATTCTGGGGTGGTCGCCATCCTCCTGTCAGCACAGCACCCAATAGCCGGACATTTTTGGGATATATCCAATGAAGATACCAGGGGCTTTGATTGGGGGGACCAATAACAAACCTGGGGCTTAATTGTGTAGGAGCAGACATTTTTCCGATGATCGAGAGAGTTTGAGAATTTTCAAAAGAACGGGAATTGAGTTTAAGATTGCAGACAGAACGGAGAATTGGTTTGTGTGCTCGAGAGAGAAGAGTCTCTCAAAAATTACGTCTGCAGCGATGTCCGGCGATTCCTCCACCGAAGTGCCCCGTATCCAGTGTCACATCCAACGATATTCGAAGGTATGAAATGCATGTATCACATATCTAGTCTGTTGACACAGTTTTAATTAATGTCGCACTCTCTCGACATCGTGTCAAATCCACACTTGAGTAAATAGTAGAGACGAATTTAATTACAAACATAAATGGAGATTTTAATTACATACATTCTTTAAGTATTCTTGATTTTTGAAAATGTCAATGGAGGGCCATCGTAATTTGTTAAGAATGTTAATTGAACCAATCAAATATGTTTTTTAATATTATTATTTTTTAATTTCATTTTTATCAATAAAACCCATTGTTATTGTTTTATATCATGTCCGTTGTCCTCATTTGCCACTAATTTAGTTCTATGTATTTTTTGTTCGACACGACCAATGTCGGAGATGAGAAACTATACTAATTTATGCGTTCTAACAGGACGTGTGGTGAAAACCCACATAACACTTTCATATCATGGTCACGTGATCGTTTCATATAAGAGGTGTTATTATTATTTCAATTTTTATTTAAAAAACTACTAAATATATTTCGCTGAATTTTTTTTATATATTTTATGGAACAATTTGAATATTACCTAAAAATTTCGAAGCAATTTGTGAATTTTAAATCCGCTTAAAAAATGTTTGAAAAATTAGGTTCCATAGGGCTCAATGTATTTCATTTTTTCCACCCGGGTTCAATCCAAAACTAATTGGGTGATATTATTCATTTATATTCCCATAGGTCCTACAGACCGTCTGAACAACATACTAAAATTTCATTTTGATTAAGTCATTTTTACGGCAGTTATCGTGCTAACGGACAGACAGACAGACAAACAGAATAGACAAAGTCATAAACACTTTTCAACTTTGTTGTAAAGTGTTAATATTATAGTCGCCAGCTGTCGGATCAAAATTTCCAGAAAAACAACGTCAGATAAAAGGATCATGTTAAAAATTTAATTTTAAAGATTTTTGACAAATACTTAAAATTTCTTTAATTTTTAGCATTTTTTAATGTTAAATAGCTGAAAAAGTTAAGACAGCTGGATAAGTCAACTGAAACTAAATGTCCGAAACAACACATTTATGAAAGTGTCACTAAAAATAGCCTATATGTCACAGGTATGCCAAAAATAGGAAACTCGTGATGTTTAAAGAATTATTTAGAAGTCAAACATATTGGAATTCGTCACCAGCAGATCAACCAGATCACAGAAATAAATCCCTTCCCGATGAACAGAACAACAGACAAACTACATCAGAAATGACGAAATGCGAAACAACTTTATTAATTAAGACAGCTGGGTAGGTCAAGCAATCCCTCAAACTGAGTGTCCTAAACAACACATTTTATTCACGATGGCCAGAAACCCCTAAAATATCATACCCCCTCCCCCATCACCACACACGTATGCTTATTCCACTCATTTGTTCACATGTTTATTTAAACATCCAAATTTATAACAAAGACGAGAATGAGAACAAACAGATTCTTAAATGTAGAAAATTGAAGCCAAATTATCGAAACTCAGCCAATTTGAGAAGTCCCTCTTCATGTTTTTCTACTCTTCTATTTCTTTTGGTTCGAGGCGCCCGCAGACCCGCAACATGATCTATTAGTAAATCTGCAATGTCTGCAATTAGTAAATCTGCAATGCCGCTGACAGGGACGCGGCTTTAACAAATATCCCTGTATTTTCCCCTATGTGTTTAAAATTCTGTGCACTGCAGCTTTCGTGAGTCTCCTTTCTGTGAAGAAAGTTGTAGTGCTGCCATCTAGTGACTTTTTCAGAACTTATTTTTAATAATTCTGGATTTAATTGAACCAAAAATTCAGATTTTTTCAATAGAAATTGTAATAAATCTGTATAACTAAAAAAATAATTTGGGGTGTTTACTCAATGGTGTCGCGCGTACCCGCGCCCCCCGTCCCAATGGCCGCCACTGCAGGAAAGATACCTCTCCAGGTGTTTTAAGGTGTTACGCCTTGGAAACAATTGACATGAGGTACCCGGATTCTGAGTGGTTGCACGTCTATACGGATGGCTCTCTCTTTGATGATAATATGACCGCAGGGTCAGGAGTTGTTTCGGGCCTTTTCTCCTTTTATGCTAGTAGTTATAAATTGGGGGTTCTGCGGCGGATCGGGGAGGCGGCACAGGAGGAGAGGCCCTCTTTGAGAGGATCCTCTTTGGGAGGATGCCTCTTTGGAGTGTCTTCCCTCTTTTGAGAGGAAGCTTCCCTCTCAGAGGGTCTTGAGACCCCCAGGAGGGAGGATGCCTCTCTTGAGAGGATCCTCTTTGGGAGGATGCCTCTCAGTGCCCCCTCCCCTCTTTTGGAAGTTTGGTGAGGCGCAGCACCGGAGGCCTCTTTCGGAAGAGGGCAATTGCGAAAGTCTTTCACAGAGACATGATGACTCATACGGAGTGAGTTTCACTTCACTCGGAGTCTTGAGAGGGAATGTCACAATCGCTGACTGACCCTTGACCTGAGGAAGAGGTTTCAAGGGATTTCGCAATCGCACAATCTGGAAATGACGTGTCGACCTTAGAAGTGACCTTTGACAAGAACACACGTCCTCCCTCTCTGCTGGTCAGCGACAGACTGAAAGATCTTATCAGCGTGACGTAGTTAAAGCGCCCACTGGCGAATTTTGATGAAGTGCTGCCATCTATCGGCATTTTTTTTTCCAAAAGAATTTAATGTTTCACTGGTCAGGAGCTGGATTCGAACTTGGATCTAGCTGATTACAAGCCGCGCGTCTTACCGCCGTACCACAGCACCCGTGCAATATAGAAAGTTATCTTCGAAGTGTACCTTATCAGCAGAAGTTAGATTATTTTTCGAAGTTAATTCGAATCGCTCGGTGAATAGCGATGTGTTTTAAAACAGAATGCTACGGAGTGAATATAAAATTGTGTATTATAACACTATGATTTTTTTTTTACAACAAATTGTGTTCAGTGGACACAAAAATTGTATTCAGTGATATATAGCAATGCGGATTTTTTTTTTTAAATAAATCTAACAGCATATATCAATATGATTTTTTTTTAAAGGAATGGAATACACCCAACTATAGTTACGCATTTTCAAAATGGTGTTAAGTGAATAGCATTCAACCCTTTATGTGTTGTGTATCTAAAAACAAATTTATACACGTACACAAACTTTAAAAACACGAATGTAATACTTAGCTGAGTGATATATAGCAATACGGATTTTTTTTTTAAATAAATCTAACAACATATATCAATATGATTTTTATAATAATAACGAAATGATTTCGAATGTTTAAAAACAAATAGAATACGGATTTACAGTGGACACACAAATTGTGTTCAGTGAATAGGATTCGACCCTTTTAAATGTTGTGGATTTAAAAACAAATGTATGCACAATATATTTGACAACCTTTAAAATAGTGCATTTAGTTAAAATGAAGTGAACAAGATTTGACCATTCTAAGTGTGTGTGTGATTTTTTAAAAATAAATCTAACAGTATATACGACTAATAACGAAATGATTTTTTTTTCTTTTTATAAAAATAATAATGAAAATTAGAACTCACAGAACGACCTCTTCACTACCCGCTGGGCAAATACCAAATGAGTGAGGCACTCTCATTACTACACGTAATCTGAAACACATCACTTTAATGATATTGTGCATTGAATATGATTTGACCATTCTAAGTGTGTGTGTGTGATTTTTTAAAAATAAATCTAACAGTATATAACGAAATGATTTTTTTTTCTTTTTATAAAAATAATAATGAAAATTAGAACTCACGGAACGACGTCTTCACTACCCGCTGGACAAACTCCAAATGAGTGAGACACTCTCATTACGCTATTAAAAATTAGATCTTATCTATAATGACATCAGCATTATGAGGTGTTGCCACCTAATTTTTCTAATAATATATTTCTACTAACTGGATACTTCAAGGGTCTGATACAAAATAATGACGTCAGCAGTATGAAGTGATGCCACCTATTTTTATAATAATATATTTCTACTAACTGGAAACTTCAACGGTCTGATTTGCTACACGTAATCTGAAACACATCACTTTAATGATATTGTGCATTGAATATGATTTGACCATTATAAGTGTGTGTGTGTGATTTTTTTAAAAATAAATCTAACAGTATATACGACTAATAACGAAATGATTTTTTTTTCTTTTTATAAAAATAATAATGAAAATTAGAACTCACAGAACGACCTCTTCACTACCCGCTGGGCAAATACCAAATGAGTGAGGCACTCTCATTACTACACGTAATCTGAAACACATCACTTTAATGATATTGTGCATTGAATATGATTTGACCATTCTAAGTGTGTGTGTGTGATTTTTTAAAAATAAATCTAACAGTATATAACGAAATGATTTTTTTTCTTTTTATAAAAATAATAATGAAAATTAGAACTCACGGAACGACGTCTTCACTACCCGCTGGACAAACTCCAAATGAGTGAGACACTCTCATTACGCTATTAAAAATTAGATCTTATCTATAATGACATCAGCATTATGAGGTGTTGCCACCTAATTTTTCTAATAATATATTTCTACTAACTGGATACTTCAAGGGTCTGATACAAAATAATGACGTCAGCAGTATGAAGTGATGCCACCTATTTTTATAATAATATATTTCTACTAACTGGAAACTTCAACGGTCTGATTTGCTACACGTAATCTAAAACACATCACTTTAATGATATTGTGCATTGAATATGATTTGACCATTCTTAAAATGGTGGGTGTAATTGAAATATCGAAGTTTAGAATTTAACAAGCTAACGAATTTTCACCCCCAAAAATTTTAGCATTCAGCTTAAATAAAACCCAGTGAATATCATTTGACCCTTTTCACATCGTAATTTTACTACCATTATAGAACTTAGAAGTGAGTGTACATTATTTTTACAGCACATCAACACTTTTAAAATCTATTGAATAGGAATAGACCATTTTGCACATACATGTACCTAGATTTCGACACCCAGTATTAAAACATACTAAACATGAAACGAATAAGTATTGTGTGAGATTTTATCACACTAACTTTTAATCTTTTTAAATTTTTAAAAATGTCCGAAATAGTTGTATTTCATCGGTAGACATAAATTGTATGGAGTACATTTTTATGAAAAAAATATCTGTTTCGACAGCTTTTAAAAATAGATTTCTACAGTTGTACACTACGGTTCTAGAATTTTCTAAATACGAATCGACTGTTTGAAATACCAATGGTGGTTTTACCGATGCAAATATTTACAGGACAAATATTTCGATGAAACCGAACTTAGTTGAAGCTTCTAAGTTTGAATATTTCATTTCATATAATTTTTATATTCACATTGAAGATAGTTAACAAATTTGGAACTCACGGAGCGACAGCTTACTGTCCACACTTCAAATGAGTGATACACTCTCATTACATTATTAAAAATTAGATCTTATCTATAATGACGTCATTATGTTGACGTGTTGCCACTACACAATTATTCTTTCCAAATTATGCATTTTTTTTTCTTTTTTTTTAATAACTTGCTACTGTCTTATGCTATCCATTTTTTTTTTTTTTTTTTTTTTCGTATAAGCAGATATTCCATATACCTTCTAAATGTTAAGTTATAATTTAAAAAAAAAAGCATTAGAGGTGTATTTTACGTCTGAATTCGCCCAAGTGGAAATCCGACGATTGCAAATCCATGATTGGATCCTTACATTTCAATAGACACCACTAAAATGTGTGGATCTTATTTTGAAAAAGCTGCTCTCAGAAAGAATATGTATATGAATACATATTTTCCATAAATACCCCCCCTCCCCACAATACACACAACATGCAAGCTACAGACTCACCCAGAATACATTCCAAATCGGCTCTATAGCTTATCGTGCTTATCAGTGTAACAGATAGTGACCCAAAGTTCATGTTCGCAAAGCGAGATAATTGCAATGTTATTGTTTTAAACGGATCCCATATTTAAATGAAAAATTTATCAAATTATACAATACATACAAGAGCTGGAAGATCTTAACATTTCAATATTAAAGAATACTCACGAATGTTTTTTTTTTTTCCCCATTTAAAATTATCATATTTTAATGCAATTTGACAAAAATTGCACAATACTTAGTGTATGACTATCAAATAAGAGCTAGGTTTTATTGTTACAACAAAGTTAAAGATCATTAAACGACTATATATATATTTTTTTAAAGAAGAATAGTATATAACTTAGTGTTTTTAAGGATAGGCGATTGTTAACATTGAATTTAAATGAAAGAGTGCCCCTCTGAGACAAGTACAGTACATTGCAATAACATTAAAAAATATGAAAGATATACAATTAACACCCTAAAAGAAACATGTAATGAGTTTTGATATCTTAATACGAGACATTATTGACATGCACATAGAAATGTCACAATTTTGTGGCTGTAGGTGCTCCATAAGACCCTTCTGCTCTTAATAAATAATCCCATTTAAATGTACATGTTTAACAACACACAGAAAATGACAGGACCACAACAAAATTTTACACCTATTACAGAATAAGTCCCAACTTCGTAGATTTTTAAGAAACTACAGTCGAATTTTCAACGATTCTTAGAGATTGAAACACAACATTGTTTATGAATCTTCATACTTTAGAGAATGGAACATAACTTAGCATTTATTTTGAATGAATTCAGAATTTTGACATTGATTATAAATTTATGATTTAAACTCTGTAAAGTGTAAATATCTTTTGTTATGAAACTCACACTGTAGACATTTTATATGATTCGAATAAATCTATTTTTAATTTTTTTATATTTTATTTTAAAAAGTGAGATTAGTAAACCTGTTACACTTGAATGTATAGATACATAACTCATAACCATATAACATTTCTTAAATGGAACATGCTTAAAAAAAAAAATTAGCTAATGAGTATAAATAAGGAATTCAATTTGAAAGATAAAAACCACTTAATGAATCTATTATTCATGAAATACACATTAGCCATTATCAGCTGTACATTTAAACAAATAAGTTAAAATAATTTCCTTATCGCACTTTCATAGTCCTCTGATTTGAATGACTCGAAAAAATTTCTATCATAGCAGTAAAAGACTTCTTCACCACGCAACAAAACTTTCTTAGCAATGTTATTAATGTCAAGATTTAGAAGTACTTGTTCAGACACTCTGTCAAACATTTGTAATGGAGTGCTGTAAAGACATTCATGGTAACTTAAATCTTCAACTTGAGCAACACAGCCAACACATTTGAAAAGTTTTCTTACATGACACATGATGTTGTCATGAATACAAGAGATTAATTGTTCGAATGCAAAATTTTTGTCACAAATAAGTGATGGTAGAAAGGTTATAGTGTTCTTTATTTTTAATATTTGAGCAGGAAGCCACTCTATAAATATACTTTCTCGAAGATGTATACTAATGTTGTTAACACTATTCTGTAAACATGCTATTTGATTTTTATCTAAGGTAATGTGACACTGTGTTAGGCAAAATTTTGAATCATATAATTGAATTATTTTCTGCAGATGCAATTTTCCGTTGTCATTGAAACAGAACAACTCATTGCGACTGACGAAAGAGGTATCTGCATATAGAATATTGAACGACCACAATTTTTGAGAAAATTCACTCCATGTAGCCGGTGACAGTGTAACACCTTCACGCGTAGGCTGTAATTCATTTCGATCGTTAGAGAGATATTTCCATATATACACTTTTAACTTCCCATGACGAAGTTTCAAATACACATACACATTAGAACCTAAATGCCAACGACGGAGTGCATCTTGCATAAAATCTGAAGAAGTAGATTCAGTCGAAACTGATTCTGCATTGGAAGATAACAGTCCACTATGTGTTAGAGCACAAGAAAGCAGATCTTGAGTTGGGTTTTCAACCTCGGTGAGAACTTGTGAATTGACAACGGTAGATGTTTCTGCTGGGGTTTTGGAAGACATAAGATAGGTTTCTAACCAATCCTCAGCAAATTTTTGTGAGGGTGAATTAATCACATCTGAGACAATGTCCACAGATTTTGTTTCTTCTAGGGCAGGAACAGTCAACTCCTCACTATTTACACTAGAAATTATTTGCTCGAGTGATGGCATACTTTGAATTTTAGACATTCCTTTTAGATAGTAACATTCAACTACGACATTCACAGTATAAGATTTATTTTTTAAAACACTAACATCTTAAAACATTATAATTTTGTCACAGCTATGAGCGAATCAAACCTATCCACACAACGTCCAAAGTTGAAATGACTGATCAAACATCTTCATAAGTATAATCACGTAACCTAAATCGAGTGTCGTGTGCAAACAGATCACATAAGATATGTGAAAGAAGTGATTAGAACTTATAATTTTTAATGAATCGTACAACATTAGATTGTGGTAAATACAATTGTTATCCACATGAGAAAATTTCTATATTATTTCATTCAGCTTCGAAATCATAGAGTGAAAATATGTACCAAACTTACTTAAAGTTCCGAATTTTAAATCACATTAACATTATATACTTAGAAAAATTTTATATATATTTTTATAACTTTAGGTGATATGTATCACGCGGAATATACAAGAATAACCACCAAAAACACGAAAATAACTAACAGTATGAGGCCTTCACAAGTCGGCATCCAAACTAGAAGTGAACGATAAACACACTAATTGCAACAATTAGATGAGAGCTTATCAGTTCTTATCTTATCTAAGATTCCACATAAAATGACGTCATCACTCCAAAGTTCACAAGATGACGTCATTGGTCCAAGGTTCGCAAGATAGCCATTTAGCCTTTTAAAATTAAGAAGTAATTAAAATTTTTTTAATTACTATCGATTTTTAATTACTTCTTAATTTTAAAAGGCTAAATGGCTATCTTGCGAACCTTGGACCAATGACGTCATCTTGTGAACTTTGGAGTGATGACGTCATTTTATGTGGAATCTTAGATAAGATAAGAACTGATAAGCTCTCATCTAATTGTTGCAATTAGTGTGTTTATCGTTCATTTCTAGTTTGGATGCCGACTTGTGAAGGCCTCATACTGTTAGTTATTTTCGTGTTTTTGGTGGTTATTCTTGTATATTCCGCGTGATACATATCACCTAAAGTTATAAAAATATATATAAAATTTTTCTAAGTATATAATGTTAATGTGATTTAAAATTCGGAACTTTAAGTAAGTTTGGTACATATTTTCACTCTATGATTTCGAAGCTGAATGAAATAATATAGAAATTTTCTCATGTGGATAACAATTGTATTTACCACAATCTAATGTTGTACGATTCATTAAAAATTATAAGTTCTAATCACTTCATATCTTATGTGATCTGTTTGCACACGACACTCGATTTAGGTTACGTGATTATACTTATGAAGATGTTTGATAAGTCATTTCAACTTTGGACGTTGTGTGGATAGGTTTGCTTCGCTCATAGCTGTGACAAAATTATAATGTTTTAAGATGTTAGTGTTTTAAAAAATAAATCTTATACTGTGAATGTCGTAGTTGAATGTTACTATCTAAAAAGAATGTCTAAAATTCAAAGTATGCCATCACTCGAGCAAATAATTTCTAGTGTAAATAGTGAGGAGTTGACTGTTCCTGCCCTAGAAGAAACAAAATCTGTGGACATTGTCTCAGATGTGATTAATTCACCCTCACAAAAATTTGCTGAGGATTGGTTAGAAACCTATCTTATGTCTTCCAAAACCCCAGCAGAAACATCTACCGTTGTCAATTCACAAGTTCTCACCGAGGTTGAAAACCCAACTCAAGATCTGCTTTCTTGTGCTCTAACACATAGTGGACTGTTATCTTCCAATGCAGAATCAGTTTCGACTGAATCTACTTCATCAGATTTTATGCAAGATGCACTCCGTCGTTGGCATTTAGGTTCTAATGTGTATGTGTATTTGAAACTTCGTCATGGGAAGTTAAAAGTGTATATATGGAAATATATCTCTAACGATCGAAATGAATTACAGCCTACGCGTGAAGGTGTTACACTGTCACCGGCTACATGGAGTGAATTTTCTCAAAAATTGTGGTCGTTCAATATTCTATATGCAGATACCTCTTTCGTCAGTCGCAATGAGTTGTTCTGTTTCAATGACAACGGAAAATTGCATCTGCAGAAAATAATTCAATTATATGATTCAAAATTTTGCCTAACACAGTGTCATATTACCTTAGATAAAAATCAAATAGCATGTTTACAGAATAGTGTTAACAACATTAGTATACATCTTCGAGAAAGTATATTTATAGAGTGGCTTCCTGCTCAAATATTAAAAATAAAGAACACTATAACCTTTCTACCATCACTTATTTGTGACAAAAATTTTGCATTCGAACAATTAATCTCTTGTATTCATGACAACATCATGTGTCATGTAAGAAAACTTTTCAAATGTGTTGGCTGTGTTGCTCAAGTTGAAGATTTAAGTTACCATGAATGTCTTTACAGCACTCCATTACAAATGTTTGACAGAGTGTCTGAACAAGTACTTCTAAATCTTGACATTAATAACATTGCTAAGAAAGTTTTGTTGCGTGGTGAAGAAGTCTTTTACTGCTATGATAGAAATTTTTTCGAGTCATTCAAATCAGAGGACTATGAAAGTGCGATAAGGAAATTATTTTAACTTATTTGTTTAAATGTTCAGCTGATAATGGCTAATGTGTATTTCATGAATAATAGATTCATTAAATGGTTTTTATCTTTCAAATTGAATTCCTTATTTATACTCATTAGCTAATTTTTTTTTTAAGCATGTTCCATTTAAGAAATGTTATATGGTTATGAGTTATGTATCTATACATTCAAGTGTAACAGGTTTACTAATCTCACTTTTTAAAATAAAATATAAAAAAATTAAAAATAGATTTATTCGAATCATATCAAATGTCTACAGTGTGAGTTTCATAACAAAAGATATTTACACTTTACAGAGTTTAAATCATAAATTTATAATCAATGTCAAAATTCTGAATTCATTCAAAATAAATGCTAAGTTATGTTCCATTCTCTAAAGTATGAAGATTCATAAACAATGTTGTGTTTCAATCTCTAAGAATCGTTGAAAATTCGACTGTAGTTTCTTAAAAATCTACGAAGTTGGGACTTATTCTGTAATAGGTGTAAAATTTTGTTGTGGTCCTGTCATTTTCTGTGTGTTGTTAAACATGTACATTTAAATGGGATTATTTATTAAGAGCAGAAGGGTCTTATGGAGCACCTACAGCCACAAAATTGTGACATTTCTATGTGCATGTCAATAATGTCTCGTATTAAGATATCAAAACTCATTACATGTTTCTTTTAGGGTGTTAATTGTATATCTTTCATATTTTTTAATGTTATTGCAATGTACTGTACTTGTCTCAGAGGGGAACTCTTTCATTTAAATTCAATGTTAGCAATCGCCTATCCTTAAAAACACTAAGATATATACTATTCTTCTTTAAAAAAATATATATATAGTCGTTTAATGATCTTTAACTTTGTTGTAACAATAAAACCTAGCTCTTATTTGATAGTCATACACTAAGTATTGTGCAATTTTTGTCAAATTGCATTAAAATATGATAATTTTAAATGGGGGAAAAAAAAACATTCGTGAGTATTCTTTAATATTGAAATGTTAAGATCTTCCAGCTCTTGTATGTATTGTATAATTTGATAAATTTTTCATTGAAATATAGGATCCGTTTAAAACAATAACATTGCAATTATCTCGCTTTGCGAACATGAACTTTGGGTCACTATCTGTTACACTGATAAGCACGATAAGCTATAGAGCCGATTTGGAATGTATTCTGGGTGAGTCTTTGGCTTGCATGTTGTGTGTATTGTGGGGAGGGGGGGGTATTTATGGAAAATATGTATTCATATACATATTCTTTCTGAGAGCAGCTTTTTCAAAATAAGATCCACACATTTTAGTGGTGTCTATTGAAATGTAAGGATCCAATCATGGATTTGCAATCGTCGGATTTCCACTTGGGCGAATTCAGACGTAAAATACACCTCTAATGCTTTTTTTTTAAAATTATAACTTAACATTTAGAAGGTATATGGAATATCTGCTTATACGAAAAAAAAAAATGGATAGCATAAGACAGTAGCAAGTTATTAAAAAAAAAAAGAAAAAAAATGCATAATTTGGAAAGAATAATTGTGTAGTGGCAACACGTCAACATAATGACGTCATTATAGATAAGATCTAATTTTTAATAATGTAATGAGAGTGTATCACTCATTTGAAGTGTGGACAGTAAGCTGTCGCTCCGTGAGTTCCAACTTTGTTAACTATCTTCAATGTGAATATAAAAATTATATGAAATGATTCTAAATATTCAAACTTAGAAGCTTCAACTAAGTTCGGTTTCATCGAAATATTTGTCCTGTAAATATTTGCATCGGTAAAACCACCATTGGTAGTTCAAACAGTCGATTCGTATTTAGAAAATTCTAGAACCGTAGTGTACAACTGTAGAAATCTATTTTTAAAAGCTGTCGAAACAGATATTTTTTTCATAAAAATGTACTCCATACAATTTATGTCTACCGATGAAATACAACTATTTTGGACATTTTTAAAAATTTAAAAAGATTAAAAGTTAGTGTGATAAAATCTCACACAATACTTATTCGTTTCATGTTTAGTATGTTTTAATACTGGGTGTCGAAATCTAGGTACATGTATGTGCAAAATGGTCTATTCCTATTGAATAGATTTTAAAAGTGTTGATGTGCTGTAAAAATAATGTACACTCACTTCTAAGTTCTATAATGGTAGTAAAATTACGATGTGAAAAGGGTCAAATGATATTCACTGGGTTTTATTTAAACTGAATGCTAAAATTTTGGGGGGTGAAAATTCGTTAGCTTGTTAAATTCTAAACTTCGATATTTCAATTACACCCACCATTTTAAGAATGGTCAAATCATATTCAATGCACAATATCATTAAAGTGATGTGTTTTAGATTACGTGTAGCAAATCAGACCGTTGAAGTATCCAGTTAGTAGAAATATATTATTATAAAAATAGGTGGCATCACCTCATACTGCTGACGTCATTATTTTGTATCAGACCCTTGAAGTATCCAGTTAGTAGAAATATATTATTAGAAAAAATAGGTGGCAACACCTCATAATGCTGATGTCATTATAGATAAGATCTAATTTTTAATAGCGTAATGAGAGTGTCTCACTCATTTGGAGTTTGTCCAGCGGGTAGTGAAGACGTCGTTCCGTGAGTTCTAATTTTCATTATTATTTTTATAAAAAGAAAAAAAATCATTTCGTTATATACTGTTAGATTTATTTTTAAAAAATCACACACACACACTTAGAATGGTCAAATCATATTCAATGCACAATATCATTAAAGTGATGTGTTTCAGATTACGTGTAGTAATGAGAGTGCCTCACTCATTTGGTATTTGCCCAGCGGGTAGTGAAGAGGTCGTTCTGTGTGTTCTAATTTTCATTATTATTTTTATAAAAAGAAAAAAAATCATTTCGTTATTAGTCGTATATACTGTTAGATTTATTTTTAAAAAATCACACACACACTTAGAATGGTCAAATCTTGTTCACTCCATTTTAACTAAATGCACTATTTTAAAGGTTGTCAAATATATTGTGCATACATTTGTTTTTAAATCCACAACATTTAAAAGGGTCGAATCCTATTCACTGAACACAATTTGTGTGTCCACTGTAAATCCGTATTCTATTTGTTTTTAAACATTCGAAATCATTTCGTTATTATTATGAAAATCATATTGATATATGTTGTTAGATTTATTTAAAAAAAAAAAAATCCGTATTGCTATATATCACTCAGCTAAGTATTACATTCGTGTTTTTAAAGTTTGTGTACGTGTATAAATTTGTTTTTAGATACACAACACATAAAGGGTTGAATGCTATTCACTTAACACCATTTTGAAAATGCGTAACTATAGTTGGGTGTATTCCATTCCTTTAAAAAAAAATCATATTGATATATGCTGTTAGATTTATTTTAAAAAAAAATCCGCATTGCTATATATCACTAAATACAATTTTTGTGTCCACTGAACATAATTTGTTTTAAAAAAAAAATCATAGTGTTATAATACACAATTTTATATTCACTCCGTAGCATTCTGTTTTAAAACACATCGCTATTCACCGAGCGATTCGAATGAACTTCGAAAAATAATCTAACTTCTGCTGATAAGGTACAATTCGAAGATAACTTTCTATATTGCACGGGTGCTGTGGCACGGCGGTAAGACGCGCGGCTTGTAATCAGCTGGATCCAAGAAAGATTCCGAATCCAGCTCCTGACCAGTGAAACATTAAATTCTTTTTTAAAAAAAAATGCCGATAGATGGCAGCACTTCATCAAAATTCGCCAGAGGGCGCTTTAACTACGTCACGCTGATAAGGTCTTTCAGTCTGTCGCTGACCAGCAGAGAGGGAGGACGTGTGTTCTTGTCAAAGGTCACTTCTAAGGTCGACACGTCATTTCCAGCTTGTGCGATTGCGAAATCCCTTGAAACCTCTTCCTCAGGTCAAGGGTCAGTCAGCGATTGTGACATTCCCTCTCAAGACTCCGAGTGAAGTGAAACTCACTCCGTATGAGTCATCATGCCTCTGTGAAAGACTTTCGCAATTGCCCTCTTCCGAAAGAGGCCTCCGGTGCTGCGCCTCACCAAACTTCCAAAAGAGGGGAGGGGGGCACTGAGAGGCATCCTCCCAAAGAGGATCCTCTCAAGAGAGGCATCCTCCCTCCTGGGGGTCTCAAGACCCTCTGAGAGGGAAGCTTCCTCTCAAAAGAGGGAAGACACTCCAAAGAGGCATCCTCCCAAAGAGGATCCTCTCAAAGAGGGCCTCTCCTCCTGTGCCGCCTCCCCGATCCGCCGCAGAACCCCCAATTTATAACTACTTATGCTTCTGCGGGAAATATAGAACTGCCTTCGATGGAGAGGTGGAAGCCATTCGAATTGCTCTTAAACAATTGTTTGCATTTGCAGATAAATTTAATAGAGTGGTTCTGTTTTCAGGCTCCCAAGCTGCAATCCAGGCCATTGGTTCAACTAGTCCTCCTTCATCGGACGAAATCCGTCAGTGTTGGGATTATTTGCGGAACTTGGCTTTAAAGGAAAAGCATGTGGCGCTTCAGTGGATACCTGGACACTGTGGAGTTACGGGGAACGAACAGGTTGATTTCCGTGCTAAAAAGGGATCGAGATTGCTCCAGTCTAGATGCTCGGCCCTTTCTTATCGTTCTATCAGTTAAGCTGTATATTAGGCAGACTATGTCTCAAAATTATAAATCGCAGCTATTTCACCTTTACAGACAAAGCGGTGGAAAGTTGAGGATCTCCTCACCATTCCTAACGCCCCACATCGTGAAGCTGTGGCCCAGTTCCTTCTTTTGACGGGTCACTACTGTTTGGGAGAACATCTCCATCGCATCGGGATTTTTCACCATCCAAACTGCCCTCTTTGTAATACGGCAGAACCCATGAACCGTGCCCACCTCCATCCCTGCTCGGCACTTCATGGCGACTCTAAGACGGCATTGCATTGGCGTGCTAGAGAACTTTTAAGGAAATGACTTCGGGCAACATTTGTTGGACTTTTAGTCTAGTTGTATTGTTATTTGTTGTATTTTTCTGTCACTTGTTGTATTTTTGTACTTTTCTTCTTGTATTGCCTTGCCATTGGAAATATATATATATATATATATATATATTTCTCTTTATTAGTTTCTCTACTTCTTCTAAACATCATACTCTAAGAAATCATCGGATTGGCTTTGCAATATCGAGAGAAAAATTTCGAACTTCACACAGTTTTCATTTGTTTTCTATGAAGGGAATATAGAATTTTATTTTCTAACTTTCGTTCGAAACCCCGTTTCTCGCAACTCATTTTTAACGACCACGATTTCTTTCCTTTAATGCGTACTTTGATTTAGCTACTATACAAAGGTATACTTTATTTTTATAGACTACGTAACATTGCTTTCAGTAACATTTCTGGTTTCTTGATCAAACAATGTTATTCCAAAAGTTTCAAACTGCAGTTAGATATCGAAAAGATAAAAAACGAAGGAAAGCACAGAATAAGAAATTCTCTGTTTATTGTTGCATTTTATGGTGTAAATAAAATAAAATATTATAAGTATTTAGTTTTTCATGAACCTTCTATTCTGGTAAATAAGTAGTATATTGTATATTGAGCTCGATTATATGCATTATTTATTTAAGAAATGTAGTTATTGAACCCACCCTACGAAAATAATTCCAACAAAAATATATTTTGAAGCATTGCTAATAATATATTTTAAGATCCATTTCAAAAATCGATAATTAAACTGAGGGATTGGTGCATTATCTTATAAATATGACATTTATATGATAATGTTTTTTTTTAGGATTCTGTAGTTGCACTATATACACAAATCAGCAAACAAAAATTCATCTTTATGGAACAATATGATAACATTGTAACTCGCAATGCAAGTCGTATGAAAAAAATTAAACAATGTAAATCGTGAAATATTATATTCAACTTCATGAACATTTGCATTAATCTAAATTTTGGATTCATGATTATAATCAAGATTTATATTATGCGAGATTTGCAATTGAAAAATTTTGAAATATTGCGATACTAAATATCATCTCTTCGTGGAAATGTGTTGGTGAGATCGATCACGCAGCAATTACAACTTTTACTTCTGAAACATGGGAAGTCGAGAAGAAGGACGCAGGTTCTATCCTCGGCAGACGGTCTTGGCGTTTTGCGCGTGGTAAGTTTTAATGATTTTTCTATCAAGTGAAACAAACCAATACGGCACTGTTTCTCATTGCTATTAATACATCTCTCCGGTGATAGCATGAATATATCTGGCCTTGTCTACTAAAATATTCCCTTAAAAATATTGATTCTTCAGTTAATTATATTTTACATAGATCTTTAAACTATGTGTACTGGAATGTATGGATTGCTTTGCCATTTTAATTTATGTCACAGTTGCAAAAGCCTGCACTCTCCGTGGTGGTTACCGTATTGGACAAAAAGCGTAAAAACTGCTTAAAATAGTGTGATAGTGACAACCTTCCTCCCAATGAAATGCTCTTAATTGTGAAAAATTGTTTGAAATAAATTAGCATGAACCGAAAAAATGATATGAACTGGCTTTAGAAATGACAAGACGCAGGTGAAATAGAATGAGTACAACTGCAAAAGCAAAAAATTATATTTCAATGTAATATATGCAACGTCACACATGAATTAAGACTACCAAAATGCTTGATAGGATTCTTTGTTTTGCAGGTGTCTAGGGATTTTTCCCTAATGATAGATTTTAGGATATTTTTCCCTGGAAAGGAAATGTGTTGAAAGAAATTTTTTTACTTGTAAAGAGGGTTATTAGCGATTTTAAAGGGGGCTTTCTATGTGAGTATATTTTATACATACATAGATGAGAATTATTTATAAAGTATTGGCATGAAATTTTACCATTTCATATAAAAGAATAATATAGTATATTTTAATACTTTATGGGTGATTTGATCATATACTAAGAGTTCTCATTAATGATATTAACGAAGACCTCGAAACTGAATAACGTAACTTTGAGGGTGATTTGATGGATTTTCTCTGTAGTTTATTACAATACACCCTATAGCAAACATCTTATCTACAGTCTAGTGTGTTTGACCACTAGAGGACACAGTTCCAGTGAATGTGGGCCCTTTTTAGAATTGGTTGTGTTCATTTCATCTCTGAATTTTGTACTGTTCAGAAGTGGTTCAATCGTCTTATTGAATAACAATGTTTTTTTCTTTGAATTGTAATACTAGTGAGGCTACATCTTCCTTTACTGATAGTAATATGCTTGATGTACATTCAGACAGGAGTAGACATGCAAATACTTGTTTTAACTTGTTATTAAAATGTTCTTATTATATAAGTTTAAAAACTAAGTTATTACCAGTTAAAAAAATAGTATATATAAGTATAAATAAATTTTAGTTTGGGAGACGTTTCCTATTAAGATGAATAAATCTTCAAAAAATTTTACATAAGTCTTGAGAAATGTAGTGTTATGTAATAAATTTTTAAAGTAATTTTATATCGTGTTTATACTAAAGTCTTGAATTTCATGTTTTACATGTCTGTCTTACCTGCTGGAAAACTTTCGCACTGAAAAATATTTGTTATTTCATATTAAGCTTCATAGTACTTTAAAGTTCTGTGTCCTCAGTGTTTGGCCACATTTATTCGAATGAGTGTTATGATGTATCATAAAAAAAGATATACAAGGAGTTAAAAGAACTTCATATTTTCTTCTTATTTGGGCCAGGAACATCATAACTCTGAATCCCTATTATTAGCGGAGATAAACAGATAAATCCACTGCTACATTTAGCGCTTTCCAAAGACACGAGTTGCTTCCGTCCATATTAGATACGCAATTAACAGTTATTATGCTAACAGTGCCACGTGCCTTGACGATAGAATTAAATATGTCAGTTGTAATATTTTGGACAAAATCTACAAAAGATTGGTTGCTTTCATTTCGAAAGTAGAATAAAAAAATATCGAGTAAAATCGAGTATTGATATAAGAATTCAGTTCCCGGCTTTGCCAAACTGCCCCAGCGTTCACGCGGTGTATGAGTACGTTAAATATGTGGGTCCGTAAGTCTTCCGAGATATTTGTAGTAGGGAAGGAGGGTACGGTCCCTGTGGATGCCCATGCCGCAAACACTGGGTTCCGGTCTAAATCGGGTGGCACTGTTCCGGCCGCCCAAATAGATGCCTTCGGGTAAGTTGGACGGTCTTGTTCGAAGAAGAAGAAAGGGGTCATATCAGCAGATGCTATACCAATGATTATTAATACATCAATACTTATACCTTGATGTATACAACAATATTTGAAGCCCACTGATGAAGAATTTTAAGCGGTGAAAAGGGAAATCTCAAAACACTTCTCAAATAACTGTAGACACGTTTACTATAGCGAAAAGTTAGTCCATTCATAATAACTCCACTGCTCCACAAAGTTTCTTGAAAAATTGAGTTTGGATTTTTGTAAAAATGTGTATTATTTTTCTTTTATGTTAGTATAATGATGAAACTTTTGTTGAACATTTTCAATTTCTTTTTTTTAATTCGAATTCTGTACAACCGATCTTTATATTGCTTTAACAGATTATTATATTTTTCTTCCAAATATTTATAATTTTTCTTAATTCATCGCAATCTGCCGTAGGAAAGGTTAAGCCCGCACACGAAGTATCTTTACCATCTTCAATACTTACACCACTCTCTATAATTTCTTCTACACATTATTTTTGCTCTCTCCTTTATTGCTTAATATTTTGCTCTATATTTACTGGACTTGGGTATGATGCTTTTGTTTCAAGATTCTAGTAAGGGACATCATTTTCTTTTAATTTTCGCTTGACTGGTAAATTCTTAACTTTTACCAGTAAATTTTGATTGGTAAAAGTTCAGCTTTTAAATTCCTCTCATAATCATCCTCTGTAAAATGCTCAGAACACACTTCATATGAATCCAGTGGCCGTCTCTTTGGTAGCGATGAATCCCTTGTTTTCTAATAGAATCATATTTAGGAACGGAATGATACATTATATGAAACGTTTAGATGATACATTACTTATAAGTATGTAGAATGGTACATTATATAACAAGTGTAGATGATACATTATATATAAGTATATAGAATAATACATTATATGACACGTGTATATGATACATTATATATAAGCATGTAGAATTATGCATTATATGGCAAGTGTAGGATGCTTCCTCGTTTTTGTTATATCATTGCATAATGTCATAGTAATCTCAGCCCTGGCATGATTTTTTGAATTTATAGTACAAAAACAACTATACCAATGTTATGAACACAGGAAATAACAAGAACTGTAACAATAATAACATTAAAACGAAAGAAAAAAAACAGAAATAAAAATTGTAACAATTAACAAAGAAAACTTTCTAAATACTCCTACTGAACAAAAAGTGCCAAGGAGTCCTCCGGTCGGTACTGCGCTGGATTGGTCAATGACGTCACAACTCGCGCCGGAATAAAACCCTGAGAGGTATGGGGGGACAACCTTCTTGAAAATTGCAAACTATTACATATACATTTAATTTATATTATAAATACCAAAAATGAACAGTAGTCTATTGCATGAATAAATTGCATACTAATTAAGCATTTAAACAGAAAAATTATATTCACCATATTTATCGTCTGAGTCCATGAGTATTCCAAATAGTTTCATCTAAATAAGTATTGTTTGGGTATTTCCCCACATCCACATATACAGACTAAAAAGAAATGTATGAAATAACCGGGACGTGAAATTTCAAAGAGTAGATTCAAGGTACCAGGAGAAAAGTTATATTTGTTTCTTTGGCGTACATTAACATATAAAGTATATTTCTTTGTTGAAATATGCTTGATCAGAATACGAAATGCTCACGAAAAAGTTCCGAACTCATAAAATGTTTCCATTTGTATTTTCTCACACTAATGTTTAATCTTGAGCTTCTGAACTTTAACATGTTACCTTGTTACTTACTCTTTGTATAGCGTAGAATTTTACAAGAGAAACATAAGCCGAAATTGAGGATTCATTCCAATGTTATTGAACTTTGGGAATGAGTTATTTGGATTATTGATTATTATTATTGATTTATTTGGAACTAAATCAATAGGAAATATTGATTTAGACTATGTGAAAAATGTATCCTAAAGTAAAACATTTTCTTTGTTTACATTGGTTTGCATTAAATGTAATTATGTTTCCTTAACACTGGAAATACGACTGCAGTCTTTTGACGGTTGCAGATATACTTTCGAGCTCTACGTCTTTATTTATGACCCCAGGCTACTGAAATTTTATGAATTTTACTAATTTTACGTGAATGATATACGGAAGTTTTTAAGAATTTAATTATTATTACTCTTTTTTTTTATTGCGTTGTATACTTTTTCAGTCTACAGCCGTCATTTTGACGGCAGTAAAGAAAACGAACAGAAATATTTAAAACATTCGCATATAAATGCTAGTTAATAAATTCTATAGACATTTAAAAAAAAATACTTAATGAGCTTCTTTTTTACACACATTGTGCGAAGGATAAGAAAAACTCGAGCAACAAATAAAAGCACAAATAACACAAAATAAGGCAGCATACAACTGTTTCAAGGATAAGTATGATCCCATTCATCACTGCAAGAGAACCAATAAACCCGAAGTCCAAAACAGAGATGGGCAAGGAAGTAAGAATCCCTTCGCTGTTTCCTTCCGCGCCCTTTACTCTTTTGGACTTCGGGTTGGTTGGTTCTCTTACACTGACGAAGGGGATCCAGCATATCCTCAAAACAGCTATGTGCTGCACTACTTTGTGTTATTTGTGCTTATATTCGTTGCTCAAGTTTTTCTTACCCTTCGCACAAAATGTATTTTACTTATAATTAAGTTCATGAATGTTTTTTAAAGTATTTAGTTAAGCAAACAGTATCAACATAACGTTACCATTACTTAAAATGTATTCTTTTTTAATCTCATCATATATGGGCGTAAAAATAATATTATACGCAAATGTATTATGGTTTAATGTTTATGTGTGAGAGATAGTTCTAAATTTAAAATATACTACAATTTTTGATGAAAATAAATGCTAAATACATTATATTTGCTGATTTTAATTCCACCCCTTAAAATGAAGACTTTTGACTTTATAGTTAGTAAACAAATTCCTGATTTCTAGTGTTAAGAAATGAATTAGAGGTATATTCAAAGTAATTGGTTGGTGTTGCTTCGGAGACGTATTGCTATGACTTTCTTGCATTTTTTTTTTGGGGGGGGGGGAAACAAATTAGAAAAAAATGGTTTCTGAAGCATGATTAAGTTATTTAGAATACTTAAAATACATGTTCACAAGTAATGAGGACATATAATTGGTCTTTACGAGTTTGTGTTGCCAACTCGATGTATTTTGTCAACTCGACGAAACACATATTGACCGGAATAACGCTATGATCCAACGATGTGTCTAGAAAGAAAGTGCATACACGAATAAAGACAAGATTGGAACGCAGAATGACTAGTCGGTGTTATGGGTATCTAATTCGGCGACAAATCCTAGAACAGCCACTCACTCTATCGATCTGCGATACCTGCCATTCGAGCATATCTCCCATAGGAACGGTGATATCTGCCATCAATTGAACCATAACACGTGAAAGGATTTTCAATCTCCTTGCGGAAATAGGGTTGCATGAGGATTGTTAATTGTGCTGCTTACCACTGACTTGACCGCTTAACGAAGGATGAATAGTTGGACCACAAGTGTACCTTGCATCTAGCGGATAGTCCCCTATGATTTAAATGCCTATGTTTTCGATTTTTGGAAATCTGTTATTAAAAGTTATATCGGAAATCATTGTGTTTCTAAAAAAAAACATATGACTAATCCGAACCTTTCATTTTCAGTGAAGAAACCTCAAGGAACTGTTTCATGGCTATTAACCTAAATCAGTCTTAATCGGTCTAAATCTATCAGTCTAATTCTATATATTCCTATAAAAATCTAAATACCTTTATAATTTTATTAC
This sequence comes from Amaurobius ferox, assembly GCA_951213105.1. Taxonomy (NCBI): domain Eukaryota; kingdom Metazoa; phylum Arthropoda; class Arachnida; order Araneae; family Amaurobiidae; genus Amaurobius; species Amaurobius ferox. The sequence continues at coordinate 37,030,455 of OX578141.1, read as the reverse complement.
GATATAATTAAGCTTATTGTTCACTTTGCTTCGCCTACAAGCATGCTTTCTTGAATTTCCCATTGACTGTATATGCCTTTTAATTCACTTTCTAAATTTCATTTTAACAGCATAAAAAGTAATGAAAGTCAATCTGTTCTAGTCATCGGTCATACAGAGTATGATTTTTTTATTGACATATTTCAAAGCCATCTCGATTTTGCAGTATTTAGCCTTTTTTAGCATATAAATTGTTTCCCCCTTATACAGTCTAACTTATGTATCTCACATTAAGTGTTACATAGTTTTGCGAGCTCTCTTGTGCATAACTAAAGGCATGTAGATAAAGTTATAGTTCATTGTGTCTCTCTTTATAGAAAACACAATTTTCTTTCAATAACGAATATATTCGTTTACTATTACGTGCTTATACAGTGTGTTCGAAAACAGTAGTAACATGCTACATTTCCTTAGATATTGATCCTAGACATACGTACAAGTGCAATTACACAGTTTCTTAAAACAAGATGTAGAATTTTATAACTTACTTCACCCTATAACCCATCTTACTTCATCTCTTTGCTACACTGATCTTACTTCACCTCTGTCTTCGAATCTGACTTGTCTTGTTGATATTCTCTTGTTGGCAGCAGCATCTTTTGGCCCCGGGTAAATACACGCCCACTTTGACGCCTTCTTATTTCCATTGACTTATTGTTAAGTGTGTATTGCAGTGTCGGATGATTGATTGCTCTGGATCTAATGAAAATCGTTGTAATTACTAGCCGTAAGAACTTTTGCCCAAGTCACTCTCGTAATTTGGATGACACGTATTTATTGCGGTCAGAAACTTTCCGGATCAAGATTGTCGAAACTGGCCTCACTTATCCGGACCTTTTGTTCGATAGCAAATATCAATCTGAAAATGGTGCCTACTTATCTCACAATATTTTTGCTAAATATTCAAGGTTCGGAATAGTCAACTGCTTTCTTACAGAAAACACAAAGATTTCAGATTCAAGAGAACACTTAACAGCAGAATTTCTAGAGTCCAAAACGCAGATGTTCCACTTATGGGGGGACTTTCCTCGGCAAGGCCCACCTGTGGCAGAACTGTATCTCCTATGTTCTTCAGATACATACAACCCTAGCTGGAATACCGGATAAGGCTAAAGAAGACTGTGCATACAAAAAATCTCCCATTAGTGCAGAATCCCCATTAAAATTTAGAACCCGGTAAATATAGGTTTCATGTGCATAAAAAGAAAGAAAGAAAGTTCGTCTAAATAATCCAACGTGCTCCAATCTGAGAATTAAGTATCGAATAAAGAAAAATTTCCTCTTATAGTCTTTATATATGTAATAAGAAAGCATTCTACCTCCTACAGGGCAGCTGGATTTCGAATTCCTACAGGGCAGCTGGATTTCGGATTTCTACACGGCAGCTGGATTTCAGATTCCTAAAAGGCAGATGGATTTCGGATTCCTACAGGACAGCTGGGTGTATATTTTTATATTGTATTACTATTTAACCTTAAACTAACCAATACATTACAAAACATACCCCACCAACTCCAAAAATGGATAAACATCGTTTGCAAAGTTAAAATGTCTGTCATTCTAATAGTGCTCATTTAGACAACTAATTATTTCGGCTACACATCATTTGTTTGCCCAAAAATACTAAGAAAACTGAGATGAAGTCTTTATGATTAGTAACAAGTTCTAGAAATGCAGACCACCCTGCTAATATAAATGTTTTAGGCTCTGAATTCCATAAATATTGAACATATCAATATATTTGCCGAAGTATTTCTTAATTTCTTACACTATAGTAGCCGAAATGACTGGTACTGAACTGACTGCTCGTACGTTAGTGCGAACGTTACTTTCCAAGTAGGCAAAAATATTTTTAAATAAATCACTTGTGTAACATCTTAGCTTATCTGGTCCTCCACTACGACGTGTGTGTGTGTACTAATTCCCCCGTGGTACAGGGGCGCCTACTCACCACGTCCACAAGTCCCCCCAGGGTGTCCCATGGCGAAGGGAAGGAGATTTGCAGCTTCACTTTTATAGAAGCCCCCCGAAGGATGGAAGTCTGACTTGGCTTCGACATGACAACAACCATGCCCATTAGCGGGATTTGAACCCGCAACCCGGCAATCCAGCGATGACACGGAAACGCATGCCCCTGACCACTCGACCACCGGATCGACGCCTCTACGACGTAATATGGTAAGTCGATAAATAAAAGTCCCAAAAAGCGGCCGCTATTTGACGTAGGAACTTTTTTGCAGCTTCTGTAGTATTTCGATTACGCTACAAATAAACTATGAGCATTTTAAAGCGCTCTACGTTCTGCATTGTGGCATAATTTCGATATATCTAAACCTCATTTTCAAAATCGCTGACAAATGTCGTGACGATTGCATAATGCACTGACCTGACACAAAAAATTGCACGCCAAAGCTTATCTGCGTGTTTTTATTTTTTATGTTTGGTAAGACAATTTAACGTGCAAGTAGTTCCTTAATATTTAGTAAAAACTTTTTAGGCAGAATTGTAAATGTAACGAGATGAAACTTCTTAATTTTAACTAATAAATACGTAAGGAATATTCTGCTAAATTGGAACTTTTGATATAGTTAACTTTACTTAAAATCCATTACCTAGCACAGGTCCCCAATGTAAAATGTTAGATTTTGAATTTTTCCAGAAAAACAACAACAGAGTTTAGACTATTTCCATAAAATCATATACATTACTCTTCAAAAACTGTGCGATTGCACGCATATTTTGCGATCAATTTTTAAGGAAATCAAGCTCGTTAGCACTTTCTTCGAACACTATATAACACCTTTAACACTGTATAGTAGGGGTGCCCAACACACGTCCAGTGGCCCACTTGTGTCCCGCCGGACTCTTATTTGTGGTCCGCAAACTTGAAGCTTTCCCCAATCTTTTAAAATATATATTGAAGCACAAAATAGAGTAGTGTAAATCAATTCTTGCTCCTCCTATCTGGAAGTTGTTTTCACATTCAACGAAAACTGAACTGATTTATATTTCTTTGTCGGAAAATCGACTTCAGTAATATCTCAAGAAATCAATATCAGATGTAAAGGAATACTATTTGAAAATATGATACGAAACATGCAATCAAGTTCGCCAGACTCTAAGGCCAGTCACGCACAGACAAACTGAATATATTAAAAAGTCATTTAAATCATAATAATCAGGTTTTAAAAGAGTCTCGACGTATCCTAAGCGTTATATCAAAACTAGTTTTCCCACTGCTCATAATATTGTTAAAAGGTCGAAGCCATTTTCGGATGAATTATTTCTGAAGGAGCGCCTTATGGAAGCAGCTGAAGTTGTGTGCTCTCTGTAGAAGTTGTGTGGTCAAACAAATTTGATGCCTTCAAAGGGGTGCTTATCTCGAATGACTGTTACTAAAGGGGTAGAAAAACGGATGTGGCATTTTGCAGAGACATAGAAAAACAACGCTGCTAACGTACACATTTTACTCTTTGGACATAGGATTTAATTGATACAAATCAAGTGGCTATTTTTTTATATTCTCATGCTGCCACTAGTGGCATAGAAAACAAACCGAAATTTGAGTACTCTATACTATCGTAACGTATCCATCTAATATTGAATTTCACAAATGTAACAGGATTTGTGACATTTTAATAAAACAGCCTTGTATAAAGTAATTATTTATTGTTTCATAAATGTTGTTATTGTATATAATGTATTCCATTATGCCTTATTTTATTCATACATGTTTTTTAAAGTATCTTGAGGTATAATTAAGCCAAATTTCAACCAGGGTATTATAACTCTGTAACGTAATCTTAAAAGAATATGATGGGAGGGGGGGGGGCATGCATACACACGGATCGTGGATAGTTGGCAAATACTCCAACCTGATATACGGATGTTTCAACCAATATTTTGAAAGTATACGGCAAACTACTTAAAAATCGTTATTTTCTTTGTAGACTTTTAATTAAGAAATTCATATCCCAATTTTCCATTCTCATTTTATCAAACTTTCTTTAAGCATTGAACAAAGTTTAATTTTGCTTAAAGACATCATGCGATGTATCTAAACTTCTCCATAAGACCTATAATTCAAAGATGAATTAGCGTCCATCAGTTTCACCTTTTTATAAATTAAAAAAAATGTAGAATGACTTCCTATAGATAATTATTCAAATATAATAATGTATTTTTTAATGTACGTGTCATAGCAGATAATTCAGATAATTAATAAGATGCATAACTAGCATTAATTATCAACATGCAGCATTTAACTTTTATTATTAGTAAAATTAGCGCATTATATTACGAATATTATTAAAAATATTTTCTTTTGCAGCAGCACTACTTACTATTAAGCAAGCGTTTCAATAAAAAAAATAATAATCCTATGTCTTATGCACCGTACTTACATACAATGAATACGATTTCACAGGCGGTCCACCTTGCGTATGGTCAACAAAAGTGACCGACGGGTGGGCATAAAGTATATTTGTAACAAAAACAAATAGATAATGTTTGGAAAAGTAGGTGTGGTTACATTGCCACTGAATAACACTGTGTATTTTAACTATTTTGTGTGTATAACCTTTTTTTTTGCTATAGCAGTTGTAAAATCATATAATTATCTAATATTTCTTTTATTTTATATGTATACTTACATTTCGTAATTAATATAACTCTAGTTAGATAATAATCATAAAAAACTAAAAAATCAAATATTTTATTTCTAGTTAATGAATTCCAACATACTTACGAATAACACCTTTTAAATATGAGAACTTTTGCGCCAACCCATTCCGAGCTGTGCCTCGACTAACACAGTGAGCGAGGATGTGGACCTATGAAAGATTACAACAAATAAATATTCTACCATTTTGTTAATCAAATTCAAAGTAAAATAAAATGAATATCCCGTCGTTTATGAAGCTTCAATCCATGTGACATGATCTTTTTTACCAGATGTCTCAAAAGCACAGAAAATTATATTCTGGAAATTACGTCGGCTACTCCTAATTTCCCATACCACAATGAAACACTTTAGCAGCTGTGCATTAATTTCAAGCAATTCCTAGATGGATTAGTTTATTCTACGAATTCATTTTGTACTCGGTTGGCAAAATAGCGTTATGCATGTCATCAGAGATAATTTCAAAATTTACTGAGTAGTATCGAATTCAGAGTAGATAACATCGGCGGAAATGATGGACAATGACTGCATTGTACTCGTATCTCTGTTTTATGCAAAAGAATGATTGCGTAGGGAACAACAGAAGTTAATAATTAGCAAACTCATGCTACTCTAAAATATATTATCTACTAAAATTTCGAATAGTGCAGTATATATATTTATTTGTACAACTCAACGAAATAAACAAATGATATTATATAGTATATATTATCTAATAGATACAAAATATATTATCTACTAAAATTTCGAGTAGTGCAGTATATATATTTATTTGTACAACTCAACGAAATAAACAAATTATATTATATAATATATATTATTATTATTATTAATATTATACCCAAATTATAATATATATATATAGTATATATATATATATATATATATATATATATATACATGGTCTTTATAATTAAAGTTCCATTTTAAAATGGCCATAAAAGGAAAACTACTGGACAGAATGCTATCAAACTTGGTAATAGTTTGTTTACATGAGATCATGGGATTTTATTTTCTGTAAAAAAAAAAAGAGTTCAAAAACTCACCGCCAGCGGGGAATGGCGCTGTATGCAATATTGTTAAACGAAATAAGACATGAAGACATCGGTTTAAAATGTTTTGAATCGTTTCTAAAACGCAACTGTTTGTGGGGTTATGAAAAATCTTAATGGCTGGTAAATGGCTTACAGTAGGAGGAATGAAAATTAGAATTATGCAAATGCGCTTTACACGTCATTTGATTTTGCAGCTATAAAATTGAGGCTGCTCATCAGAGCTCTTATTGTTACGAGTCATCAATGTCTGTAACCATGCAAGACCGTGCTTTTCTCGTTAAGTGTTATTATGAATACGATAGCAATGTGTGTGTGGACCGGCGTGCTTTGCAAAAGTATCGTATCGTTAGACGAATACGCCGAGGGCCAATGACACCACAGGGTTTGAGGAAAATGATAGCAAAGTTTGAAGCCAGAGATCCGTTATCTGTTGCATCTGGCCGGGGAAGGAAGCCTGTTTCTGTGGAAACCGAGGAGGCTGTTGCATTAGCAGTAGAGGAAGCAACAATGGAAAGCCCACATGGGACATGCAGCGTAAGTGCTGTTGCACGTCGAATGGATTTACCATTGAGTACCGTGCACAAAATCGTTCGTAAAGTGCTGCTGTACTACCCATACAAAATCAAACTTGTTCAACAACTTGAACCTAACGATCCTGCTGTAAGAGAATCTTTCGCTTTGCAATTCCTTGCACGGATGGAGGTGGACGAACATTGGCCATGGAACATTTTATGGACGGATGAGGCCCATTTTTACCTAAATGGGGACGTCAATACCCATAACTGCAGGATTTGGGACAAAGAAATCCCTCATGTTTCCCACCCAGTTCCATTGCATTCTCCTAAAGTCACTGTTTGATGTGGTATGATAGCTAGTTTCATAATTGGACCATTTTTCTTTGAAGAGCAATCGACAACTGGGCCCGTGACTAGCACTGTGACTGCTGCTCGGTTAGAGTCGATGTTAAAACGTTTCGTTATACCTAAACTTCAGCAACGTGGCATTTTAGATACCACGATTTTTATGCAGGACGGGCTCCACCTCATATTGGTACATGTGTCAAACAGTTACTTAAGCAACATTTCACGGATCACCGGATTGTAAGCCGACACTTCCCCATTTCTTGGCCATCCCGGTCACTAGACCTCAACCCCTGTGACTTCTGGCTATGGGGTTACCTCAAAACCACTGTTTATGGTGATAAGATAAACAACTTGGCGGAATTGAAAAATGCGATACACCGACATGCCCCTAACATTCCTCCTGATATGCTAAAAGCTACTGTTGAGAACGCAGTAATGCGATTTAACTTGATTTCAGAAAATGGAGGAAGCCACATTGAACATGATTTGTAACACGTTTTAGAAACGATTAAAAACTTTTTAAACCGATATCTTCATGTCTTATTTGGCTTAACAATATTTCATACAGCGCCAATCCCCGCTGGCGGTGAGTTTTTAAACTTTTTTTTTTGCGGAAAATAAAATCCCATGACATCATGTAAACTATTACCAAGTTTGATAGCATTATGTCCAGTAGTTTTCTTTTTATGGCCATTTCAAAGTGGAACTTTAATTATAAAGACCCTGTATATATACATACTACGTGTCAGTGAAAATGAGACACCAAGAAGGAGTGGGCAGAAAATAATGAAAATCGGCAAACAGAGAGAGACAGCAACGAACAGTAAGTGATATTTATTGCAACATGATATACCTATACACTGGGCTATAACACCGTCTGGTCAGTAGGCTGCTGTAGGACCACCGCGGGTGGGGATACAGGCAGCAACACATCTAGATACAGAGTCAATGAGCTTGCGGATGGTGTCTTGATGGATGGCTGACCATTCCCTGCCATCCATTTGCCAAAGTTCATCTTCTAAATGCGGCGGTGGCAGCGCAAGCAAGCGACGCCCAATCACGTCCGAGATGTGTTCGATTGGTGAGAGATCAGGGGAGCGTGATGGCCAATGAAGCACCTAGGACCTTGCAGGCAGGCCTGTAGTTAGGGGGGAATTAGGCGGGCCTGCCCTCCCTAGATAATCATTTGGCCCCCCCAAATGATAAAATAATATTACGTAACATTTTTTTGAAAGACTTGTTTTAATAGTTCTAATATAAAAATCGTGTTTTCATAAAATGTAGCGCTGTTTAATATCCGAGGGTCTTACATGTTTTGCTTCAGTTGAAAAATCATTTGCGTTTAAATGAGAGATTAACCTAACTTATATTATTGATTCTAGGAGAGATTTTTTTCCTTAAATATTTGCTTGTTGAGGGATAATATAAAATTTCTTGGTTACCAAGTAGGGATTTTTTTTTATTTTATGGAGTGGCAACACTGCACGCAGCTAGTAACTATCAGTGGACAGTTCTCGACCGATATTTTCCGTGCGATACAACTTTAGGCTGCTTTGTTTGTGTTAATCCTAAAGAACTGATGTGAAGCTGTGAAGTGTTTTAATGTGCTTTTGAAGAAAGAAATGTTCTTGTGAAAATTTAGTCCAGTTTTATGTATCTTCTGTTCCGGCTATTGAAAAACTTTGTGATTTTTTACTGTATCACGTGCTTTGGTTAGGCCTAGATTCAGCTGGCTTAAGGAAGATAAGAGTTTTTTAAAAGGATGGATTTTCGAGGTCTTTGACGAATGAAGTAAGTTATTATAATAGTTGAACGCTCTGAAACAAACTTAAAATAAAGAAAGGGATACTTAATAACCGATAATTTTAAATAATATCTATCTGTTCCTATTAAAAAGTATTTTTTGTGAAGTTAAAGTTAATAAACATCAAGGAAGAAACAAAATGAGTCGTAAACCGGTTTCAATTTTGAGTTTTCTCCGTTCTACTGGTGATCCTGCTTTTGAATCGTCTTCTATTGAATGTGCCGATGAAGCTATTGTTACAGAGGCGAACACTACGCCACGAAAAGATTTTGCGTTAAAGTATAAGACACCTTCTGCGACTCCAGCCATACAATCTGCCATTAAATTTAACGATGTAGGGGAAAATAACACTGCTCAGCCTGTATTGTCCCAATACCCTGGAACAATGATTTCGGGCCGGTTAAGAAGGTTCCGAGCTACATGGTATAAAACATGGGAATTGTTAGAGTATTCTGTTAGTGGTAATGCTGCTTTCTGTTTTGCATGTAGAAAATTTCCATCTCTCAGTTCTGACATTGTATTTATTAGTGCTGAGTATACAGATTGGAAACATGCCGTAGAAAATAATAAGGGCTTTTCGAAGCATGAACATTCACAGGCACACCTATGTGCCATGTCCAGTTACTTTGAACATCAAAAACGTGAGAGAACAGGTGAAACTATTCAGAATAAACTGTGTACCGAAACTGAGGAAAATAACAGATACTACATAAGATGCATAGCTGAAGTTGTTCAATTTCTGGTAGTCAATCAACTAGCTTTCAAAGGTGATTCTAACTATGAGACAATGGGTCAAGATACAAGCGGGCTATTTTTGCAATTATTTGAATATTCATTACAAAAAGATGAAAGATTACAAAAAGTCATCAAACTGATTCCCCAGAATGCAAAATATACTAGCCCAGAAATACAAAACGAAATATTCCACCACATGGCTGAAACAGTGCAACAGAATATAATGCAAGAAATAAACAGTAGTTCTTGCACTGCCATATTGGAAGATGTAACAAGAGACAGACCGTGAATTGAAGATCTGGCAATCACTGTTCGTTACCTCGTAGATATTAACCCAGTTGAAAGGTGCGTTGCTGTTGTAGAATTAGATTCCCAAACTGAATCAAATATAAAGAGTGTAATTCTGTCAACACTTACTGCAATGGGATTCAATTTTAACAAGCTGGTTGCTCAATCTTATGATGGAGCATCTGTAATGCAGGAGCCAGCTGGTGGGATTCAGTTTCTTCTGTCAAAAGAACTCGGAAGGAACATAGTATTTCTTCATTCCTTCAACCACTCGCTGCACTTAGTAATATTATATGCTATTAAGGCAATCTTAGAGGTAAAGGAGTATTTTGATTTGTGTGAACTATTATATGTTTCCTTTAAGAAAGGCCGCGTTTCTCGTATTTATGAAGGGAAATCTTTAAAACGCCTATTAGTTCAGAGGTGGACATGGTTCATTTGGATTCCATATCTGTTATTAATTCTGACAGGAATGCAGTTGTTTCAGCATTAGAGTGTATTGCCAATTCATCTTCTGCAGAAAAATTTGGTGTTCTCAAAACTGAAGCTATTGGACTGCTAAAACAGGTTAGTAACCTGATATTCTGTTTTCTTTTACTGAATTAATGCTCAAAGTGCTAGGATATCTGAAGCCTGTAACAGCATTGCTGCAGCAGAGGGATTTAAATATAGATGCAGCCATAAAATTGATTGAGGATGTTCTAAGTCAACTCCAGTAAATGAGAAAAGATGACAGCGCTTTCCAAAGCATCTTTGAAATTGCAGAGATTGTTTGCAGTGAAACTATTGGAAGTACAAGGATTGAAGGACATTCAAAGCGACAGCGTGTGATGCCAGGAATTTTTAAAGACAATATTGTTGGTGGTGAAAGCGTAAACTTTGAAGGCAGAAGCAGGATGGATGCTAAGGGAAGAGTTTAAGAGACTGTATAACAGAGTTCTTGATCACTGCACTCAAGAGATGGGGAACAGAATCAAGGAGAGAGCAAACTATGTCATAGCAGCAGCATCTAACCATTTGCTTAGCAAAAGCAGGAGCATGGACAACTTACGACCTCTCTGTGAAATTCTACTGCATAACGCAGACTATGTAAGCAAAATGGTAAACTTGGAACACGAACTTATATTGGCAGAATCATTAATTGGGGATGTGTCATCATTAGCTCAGTTTTCTGCTGAATTTTCCAATTATGGATCTGCATTTCCAGGAATTGGACTACTAGTAGAAGTTGCACAAACCATTCCAAGTAGTACTGCAACAGTTGAAAACTGTTTCTCACACTTAACAGCAGTGTTACGTCCTCAGAGACTGTCAATGTGTCATGGCCGGAAAGCAGGCCTGGTGTTAATGTCTTACAATAAAGACATTACGAAGGCTCTGGACTTGGACAAATTTGCATTTTCGTTTGCAAAAATTAAGACGAGAAAGCTGCTGCTATTATAAAGTGTGAATTCCAGGTAGAATTGTAAATAGTTTCAAATGAAATTCAAATGCAATATATTTTTTTTTATTTATTTTCAATTAATTCTGGCTACATTTCACTTCTTAATCTACAGTCTTTGTTTGCTGATTGGGGAGCGTTCAAGTATTACGCAAGCAATATTTTGGCCATTTTATACCCTCCCCCCTCGTAAGCATAAATTGAAAAAATTAACATTAGCTAGCATAGGAAAATATGCACAGCCCCCCCCAACGGTGCTTACGTAATACTTGAACGCTCCTTTGTCAGTAATTGAAACACTTAAAAGGTAAAGGTCAAATGAATGGTAACTAATATTAGGAACACCTCCCCTCGAAATAAAATCTTGGATATAACCCTGAGAACATCAAACTATTTGGCCCCCAAAAGTTTTCGATGCCCCCCCCCCTTTACATTCGGTCTATCTACGGGCCTGCCTGCAGGGTATATTGGCTGATGTGTGCCGTGTTTGTTCCGGCGTTACCCTGCTGGTAAATTGCATTGGGCACCCCCTGAAAAAAATGGGTAGTGTCCCCGGCCATAGCACGTAATCCACGTATCGTTGGACAGTCATACTTCCCTCAATATGAACCAGAAGTGACTTGCAATTGTAGGCGATGGCACCCAAAACCATGATGCCGCCTTATCGAGCGGTGTGGTGTTCCACGGATGCGGACCTGTCACCACTTCGCCATCGCCAGACTCGTACACGGCAACTGCCATTGCTAAAACAGAAGCGTGAGTCGTCTGAGAAAACGACCGTGTGCCAATACGTCGTCCACGTGGCTCTAACCCGACACCATTGGAAACTGATGCGTCTGTGCTGTTAGGTCAATGGCAGTCTTCCTAACGGGCGTCATGAGTGCAGGTAGCCAGCGACCAATCCGCAGATGATGGTCCTAGTCGATATGGGAGCATAAAGGGTCTCCTACACTTGCTGCTAAAGGGCTAAGGAAGAGGTCTGCGGGGCCGCCAACTCTTGCCGGCGGATACGTGGATCCACACGTGCTGACGTCGCTCTGGCCGTACAGGCACCCCTCAAAAGTGCCACATTCCCTTGTTCCAACCATCTTCGCTACATACGGTGCACCATGGACGTGTGTAGGTGGCTCTTCTCCGAGATTTGACGTATGGGCTAACCTGCCCTTCTGAGTCCGATCACCATACTCCTCATGAAATCGCCTGTCTGCTGAAACTGTATAGGTTGGCGGCGGCTTGGTATAATCTGCTACTACACGTTTCCTCTGAGACAAAAAGAATTGCAAAATGGTTTCCTTGTCAGACGGAGCGGCGTGACTATTGCCGATTCTGCAGGATCTTTCCCTTATATCTCACTCAACGTGTGCGGAACCGCTGCGCATTTCGCATCATTTACATAACACGGTGAGCTGCGTCTACCCTGCAATTTGCATATTTTGCCCACTCCTTCTTGATGTCTCATTTTCACTGTCACGTAGTATATGTGTATATATATATATATATATATATATATATATATATATATATATATATATATATATATATATATATATATATATATATATATATATATATATACGGGGTGGTCATAAAAAAAACTTTCCCGATATATGAACTCCTAGCGGCCTATCCTCTCAACCAGTAGCAAAGAAATTTCAGATATTGTTATTTGAAGGAGCTCTCATGGTTACTGTTACAGTGGTTACTCTCATGGTTACTGTTTTAGAGCTCTCATGGTTACTGTTACAGTGAAAAAATTTCGAAATTTTCGAATGGCAACACCCACTTTTTCCTGCGCAAATTGATCAGCGCATTGAAAAACCATAAATGGCGTTGGAATGATACACGTATGACGAAAATTGGCGGCGTAAGACATTTGGAAAGAAGAGCATTGTAAAGGACCAATGACAACACAAGAGAGGAGAGGGAAAAAACTTTTATTGGAATTACAAATTTTCAACGTGCCCACCTTCGCAGACGATAACGCATTGCATGCGGTAGATTGTTGACAACAATGACGAATGTAACATCGCAGGAGGAATCTGTATAACTTCATGTTTCATGGCATCTTTCAATTCTGAAAAACCTCGTGGATTTGATGTGCACACTTTAGATTTGAGATAACCCCAGAACCAGAAATTCATAGGAGTGAGGTCGGGGGATCTCGTTGACCATGAAACTGCAAAGTTACGGGAGATGACTCTATTACCAAAGTTCTGTTGCATCACTTTGCGAACACATGTAGCGACGTGTAGAGGAGCACCATCTTGCATCCATACAATGCCATTAAGGACATTTCGCTGCTGCAATTCTGGAATTACGTAATTCTGCAGCATCGTTTTATACCGAGGACCTGTGATGGGTCACGTTTGCATACCATTGGAAGTGACCTCTTCGAAGAAGTACAGACCGAAAACGAATGTGCTTGCGTTGCCGCACCACACAGTCACTTTAACTTCGTGTAAAGGCACTGGTGCCACATCGGGAGGATTTTCGTCAGCCCAGTGAACACAGGTCTTGGAGTTTACGTTCCCAGTTAAGGAGAAATGTTCCTCATCCGTCCATAATATCCACAGTATTTTTCAGTCCATAATATTTATCGCCATAAGTTTATCGTTCCAACGCCATTTGAGGTTTTTCAATGCGCTGATCAATTTGCGCAGGAAAAAAGTGGGTGTTGCCATTCTAAAATTTCGAAATTTTTTCACTGCAACCGTAACCGCGAGATCTCTATTGTTTGAAATCATCACAATCTCAAGCGCATACCTTCAAATAACAATATCTGAAGTATCCTTTCGATTGGTTGAGCGGATAGGTCGCTAGGGGTTCCTGTATCGGAGAATTTTTTTTATGACAACCCTGTATATATATATAATGTATGTGTAATTGTTGATAAGTTGAATCCTGGTGAAGACTCTTTTGGCAAAAAAGGTAGTGTTACTGCGCCTCGTCAGGCGACTCCCTAAAGAATAAAGACTATCGGGTATTAGAAAACATGCTAAGCGTCGATATTTTGAATGGACAGTTTTCGAACATGATGCATGAATGCATAGAATCATTGCGATTAAACGGGAAAATGTACAGTTCTGAAATTTTAGTTATGAACTAAAACTGCGAAAACCAGGCTTTAAATAGAGTCGCGCATATAAAGTATGCGAGCTCTGAAAGGTTTTAAATTAAAACTTAATTTAACAAATACTTATGAAATAAGATGTATAGAAAATTTATTTCAATATTTGAGAATCCCAATACAAAAGAATAAAGTTTTTAAAATTTGAATATCAAATTAAACAAATTAGAATAGAGGAAAGCCGCGAAATCAAAGTTGCACTTATAAATCATAAAAATGTATTTAATAGCAAAATCACGTTTAAATCATAATGCATGTGAGTGCACAAACTTTATTAGATGTTTGCAAGCTTGTAGATGATTGCAAGCTTACATAAATGTAGTAAAGTTTACTATTGGAAGGATTAGTGCCAAATCTCAATATTGTGGAAACTCAACATTGCAGTTTAAATCAGTTGCAGGAAGGTCAGAACATCGTTGTTCCTTCCAAGTCAGACTACAAATTCCTCCGTTTTATGAATACTCAAAATTTCTTGAGGAATTGTTGATATCGAACAATAAGAAAAGTTGATGATGTGTGAACTGGATCATTACATAGATGAAACTCCCATCCGTTATGTTTAATAATAAGCAGTACTTGAGTTTTGAGTTTCTATACAAATCAATATTTGTAACAATTATGTCGAATAAAAATACATAAATTCAAATTTATTGAAAAGTGAAATTAAACGAAAATCTTTCTGAATCAGACAAATTGTTTTATAATAAATTTAGCTCACTTTAATGTTTATATTTTTAAGGATTATTTAATGTAGATGCAGCAAGCAACAGATTTATTTAAACGGATTCATTTTCAGAATAAAGCACAACGCAACAATAATCAATTTACTGACTTTGATTCGTGAGATATCGCATCCATAATCTCGCGGACACACACACGAGTGGTTTACATGGGCTCGGGCTGAGCCTCTGGGCTTAGGTCCGTTCCGGTCCAAGGTCCGGACTGAATTTTAAGGAAAGTAATGGGTTAAATCGGATAGGGTCAGGTTTTAATAATTTCGGTCGAGTCGGCCCGGATAAAAATAAATAAATAAAAGCCACAAATAGATCAAAATTGAAACAGAAAAATTTGAAATAACGTATGAAATACAATTCTCAATAAGAGAGTGAAAATTTCTCTGTCCCATATTAAGTAATAAAAGTTTGCTCTGTACTGAGAAGGCAAATGGGTAAATTGGAACCGGAGTCAAAATAAAACATATCTGTTTACAACTTTCACTTATTGATTTGAATCGTTTTATGTAATATATAATATAATTTGTATTTAATTCATTAAATAGCAAATTACGATCATGATACTAGGCAACCGAATATGAGCTTTAACCAGGCTTACTGTATTTAAAAAAAATGAGCTGGGCCTCGCTGTGTCGGTCTTTGAAAGTTTTAGGGTCGGGTCGGAATTATTTTGAAAATTTCTTGGGCTTGGGTAGGATTAAGTCTTAATATTTTCAGGTCGGACCTGGTAAACATTTGTTTACCTCTACCAGACCTCTAACACACACTACTATATACACACACGCACATACATACACATACACACACACACACACACACAAACATACACATAGACACACTACACATAGACACACATCAGCATATATACACACATAGATATCACTTTAAAAACGTTGAATTCGAGTTCAGAGATGCTTAAACCGCGATCTTCCGTTGAAAACAAGCATTTTCGACCCCGTCATATTATACAATGTGTGTAGGGAAGTAATAAAATAATCCGTCAAAATATCTGGATTTGCATATGAAACAGAAAAATAGGCGTTCATTTATGTATAGATCATCCGCTACACATCTTTTTCTGTAAAATTACATACATATCATTTTTAGAAAAAAAACTCGAAACATGTATCTGATGCTGAAATAAAATGTTATAAAATGACATACCCTCTTTCTTTTAAATAAATTATATAATTAGTTTGAAAAAAAATGTATTTTAAGTTTAGAAATAATATACCAGAAATAAATGGCATTAAACGATAATTTTCTTCTTGTGGGATCCAAAAGAAATCATTTAATCTCATCCCTTTCATTGCGTGGTCCCGCACTATTCGTGAAGCGAAGCAGAAGAGGGGTTGAAGATGATCTTAAAGGTATGATAAAAGAAGAAAAAACGAATTTTTTATTGCCTTCTGAGATATTCTTTTCCCTTGGTGCCAGGTAATGCGGGTATGCTAATAGAAAATATATTCTGGATAAGTTTCAATTTTCGAATATAATGATAGAAGCGTCTCATTCAATATTTTTTTTTCATTTTACTTCTGGAAAGTGCATTGTACTGTAAGAGAGAAGTGATTTCCATATTCTGTGTATTGAGACTATTTTCTAATATATGCATATCAATATTGCAATATTTGACAGTAATTAAAAAGCAAATCAAATCTCTCGTCTAAATGTTAGGAAATTGAAGTTTTGATTGTAAAAGAAATAAATCAGCAAGTAAAATTGCATTGGTATACTATTATCGTTCAATTACTTACAATTTTTGATTATTTTTGTTTCTCTCTCTAAATTACTGTTATATAGCTTGGATGATTATGTGATTAATAATCATTACTATTTACTGCTTTTGTGAATAACAAAAAGAAAAATATATACATGTATAAGAAAATCTTATTCTAACATTAACTAAATGTATTCGTATTTTTATGTAAAATTGAATATAAAATAGCCCCTTTTATATATAAAGTATTTATTTCTTTTATTTTAGGAAAGTTTTGAAAACCGTATGTTTCCGGGAAATAATCCTGTCTGATTTCTATTTAACGCGCTCGTCATCAAGCATAGTGTATAATTGACAAGACTTTTATATTTCAGACTTTTTAAGGAATCTGTGGGTTGTAGATAGATAAAAAATGTATAATGGTTTTTAAAGCTATATTGATTATGTTTAGGTTACTAGATTATTATTAAAACCTTATTTCGCCTATAGTGGAATTTCTCTCAAAAGGCCGTTTTATTTATAATTGAATATTAATAAATGAAATTTAAATGATAAGTTGATTATTAAATTAAGAGCTTTAAGTAATAATATTTATATTTATAAAAAACTGAAAAATGCACTCGGCGTTACTCAGTATTTAAAGCAGGAGTTAAGTGACTTCATTCATCCGATTCTTTAAAAAGCGTAAGTAGCCTCTACACAAATACGCACGCGGCTATGGCCTAACCGTTAAGTCGGCTTAATACACGGTACACAAGTGCCTAAACATTCTGTATTACCCTGCAAGGTTGCGTAATACAGTGAAAGCGTGCTTAGGAGGTACTAAAACATATAATTATTAAAATAGGCATTTGAAAAGCAATTGTCTAAATGAAATACAATATCCGCGATTTTTAAAAACAGCGTTTAAACACTTGCAAGTTAAGTTTATTACCAAAAAGTTGTTACATATATATATATATATTATATTCCCTCTGTAAAAGGAAGCGTGAGAGAGTTGTCACGTTTCCTTAAACTGTCGATAAACTGCTGCTATATATAGTATAAATATTATAAATTAAAAAAAATATTTTATTTATTATAACTTTTCTAACTGATCCATTGAAATGCATTAATGACCCATTATAATCTCCAAAGTAGGATTATTTGTTTGAGAGAACCCATGATAAAAAATCTTGATTTGGGTAGCACTTGACTTTCCATGCAGACTTATGTCCACGTTTTCTTAATTTTAATTAAATTTAATTCAATTTTCGTTCTCATTCAGTAACTTGTATTTTGAAAGGTGACGTACAGAAAAAACTAAAATATCTCGAGAGTCCTAATGTAATAGGGATGGTTTTATTCTTTTCTTCGTTAAAAATTATGTATAAAACGAATATTTAATGGATATATTTTGAGTATACGTTTATTTTAGATTTTTGCAAAAAAAGCAGGTTATCTTTTTCCGAAACGTATCAAAATCTAATCAGCACAAGCGATTTATATACAGAATTTTGTGAAATTCAGTCCATTAGTTTTTCAGCTAGAGTGGCTTCTGAGGTCCATTTCGCAAAAAAAGGCGGGTTCTTTTATTTCAAAACTAATCAACACCAGATTCGTCCACAAGGGACTTGCCTACCAAATTTTATGAAATTCGGGGGCAGCACATGACATCCCCTGCAGACTTATAGCCACGTTTTCCTTATTTTAATTAAATTTAATTCAATTATCTTTCTCATTTGGTAACTGTACTTATTTTCAAAGGTGGTGTAGAGAAAATGCGAAAAAACTAAAATATCTCGAGAACGGCTAGTGTCTTATTCTTTTCTTCGGTAAAAATTACGTATAAAACAAGCATTTAATGTATATGTTTGAGTATACGTAGTTTTTTATTATAGATTTCGACGATTGTTGAGGGCCATTTTGCAAAAAAAGGCAGGTTACTTTTTTTTCGAATCGTACCAAAATCTAATCAGCAACCGAATGTTATGAAATTCGGTCAGCTAGAGTGGATACAATTTTTGCGGGCCATTTCGCAATAAAAAGTGGGTTCTTTTATCCCGAATCGCTCTCAAAATTAATCAGCACCAGATTTACCCACAAGGGACTACCAAATTTCATGAAATTAGTTTTTGAGTGGATACAAAATCTGCACAGACGTCACGCTTAAATGGTTTTATCGTGTTTTAGAGGTCCAGAAACATGTAGATCCATCGAAAACTCGAGTTTTCGGCGAGATTCTAATACTTTTCCTATATATTACCATGTATTGCAGGGAAAGTAAAAAAAAACGGTTGATTTTTTTTTAATTGAACGAGCAAACGTTGCAGCAACTCGAAATTTGGTCAACATTAAAAAATAACTTGACCAAATTTTATAAAGGACCACGAAAAAGCTATTTTTAATGTCGTCATAGTCGCTTTCCGACTTCTGCCTTGTTACATGATGTAGACATAATATTAGATACTTCAGTTTAAAAAAATGTTAATCATTTGCAAATGCTTACCGATTTGGTTTTGAATGGATGAGTATTTAAATCTACATTTATCTTATGGGGTTATGATAGTTTGATTATATTTTTGAGAGACTGTACGTCTTAAGCCCGGGTCTAGACAGATCAACAGCTATGTACTAATACGGCTGGTATTATGCCCTAAATACGTTTTTCACCCTATGCACGAGAGTAATACGCTCTAAATAAACTATTTTGATACTTCTTAAATGAGCTCCTTTGATACTTTTTTCGCATTCTGTGCGGGCGTCATACGCCCTAAAAATGTCTTCGTTATGCTCTACATTACTCATTTTCTAGGCCCTAAATACGCTTTCCGACTTCTGCATGTTATGAATACATCCTAAATCAGCTTTTTTAATGACCCTTTAATAAACTCCTTTGTTATGCCCTAAATGAATTAATTTGATACTCCTTAAATAAGCGCTCGGCACACATACAAATGTTAGATGCTATAACTGCTTAAAATCAACAACACGTTTTCTGAATAAAAATGAAAAAACTAATTCCACATAAACTCTGGACATATCAGTTTTAAATGCCAGTGTACAAAGAGTGTGAGTGACGTCACATCATAGCAACTTTTCTATATATAGGATAAGTCTCCTATATATCTACTCCTGCCGAGTTTCCGAGAAAAAAGTGACGTCACAATTCGTGCGTTGCTAGAATTTTGTACTTGGAGCTATTGCGGCAAATTAATACCTTATAAAAATCATAATTAATGAACGAATTAGCCCAGAAACATCATTTTTATTTTAGGGCATTGTGTAATATTCGACTAAATACCAATTACATTATGTATATCGGACAATTTTTTATATCAGGATTTTAATGTCGATTGTCTTCAAAACACGAAAAGTATATATATTTTCTAAATTCATGAAAATTCGTCTATTGATACTACGGATTTGGAGTTTGTTTGAAAGAATGTTTTTCAGTGTTTTACAATGGCGCTAATAAATCCACTACGGTAATATTTTCGATGTGTGCGAAAATCGCTCAAAATGGCGCTTTAATATTTTATAACTAAAACATTAATTTAAATTAAAAACAAATCCCGATGATATGTTTCCTTTTTGAGTCGAAGTATATCTGTACCACATTTACGGCTGTGGATCATTTATATTATCCTCTACGCCACCAATTAACAAGCAAAGAAAAATGCACCTTTCTTTATTATTATATATTGAAATTAAAAATTAGTTTTATTTGATATAAAATTGGATTTATTAATACAAAAACCAAAAATCAGAAAAAAGGCAAATACCGAAATATTTGTTTCATATTAAACTGCACAAGACGTAATCGAAAATAAGCACTTAAAACATATATTTTAATATTATAGCACCATATTGAATTGTGAACAATCTGCTCATGTTAGGATTTTTCTGAAGTCTAGCCCAGAGTGATTAACAACAAGTACTCACCAAGTCATCACATATCTTTGCGCTAGTGAATGGATTTTCCTCATTTATTTTCGGCTTTAGTATCCCGAACTGTTATCAGCTAGAGAGGAGCGGTTTTAGGCCTTTGTTCGTCCCCGGTTTACCAGATCAGATAAGAGTAAACACATCCTGCTTGTGCGTGACCCATCTTTTCAGAAAGGGAAGTTACTTGCTCCAAATTTGCTAGGTTTTCGTTAATTGTTACAAGATTATAATGGTATTTTCAGCAGTTACCCGACAATTCTGTAATAAACTGTATTTTAAAATATTCATTAAAGTTTATTTACACATGTTCATTTCATTTCCCGACTTACTAGCAATATCTTGTTCGAATTTCATACGATAGATATGATGAATTTATATTTTAGGCACTTCACATTTTTTTTAATTAAATAACCATTTCGACATTTAATATAATGCAGCGAATAAAATATAGTAATAAAATAAGTATAGTAATAAAATATAAGTAATCAACGTAACGCTGTTTTAGTGTCAGGATGATATTCCATTTGAAACTCTAATGCCGAAGTATCCAACAGACGACCTTTGAACAAAGATAATGCTTAGATAGAGCATATTTAAACTAAATTACTAAAACCTAAAACTAGCTTACTTACTAAACCAAATTACTAAAATGTATAACAGAAAAGAACAAATATGTATATTATATTACTTATTATCTTAATATGTATATTACAAATTACAAATATTTATTAAATATTTAATAATATAATATATATTTTTTTATTGATATTTATCTGTCAAATATGTAACTTTAATAAAATGTACCTATCACTGAGATATATTTTCAACAGCAGCACAAATATTTTAATCAAAAATGTCGTTCTTTATTTTATAGAAATTGAACAGCTTAGAAAAAATAATAATTAAATAGTTAAGAAAAAATTGATGGAATGGAGTTTGGGCTACATAGAAAGTGCATATGGAGGCTTTGCCTAATTCAAGTCTGCGACATGATGCAATTAAGAACTTCAAAAACCGAAGTTGTACCAGTATGACCTTGCTTATTTCTATGAAGAGCCAAATATTCCCTTGTCCTTATTATGGACTGATTCTAAAACAGTTGTATCATGGATTTAAGGGTTGCTAAGAAACTGGAAAACTTCTATTACTAATCGCGTGGGTGAAATTCTGGATCTCACACCTGGACAATGTAAACATGTTCCAATTGGTGGAAACCATACACACTTGGCGTATAGGGTGTGTGAGATCCGGATACACATGGACAGGTTATATGTTAAGGATTTATGAGTTCTAACACGAATACAGAGGACCCAGACAGGTAGACGCCGATTTACATCAGTCCTGATCCAAGAGGTCATAAAAGAGGTGTTGTCGCATCGCCCTGAGATCAGCAAATGAGATACAGGAGGCGTATCTAGATCTTGGGCAAAAAACGGTGGCAACAGGCAGAAGGTGGATGAGAATATAGAGTGCAGTACGAGACGGCTTTCAAGACATGCAATAACTACTACAGACAGATGAACATAATAGTTGAGAAAAGTAAGACGCCCGGATGAACAGTGAGCGGCAGACAACATGCGATACGGCATTAAGTTCAGCACAAGTGCATAGAGACCGAACATGGATCAAAGTTCTCAAAAGTACAGTCATGGTAGAATATGCGTAAGTGTGGTGTGACGATATTAAGTCATAAATCAAAAATTCATGAAAGGTGGTTCAACAACCAATGACCCACAAAAGTCTAAAGGCATAAAGAAGGTATGTGCTTATTAATATATATAAAAGGTCATAATAAGTTTTAACATAATAGTTTACCTGGTCTCATATACCCAATCTCCTCCTTATATATAAGAGTAGTTATTGTAATTAAATTATGAAGATAATGCTCGTAATAAATAATGTTATTTTAAAGTTAAAATGGGTGCAGTTAATTGTGTAGTATTGTGTTAAAATATTTTATTCCAGGAAATCGCACTAAAGATTTTATTGAGGGTTATTAGTGGCATTTCAAAGTATCAGCGCAATGTGTTTAACTAACTTCAATAACCATTTTTAAATGTGCACCACAGGGTGCCATCATGATGGAATGGATCTAATCCATCCCAATGGATAATCCATCATGGTGGAATGGATCTAAATAACTGTCACCTTCAAAAGAAGAATGACCGAAAAACATAATTAACGTTAGAAATGAGTCTTGAAGAGAAGTTCAGAAAAGAAAATGATTCGTACATTCATCTACCATTTCTTTTGAACATAATCAATATTTCGAAGCTTCAATAAATCAATATTATTTCGATATTCATCGTTGACAATGTAAAAATAGTGACTTTTCAGATTCATAAAAACTTCAACTCCAAATTAGAAGAAAAACTTTTGTGCTACAGAAAAATTTAAAAATGCGTTATATTATTTGGTTAAAACTTGAAACAAATAAATTTAAATTAGAAATTAACAAGCTGGAGTCTATTACGCAATTGCCATTCAAGAGCTATATCATCCAAGAGCGGAATCTATTTCTTGATGAATGTGTATTGCTGAAAGGGGGCGGTCTTATTCGTCATTTCAATTCAACTGAAGAACAGAAGCATCTTGTACTCTTAACCAAAATGTCATCTAACTTAATAGTTCTTAATTACCGTATTAATAATTTGCACGACAGACTCAGCAAAACCTCTAACCGGGAAAGCAAAGCATCGTGAATCATAGTTTTCCTGTGGGCTTTCTGAAGGCAATACCCTATCCCCTTAGTCAAATAGTAGGCCATATTTCCTAACATGATCTCTTCCTCCGCAGGTCAATCACACCAGGTATTTTGCAAAGGATCCAGGCGCCCACTTCAATTTTTCGTTACTTTGCTTCTAAAACATGTATTTTATTTCCTTCATACTTGTAGTACCTCAGATGTGTATTTCGTCCCAGCAGCAGCAGGTATGATGAATCGCTGAAGCTGTCGAGATGTCTGTCAAGATGTTTAAAACTTGCTGACTAGGGTCAATGCGGCCCTCAGATACCTTCTTACGTCATAAGAACGGCACGCTGAATGTCTGGGTCAAGAATGACATCTATAAATTACTGGGGTGCAAGATTTTCCCGAACATTCATAGGACAATCTGCTAAGGATGATTCTTCTTCTAGACTTTTTGTCTGGCTTCAATCTTTTCATTCCCATTTTTTGTCATCACTTCTTGTCCGGACTTAAACTTTTTATTCGTCGTTTCTTTCATCTAGTCTTAATCCGCTTTCATTAAAGCCATCATCTTACATAACTATTCCTCCTTCGCGGCTCTGATTGAGAATGGGGGTGGTATAATCGCTTATCAGAAATCCAGAAACCTCGCTTCAGACAGCAATTTGTTATGGCCCATACCAATTCGAGGGTGTTTAGTTTAATCTGAGTTTCTGAATAACTAACGCTTCTAAATAACTAGTAAGTGAAAGTAGAAGCAATACAAGACGAAAAATTCGATAGCTATCCTATAAAATCGAAAAACTAACTGCCAGGTACAGTAAAACATTAGTATCTCAACTAATTCAAAATATATTTTCAAAAGACTGACGTATGTCATAATTCAATGTGGCTCGTATTACTTCAACTCTCACTAATGGAGCGATGACTTTCTTATATACTCTCCATAGAAATTTTTATATAAAGGTTGTGTCATCAAAACCACTGGATATTTCTAAGAAGTACCCCTGGATTCGGAAACACTCCAAAATTACGAAGTTGGCAATATTAGCAATCTGGCACTCAACATGCCTTGTGCTTAGTTTGCAGGCTGCACAGTCTGGGCCGAAGTAAAAGAGAAATATGACACCCAGTCTACGGCAATGCCACCCAATTCCAGCAACCCTACTTTCACACAATAGTACTTTACTTAAAGCGGTAGAAATTGATGAAAATGTGTTTTCTCCTTGCTGATAAGCAAAGCACCGTGAAGTATTCCATGCATTTGTAACTATATATATTTTACATACTTTATCATAACTGAAGGTGCAAAAATGTTATTGATGTAGTCTTAAACTGATTTGAAAAGTGAGAGTGGGGGTCTATAACACATTTGGCTGTGTTTAAAATCAATAGGATTCCAATATTCATTGATTCTAAAAATCGTACTAAATTGAATTATAAACGATCCATTCGTTCGTAAGATATCGTATCCAAGGACTCACACACTACCGTACATACAAACTAACACAGTACATAAAACACACGCACACAGGCATCACTTCAAAAACGCTCGATTCGTTTTCAGAGATGCTTGAAATGAGTTCATCCGTCAAAAACTGGAATTCAAATTCTTGACCTCTAATAATTGTTGTATATAATATTATGCTATCTATGTATGTGTAATATCGAGATTCGATCTCGAATTACTTTTGTGTAAAATGTATAAATTTATATAATGTATTTCTGAGCATCTAATTTTATATACAGCTTTTTAAGTATTTTAATTCTACTTTGAACTCCCCTCTTGCCATTTCATGTAATTTATATTTTAGAACATTTATACTTCTTAAAACCGCAATCTGAATCCTTTTTAAAATGTTATTTAAAACGTGCGAGCTCTCTGAGAGTTATTTCTTCCGTTGAGTTCGAGGTCACCGTTTTGGCTGATGCAACTGGAATAAAAAGGTTTGGGCTAATACAATGTATATGTTTCTGCAGTGAAGACGGTGCAGAGGCGATGGCTGTCACGACGGGAAAAATGAAATTCACTTTTCTTGTCTGGACTGAGAGGCATCTGTTGTTGATGGCGTGATAATTGTTTTTTGGAGGGAAGATAATTTTGGAAGCTGCATAAGGAACTGAGAGCCATTTTCCCGGGGCATTTTCCCCTTTTGACTGCTAGACCACTCTACAGCAGTTCGGGTTTCGGCCTAAGTAATTTCGACGCTCACGACGGACCCCGGGAGCTTGGCCGCCAGGTCAGTTCCTTCAGGCCCGTGAGCTTGGTGGAAATATTGCACGCCTGACGACGGATGGCCAGAGGCCCATACCGAATCCAATTCCGTGCCTGAAACAACCAAAATTGCCACAAGCCTGTCCGGACCAAGAGTCACTTGTGGACCCCGCTGGTGTGCCGGACATATTCTATGGAGCGACGTTATGGCCGCTAGATTCTGCTGATGTCGGAATTTCGTATAATTTTTCACTTTCGTGATGCCTTCTTCGTGGCTCGTGGCTTTAAATAGTAACTTCGATACGAACCCTCAGGTTCGTTCCCCGGAAACCTCAGACTGCCTTTCGATGACGATTCAAGTGGTGCGAGTTTAACTTCTTTGCAACTCCTTCGCCGACTCGCACATTTAATTACCTGATTTCTATGTTTAAATTAAGAACAAAAATTAATATTTATTCTAATGCTCGCCCCAGTTGGTTTGACTATACCACCTATTTGTATTTTTATTATTTAAATTTTTGTCACTTTTTATTACATTTGATTATTGCGGCTCTGAAGCCTGTGGCATTTTGAAAGTCACTGCGCCTGGGTCCAGTGGTGTTTTGGGGGATTCAGTTGTTGTTTTTAAATGCTACTTATATAATTTAATAAATTATATTTTATTTAACTTCTAAATTCTGGTGTTTATTCTGTGTTTTATTTTATTTATTTTATTGGTGGCTGAAGAAGTTCCTTAAAGGTAAGGGTCTGATTTTCAATGTTTTATTGGATGTTTTGGTTCTGTAGTGATTCAGGCAGGTCATCTCGGAGATTTACTTCTCCGGACAGGAGGGTGAACCTGAGGGTTATTTTGCGGCTCTTTAATCACGGATTTATAAGTGGTGCTGGTGCTTGTGTGTCTTCTAAATTCTAAATTTAGGAGGCCACGTTCGCGCGTTCACATATGGAAGTGGGAAAGCGACAAAACTCAAAATTCAATGTTTTTGAGATAATTGTGTTAGATTCCTAATGTTTGCCTCTATTACTATATATATTAATAGTCAAAACGTACTTAGAAGGTCCTAAAATAGTCAAAACGTACTTAGAAGTTCTTAAAACTTGCATTACAATCTCGAATTCGAAAACTTCCGGGAAAATAATACATTCTCTATACTATATTACATAGTATGAGAATGTAAAAAAATAGCCACTTGATTTGCAACTATTAAATTCTTTGCCTAAAGAGAAATTTTGCAAGTTTGAAAGTCATGCTAAAGCCTAATAATTTTAAATATAAAATCATTTCTTATAACAAAAACTAGTTTAGTTTGATCTAGCATTGATACCCCTTTTGAAAAGCTGATTTTATCAGGTGTGTAACTTTTTTTTGTGATGTATGATGTCAGAGTACTATTCGTTCTACAATATGTTGAAATAATTTAATAGTTGTACATAAATGTAACTGAAATTGCAAGATTAAGAATAAAATTATATGTATAAAACAACTTACTAGACATTTAATATTTCGTATTATTCCTTGAAATTATTAAAATTTACATGTCTTGATTAATTTTTGAAGAACATTAAGTATGCTTTGAGAAGAAATATACAAATAATGCTTTGGAACATGGCATATCTTTTTATTGATTTCATAAGATTTTTCTATTTCCCACGAATATCAGTCGTTTGAAAAAAAAATTTCAGAATATCTTGAAAGGAAAATACAATACATATATTTCTTTTTTTATGCTGCGGTAAACAAAATAATTTTTTCGTTCTCAAATAATCTTACAGATCACTGAAGAGAAAGGATTAGCGAGGACAGCTGCACATGTCATGTTAGTATGGTTTATTTCATGAGATTTTACGCCTCCATTTGCTTAGGCTGTTTGACATGTTGAGGGTCAAGTGTTGGGAATTATTTATTTTCCACAAATGTCTTTAGAGTAAAGTTCAGCTATTTCTGTATAAGATGGCCGCGTGTCAAATTGCAATAGTCCAAAGTTAAGAAAAGCGGAACAAATTTTACGGTTCAGCATATTCATGCGTCCATCAAGTTGTAACATTTTGCTGTTGAATAGAGTGAAAACTATTTTGCCTCGCTCGTTTCATGCTGTTCCGGAATGAAATTATAATAGTCGTTTATTCTAAAAAAGGCATTTTATTAATACAGCGCCATAACTATATATTAACTATATATTTTCTTTCTAGTTGGCATTATTAACATATACTAGAAAAATATGAGCACTAGTATTTAAAAATATTTGTGTTTGCTATTTCTGTATAGTCGATATATTGCTTTCAGATTTATCTGCTAGAAAATTGTGTGTTAAAATCTATCTATAAATGAGTCTGTATTCCCCCATCGTAAATCTATTTACACTAAATAAAGACGGTTGCTATTTGCTAACTCTGGTCGACGTGATATGCCGTCGAGGCGCTTATTCAAATGTTTTGACATAAGCCTTTTCAAATCTTGATGATCTTTGTTTATTTTATTTATCTAGATGATTATTTTGTATGCAGTGTCTTGTCTATGTATATTGTACTCAATTCCTTGTGTGAAATGTGAAATAAAAAAAGGAGGAACTTACATTTTTAGTATCTATATGAATTATCACCCAAAGTTAAATGTAGATGATTGTTGCTTTGTTTTAGTTATAGATATTTAACAAATTATCTTATAGAGCAGGTTCTGAATTTTTATAAGAACCGTTTCGATGTCGCGAGCTCTATTAAAAATTCGGTACGTCGCGGCTCGCGCAATAGTAAGTATATCCTTTTTGGCCTCTAAGAAACACAGAAGGCAGATTGCGGAGTTCATTGGAATCCACTAAATATCTTAGGATTTGCATTCATGATAGCATGGAATGGAAAAAAAATAGCTAAACTTTTTTATAATTTGCTGTGTTTTATTTACAGATAATCGGGTGCTTCCTCTTATTTTATTTCATATTTTTTTAAATCCGCCATTGGAAACATTGGCATGACCAGCATCCCATTTCGTCTGTTGAAAATTATAAACTGTAAAAAATTCAAAGTCTTTGTTCAAATGAAATTCACAATATCTGGGATAACATTTGTGGGTTTTTTCAAAACGGAGAAATTTGAAAAAGTAAATCTTGATAAATTATGCAAAGAGTCATTTCTGTAGCGAGTTCCTGTCGTGATACATAAGTAACTAACTTAAATCCAATAGATCCTCAAAAACGATTATTTGGTCTTCGATCATATGAATAATTAAGTGAAGTGTGGCTGAACTCGACTTTCTCATACCAGAAACCATTTTAAGTACCATTTTTTGTTTTCAAATTTTATAAGAAACATTTTGAAAAATCGGTATCATATGTACAAATGATTGCAATTATATCGTGTTACCCTTCACTTTAAAGGGCTTGGAATTTCCTTTCGATTAAGTTCATACTTGACAATATACCCTCTTGGGGTAACTTACCCCTAGTGAGACTAATGACGTCACGAACGAAATAATTCTATCGTGGCTATTTTTCACAACAATGATTGAAACTATTAAGTCTCGTGATTAAGTCATACAATTTATTCTATGCTGAAATATTAAAAATATATAAACTTTTTGCTCAAATTAAAAAAAATTATATCTAATTCTAGATTTTTGATAATAAAGCTTGATATAAAATTTCGTGAACATCCATTAATATTTGTGACTGCTATCGTCTACAAAAAAATCGACCATAGATATACAGATAGACAGACAGACGTACGGACGGGCATCACTCCTAAAATAGTCAAAACGTACTCAGACGGTCTTAAAACTTGCATTAAAATCTTGAATTCGAGAACTTTCGGGAAAACAATATATTCCATATACTATATTACATAGTATCAGACGCATTGTTTAAGGGATTTTTTAAAATGAGACACTTGTAGAAATGTTGTTAAAGCTTGAAATCAGTAGTTCCGTTTCTGTGAGTTCAGGGCGGAACACCAGCTGGAATTCGTCGTAAGTAACTTCAGATTTGGTGTAAACAGTTTGATATTGGCATGGCATAGGTAATTAATGGAATAAGAATAAAGGTATTCATACTGCCGGCCCTGTTACCGTATTTAATGAAACGCCTTTATGCTGTCAAAAAATAAATAAACACTACAATTAGATAATTTTATACAAAATGACGATGATAGCTTGTCTACAAGTGAAAGTTGAGTGAATAATTATTAGTGATCCCTGCAATATCATTTGACTAAAAACTACAGAGTTACCTACTTCACTTGGTCCTTGCGCCAACAAGCCCTGGTATCCCGCATAATGTTCCAATTTTGAAATACAGGGTGGCCATAATTAAAGTAGAGGTGTTTAGAGTCCGATAGTGAGAAAACTGCTGGGCCAAACTCAACCAAATTTGCAATAAATACTATTTAGACCATGGGGTTTTGATTAAAGAAAATAACATAGTTCAGATTCTTGCCACCGCGGGCCAAAGTGGCACTGTAAAATCCATATGTTCCTTATATCCTCAAAACTAGTAGTACGCACTAATGCCGTCAGCGTCAGTTGACTAAAATTTGCATAACGTTTTGCATTACCGCCTCTTTTCTCTATGAAAATCTGAATATATACTATAACGCACTACTGCGTATGGAAAACATGAGTGCTACAATGTTTGATAAAATGTAAGTGCAAAAGTGAATGTAAAATGTGTTGTCAATATCAAAATGCATGTACAATGTTAACTTTCTGTATTTCTTATGCCTATTTTACTCCAAAAATGGTCCTTACAGCGCTACTTTAACCAGCGGTGGCAAAAATTCGAACTATTTGTTTTTCTTTTAAAAATCAAAACCCCATAGTCTAAATAGTATTTACTGCAAATTTGTTGAGTTTAGCCCAACAGTTTTCTCACTATCGGGCTCTAAACACCTCTACTTTAATTATGGTCACCCTGTATAATTATTAGGTAGGAATTCATTTCAGAATTTATTTTAACAATGATTAAATGTAACAGGTATGGAACGTTATTTTTTAAATTACCTGTTATAATAAAATATATACATTTGTATATTACTATTGTATTATCTGTACATTACTGTTTATTTATAATAAATCAACTTTTAAGTTTGTTCATCTGTGTTAAATGGGATAATTTATAGTAAGCTTTTATGTTATATCCGGGACTATTTAATTTGAAAAAAAGTTTTTCCCTTGTTTATTGTAGAGTTTTCTATGATAGTATATTTATACAAAATACTTCCATATTGCCGATACTTTTAGAAGTAGTAAAATTGTTCCAATAATAAATGTATTAACGTAAAAAAATACATCCAAAATTAATGTATACATTGCATTTTGTTCATATATTTGATAAAAAAACTGTAACTGGTTGTACTTTAAAGATATTTGGGACCCTTTAAACTTATATAAAGACTTCAGAAAACAACGCGATTGGTTTTTGACGGAAAACATGGAATTTGTATTTAAATTGAAACTAATACATTACTTTTTAAATGTCTATTATTTAAGATGTTTTGGTAAAATGTGAACAAACATTTAAATTAAATATTTCTTATTTCTGAAAACGCATTTTTAGCTTGAAAAACCTAATTGGAGAATATTTTAGCCTGAAAAGAATTTTAAAGAAAATATATTATGCATTTGTTACAAAATAAAAATAGTTCTTCCCAAAACTAGTATTTTGATTAGCTTTCAAATTTTTCATTGGTTTTTCTCTAGCATAAAAGTTACAATTATACTTAAACAGATTTACGAAGCACTTCACTTTTTCTCCAAAGTACAGCTTTTATCTCGATTGGTTTCTCTTTTATCCCTCTTCGATTACGTGATTCTGTGTGTGACATACGCTATACAACTCTTCCAAATTCAAAGCATTCATTTTATTTTCAAAAATGATTGGCTGTCTGGAAGCAGGTTCTAGTGGTAATTCTTTTCAAATTGGAGGTGATTTTTTATAATGAAATATTTTTATATAATATTTTCCTGCAACTTATTTGAAAGAAAAATAATCACTCTTAAGGTTTAAAAGTACACAATTGTATTATCTTGAGTATTATTTAACAATGCAAATATCATAAATGTATTGTATAAATATCATAAATTCATCATACATCATATTATAAATGTCTATTAGAAATTAGCAAAGGAAAATTTTGCCTATATTTATACGTAATAATCTATATTCTTACGATGATTTATTTTTTTTATGATATGAATTTTTAAATCATTGAACAACTTGCTTTAAAATATGGTATAACTACAAAAATCGACAGCTACAAAAAAGTATTTGAGTTTTACTCAATGTCCTCGTTTTAAT
Organism: Amaurobius ferox; assembly: GCA_951213105.1. Taxonomy (NCBI): domain Eukaryota; kingdom Metazoa; phylum Arthropoda; class Arachnida; order Araneae; family Amaurobiidae; genus Amaurobius; species Amaurobius ferox. Next base: position 36,998,853 of record OX578141.1, on the reverse strand, counting down.
TTGTTCTACATTTCTTCTGCCATAGCATTTTGTATTGAAGCATATAATGTACTTCACAAAAATAATTCTGGTAAAATATTTATTCGCCATTAGAAACCAGGTATGAAGGGCAAAACACGTGCTTGGATACAAAAGCGAAATGACTGTAATATAATTTTAGTAAATATAAATGTTCAAGTTAAATAGATTGTAATTTCCCTTTACAGTACACATTATATACAAAATAGTTAATTATCATGAATTATTTCAAAGATATGAAAAATCTAAATGATTCTATCAGATAGATAAATATTGTTATAAATTTATATTATAACAAATTCTCCTAATTATTATTAATATGTATCTTAGTTTAATAAAATAAAGTTCAATATTTCATTTTTTATCTCTAAAAATTATGTTTTATTTTTAAAATGAAATTATTTTATCTGCCAAAGTAGAAAAAGAATCAAACACCTCCATCAATATATAAATAAAACCAAAACATATTCTAATCAAGATTGGTATCACGTCTGCATACAATAGATGAAACCAAGGACAAAACGTTTTTTAAGAAACGAAAGGTCTTTTATTTAACATCCTAAAGGACGTACAAAATATTGTTAAAAACTGCCGGAGCGCTTTCGGACCTATATACGCCCTTCATCAGTGGCTACATGAGTGGTAAAAGCACGGAATGTTTATATATAGAGACCATTTTAAAACAAATTTGCATAAAATATAAATGGTAAATGAACTTGCTAAAATAATACAAGAAATATACACTGAAATTACAAAATGAGTTTAAAAGCTTACGAATTTAAAAATATTACAAGAAAGGAACTAATGCAAATTTTAGAAAAACGTCAAGCATGTTATTCCTGAGAATGACGTCACAAATAACTTTTAGGAGATTTGAATTGCATAGAGTCGAGAATGAGTCGCCAAGCATAACTTAATATTTGAACAGGATCAAAATTGCAAATTGATTCACGGTAAATATGAATAAACAGGGATTCATAAAGAAGAATACTACGTGGAATTCATAAAGAGAAGAATTCACGTAGTATTCTTCTTTATGAATCCCTGTTTATTTAAATTTACCGTGAATCAATTTGTAATTTTGATCCTGTTCAAATTTTAAGTTATGCTTGGCGACTCATTCTCGACTCTATGCAATTCAAATCTCTTAGAAGTTATTTTTGACGTCATTCTCAGGAATATCATGCTTGACGTTTTTCTAAAATTTTTATTAGTTCTTTTCTTGTAATATTTTTAAATTCGTAAGCGTTTAAACTCATTCTGTAATTTCCGTGTATATTTCTTGTATTATTTTAGCAAGTTCATTTACCATTTATATTTTATGCAAATTCGTTTTAAAATGGTCTCTATATATATAAACATTCCATGCTTTTACCACTCATGTAGCCACTCATGAAGGACGTATATACGTCCAAAAGGGCTCTGGCAGTTTTGAACAATATTTTGTACGTCTTTTAGGATGTTAAATAAAATACCTTTCGCTTTTTAACAAACCTTTTGTCCTTGGTTTTATTAAAACATATTCCTTAACTTCTGAGTATTAAATCATTATATTTACCACTAATAATTTTAGATAAAGTTTTATGCAGAAACTCATGGCATACAAAATTTTGATTTTTCAGCTATGTAGATATGGTTATAACCATGCATTTCATCATTTCTACTTTTAGTTCTGACACGGAAAATTTTATTTTCTTTACCAGAATAGTTACTGGTTACTATTTAAAGATCTTTGGCAAAACTTATGTTCGATTTCGTGCTTACCGTGAAAAGAATTTCAATTACATAAATAGTTTTCTTAAACACAACTTTGCTTTATTTCTTTAAAGTTTCCAAAAGAAGTTTTCGTTAAAATAAAATACCCTAAAACTTTTAGCAAAAATATGAATATTGGAAATAAACACTAGGGTTTTTATCAGCCTCAAACATTTCAGCTCCCCTACATGGATGAAATTGAAACAAGGTCGTTTCATATGCAGAGGATCAATAAAGTATTTGGAAAGGGAAATGCAGAGAAAAAATGCTTTTCCTGACTTTCTGAGTATTTTTGAATAACGATAAACGTAAATAATGAACACTGAGAAAATGTTACTGCCTTGCAATGATATAAAAATAGCAAAATCAACTTTAAATACAAATTATTATATCACACTTACTAGCCATGTGAGATAATGAAATTTGCTCTGAGTAAAACTAACTAGACCAGGCGACAAATATTTTTTTTTATTATTTTGAATGGTATTCAAATACCATTATATTTGCTGCGTGGTGTTTAAGTGTAGGATCATTATATGTAAGTAGAGAGTTTAACTAGGAGATTAAATAATATATTGATTCACATTTAGACCATATGTTTATCTAAAAAGCATTTAGTGTTGCAATTACTAACTGAATAAAAATTCGTGTTGTTATATTAACTTTATGAAGGATCAAACACTATGGCAGCAATTTAGTTAGGATTTCACAAAGTATAGCATATATATTTTAAATAATAAAATTTACTAAACATTTCTTAATTAACAAAACAAATATCAATATATATTTTGCAAATTACACTTAAATTAAATTTACATGTAAATTAAACAAAATACTAAAATTTCAACATTTTTTTTAAATTTGCGTTTAGATGTAAATATTAAGAGCAATATATTTGTAAATTATTGAATTTAGTAAGCAAATTCGGTAATTGGAATGCAAATAATATTAAAAAGTATACTTGACTGAATTTCAGCATTAAATTTTCAGTAAAACATGTTTTCAAACAAGCTTGTTATTGTATTTATAAGTATCTCGTTATAAATGAACTTACAATGAAACCAAAATATTCGTAAATGCAATGGTATTAGACATAAAATATTTTTTTTAGAATTATAAACATCGTTTTCTGGCGTGTACAGGCACTTAAACATTTACGACAATTCTTCCAGTGTTGCAAATAGGTTCACATAAATTAAATAAAAATGAACAGGATGAGTAAGCCACAAGCATTTCAATTATACTTCGTAAGTATCATTTGACAATGATCTCTGTATCTGGGGAGCAACAACAATAGTCAATTAAAATAAACTGTCATTTCTTTGAGAAATTGACAAACATAAGGCCCATAATTTCATGGCGATACATGAACTAAGTTATGAGTGAATTCTGGAAAAGTAATGCTCATGAAAATTTAAGTAACAACAGAAATAACAGTAACAAAACCACAACTTACTAAACTGTCCCATGAAAAGTATTTGAAGGATATTACTTTATTTTCGTATCTTTCTTAAAATAAACTATCAACCTTTCTTAAAATAAACTATTTTAACAATTTTAGGCAGGATCTAAATGAAGCATTGAAATGAGTGCCATAGAAATGAGTTCATAGAAATGAGTGTCTCAATAATTTCAACGCATAATCAGTATTAATGAAACGTATTTTATATGCTTTACTAAAAATTTAAAAAAATAACAAAACGTTTTGCATTTTACAGTTATCTTAGGCCTGTTTGTTGAGGATTGTTTCTTCATGTAAAGACAATTGTCTAAAAACTACACCATTGTATTATTTAATGGTGTCTGGTATGTATAAGTTTACACTTTTCATCATGATTTTGAATGTATTTAAGAAATTAAGCAAGTTATTAAGTTTTTGTCAACTAATGATATGCAAAAAAATGGGTGCATTTAACAGTAACTAAAGTTTCTTGAATAAAATGATTAATAGAAATTAATTTTAAACCTTTTGAAATGACATCACGAAGTTGCTTATGAAAGTACCATATTTTGAACTCATGAGAATCGTCAGACAAAAATTGTAGGCACATATTCGAAGTAATCAATACAATCTCCATTCCGACGTCAATTACTTCTACATAGTAAGAGGGCATGTAAAAGTGTACAAATACGGAAAATGTTACAGAAACACAAAAATATCTGTAGAAATAACTACTTCGCTCAATGATATGCAAAGATAAAAAACAATAGCTGGTGCAGTGAAAAAACTATGACATTGTTTTCAAAATAGCAGGGAAAAAAGCCATATGGTATTGCAGAGATAACCTGTTTCTAGAAGTGATACATATCGCTAAACAGAACGTTTGCAGTCATAACGCAATATAATGTTTTCTTGTGACAGATCCCGTCATACGTCCTGGTAATTCCTCGGCAAAATCACACAAATTCGGTGATAACTCCGTCCCAGAATATTCTGTGTGTCGTCTCGGAATATCCTAGACAAGCTCGATTGTAAAAAAATAAGCCTGGATATGAGAGGGTTCCAACTTTTTAAAAACGCTCTCTATATACGTGCGTTATCATTTTGTAAAAATATATATTAGACAACGTGACAGCATACACGACACAACTGGCCACAGGATATTTTGAGCGTAAAGGTGGGCTTTCGACGTGGCACATTTCAATGCCAGAAGAAATTGCCTGCCATAGGAAGTGACTCCCCAGTCCGTCACACTAGGTGTGATGGCTATATGCCGCTCAGCAACTGAAACTAGACTGTACCACTGATATTACCGCCTCTATACACAAATACGGTTATAATGACACGGTGATTGATTCCGATAATGTTAGGTGGGCATTGTGTAATGTCGGGATTCGAACACGCATTACTTTTGTGTAAACTGTATAAATTCATCTAGTGTATTTTATACCATTCAATTTATTTAAAGTTATTTAACTTATATAATTCTGCTTTGAACTCCCCCTCTAGTCACTCATGTATGTAATTTATATTTTAAAACATTTCTATTTCTTAAACCATAATATGTGTTTAATTGGGATTCATTTTTAAAGTATTATTTCATACGAGCATTCGAAGGATTTTCTTTCCGTTGAAATCGAGGTCACCGTTGGCTGGCGAAACAGGAAGTTGAAGTTTAATATGTGTATCTGCTGGAATATAATGTAAAGGCTCATCTTGGAAGGTTTTTCCTAACGTTTGTGGCATATGTGTGGCGTGGAAACGTCGGTTGAGATTTGAATTGGTAGCTTTCTCTACGTCCGCGAGGTGTGGATAAAAGTTTCGCACACCATTCTGCCAGCCTTTTTCGATCCTTAGGTTGCCTTAAGAAAGCATGCTGCCGTCTGGATTCGACCCGAACGGATTTCGGATGGAAAAACCGAGGTCATGCCAGGTCGGTTTCTGCCGATGACTGGAGTTTCGAGCGTCGTGTTCCAGCTGCGTTCCTAGACGGGCCCCTTACTAGTCTTGGATACGGAAGGGGTGTGCCGGTTGCGAGGAGGTGATCACTATATTCTCGCGTGGGACTGCCGTGTTTCTTCTTGTGAGAGGTGGAAATGCTTCTCTAGCCGGAGCTATGATCTTCTATCCAGGCCAAGTGCCATCTGTGTGGACACCACTGGGGTGCCAGTTCTTCTATTTCGGAAGGGCGATAATTTCGCCAGAATCTCGGGTCGGGTGAGAGACCCCTTTCCACTTCCTGGGGTGGATTTGCTACCGCTCTTTTGCTCCGTTTTCCTTATCAACGTGGCTCAAGGAAAAGCCTTTGATTTCTGTGACTTTCGGAATCTTTGCATTCCCCGGCGACTAGAAAGAACTTTAAGCCTTGGCAGAATTTATTCGAAATATTTCTCTGATGGCTCCTGATACAAGTTAATAAAATGCAGAATTTTTACTATTTTTTAAAATTTAATATTTAATTACAAGTGTATATATTTATTATTGAAATTTATTTATTACGAAGGAAGATAATTGAAATCGTAAATTATAATTGATTCTTTCGGGTGCTCGTCTCCCCTGTATACTTTTGACCATAACACTAATTGAAATAAATATTATTGATGTTTTGCCACTACTGATTAGAATATTTGGTTACTACTGTTTTAAGTTTTGAAAAGTTTATGGCATGTTACTAAGGTCCAGTGGTGTTGCTGCTAAGGATTCAGCAGTTGCTTGATTAACTCCATACATAATTACATATAATAACTTTTATTTATTTTTAACTTCACAAATATTTGTATATTTATTTGTTTACTTTGCTTTATTGACTTATTTAAATATTTTGCTGAAGACGATGATGTTTCTTAAAGGTAAGGGTTTAAGTTTTAGGTGTTTCTTGATTATGGTTTTAGTTTAGGGCTTGATTAGCCATCGCCTGACTGCCTTGCCCCGTCTCAAACAGATAAAGACTTGTGAAGGATGGTTGGAGGCATAAGGTCATCTATCCCTCAGGAAATTATCCGCACGCTCACTGCACTTGTTCCTCAAAGGGCTGCTGCTTGTATCGCCGCAAGAGGTGGTCCCACTATCTGCTGATCACCCTATCTATGACATTACTGTATTGCATTAACCTTCTGGAATAAACATCATTTATTTATATATGCCATCTCTGTCTGTGTTTCCTTTAGCATCACACTCTATTCGCTCTTTCATGGTGTTGCATTTTCTGTGTCGGGCAGTGTATCTATGCCATGATGAGAGGCTAGCCCTCTTTCTGGTTGCTCTCGGTTTCACATGACCACCTGGGTCATTTATTTGCTTAGGAGCCCCATATCTGTTTCTGTGTTTATATGTCTGTCTTCGTAGACCCACAGTTGCGAACAATATCTTACTGTAGCATTTCAGCGATCAAAGTAACGGCCGACACTATTGGATGACAATACGCATTCTCCGAAACATCATATTTTGAACTCAGGCAGTTACTCGTCTTGCCCTAAAGTGCAACATCGAGCCAGTTACTGTAGGCAGCGGAACCACAATAGCGGGCATGTATGTATTAAACGGCATATATGTTATTGCTTGAATGCTTCCAGTATGTACCCTTACTATGCGCTCCGGCACCGCTCTGTTCGCCTATAGGAATATACGTTTAATTATCAACAAACATTTTCAAGATAATGACTACATGTTGGGTGTCGCGGTTCGCAGGTAATTTTCACGGGATGTTTGATGTTTTAGACACGTTGTGTACTACAGAATCCCAAACATAGCAATCAGAAAATAAATAGCATTTATATGCCGCATGAGATGGACAGTATCAAATTTACGTAGAAGTTCGGTTAAGAATCGAATCCTTTTTTAAGTTTGTTATTAGTAAAACAAAGTCAATTCATAACAGAAATAATCAAAATCAAATTTTCTTAGTAATACATCCATTTTGCCTTGTATAATAATAAAGTCAAGTGGTCCAATAAACGATAATTCGTCGAATTTTGAATAATAATGTTCATTAACTTGAATGGTGGAGGGGGATTTACAAAAATCCGAAATAAGAAAATGAATAAAAATATGCATGATTTGCACATTTAAAGAAATTACGTTACGAAATATTACCGTTACATAGCATGCATAAGAAAACGTTTTCATATCAAATTGCGAACAGACTTCCAATAGCAACACCCAATTCTGATGTTATTAACAAATTCTACATCCTTACATTAGTATAAATATACATTCTTATACCGTTTAAGTCGTTATATCTTGAAATACTGATGATTGAAATAGATGGTTCTGAAATCATCTAACCGCAGCTTGAAGAAAGTTGCTTGACCAAAGCTGCTATAATAAATAAAGCCAGAAAGATTATCTACGCCTCTTCCTAGTGATGCCAAATTTGAAGTGTACCAGTAGAGTCGTTTATAAATTTTGAGTTCATATCATTTCAAGTTCATGTTAAATTATTTTTTCACTTTTATTCATTTCATCCGAAATAAATATTTCATCATGCTGATTACTCAGTCGTTTAATGCGTTAGCATTAAAGAAATCAAAGTACTTTTTCCATTTTCACTATACATTTTCGTATGCAATATGAATTATAAAATCAATATTCGAAAATAATAAGAACATGAACTTTGATATATTTTGATGTAAATAGTTTTCAAAAAAACTTTTCATATGACAGTCTAAAATTTCAACTGTTTCTTCTCTGTAATTTCTACACAGATAATAGTTATACTGATTTGCATCTATACTACACTTTTTATACAAATTTTCAAAATAACTAAGTAAAAATAAATGTCCGTTGTATTAAAATAAAGGGTAGGTTACCAAAATGGTTCCTTGAAATGGATTTTTTCAAGTTAGTAATTTTTTGCAGTCAAAGGATGCCCCTCTCACAGAAAAAAAATCATCGTAATGATGAAACTGCAAATGTAGCAAAAAAGTGCCTAGAGGCAAAAGAAAGAGCTGAAAGTTTGCAGATTTCCATCAAAATGTATAAAGGACGCTATTCATAATGTTTTCGAATATGAATACGGTTGTTTATATTATATGCAAAAATTATTGAAACAAAGAAAAATTACGTTGATTTCGCTTGGGTCACTTAAAAAAAATGTAGTAGAAACAAATCAGAGTGATAAGAGGATTATTTCGGGAGATGCGACTAAAAGTCTAGGATACTAATTTTATACATACAATTTTATATAGAATTTTATGTGCAATGTTATATACAATTTTACATGCAATTTTACATTCTCATAATCTTGAAACTGCTGGACCAAATGTCTTGAAACTCAATTTTTGAGGTTCAATTTTGATGCAGATTCAAAGTCTGGCGTCAAAATTGTGTGTTACCCTTGGAAATTTTGAATTTGGTGCACAATTAGATATAAAGACGACCCTTTATGAATCTCCAAATGAATATGTAGAAGATATTATTCCTATCAAATGGTACATTTGAATGTGTTGTTCTATGAACGGTACGAGAATAACGAAAATCAGTTCGTTTTTTTGTTCAGCAGCTCTAGACTTAACGGTATAATTTTGTACATGAAATGAATAGCAAATATTTAAAATTTTGAAATGCAGTTCTAATAAAGGCATTTACCACAAACCGATATTTTATTAAGCGGGTCGTCTGTATAATGAATGCATTAAAATGATGCATCATATGAAAATGTTTTTTTTTAACATTATAAATATTTCTCCTGCATACTGATGAGCTACAATAAGAATATATATTTCAGAATTCTTTCATTTCTCATCTGGGAGAAAACAAATTAAAAAATCGGATGGTAACGCATTTCGCAATTTTCTTCCTTTCCTTCCGTAATCTATTTTCCTTATCATTGCTTTCTTAAACATTCCACATGTTTAAATAAAGTAGAACATTTTCCAGCTAATTTAAATTTGGTTCGATTTATACGTTATATGTATTTTTATGAAAACGTGTCATTCCTCGTACATTCACAACATCAGTATTTTTACGTACTTATGATTTAACCTGCAAACAATAGAGGTAGAAATGGTTGTGAATAAAGAAACCACTTAATTTGTTATTAAATTTTGTTGATTTACACTGACATATACATACAAACTACATTTAAATTCTAATATTTACGCACTTGTACTGAGGTTCTAAGTGTCCAAGTCATGTAAAATATATTCAACAAAATTATTTTACATTTTCATATAAATTGGAATGTTGGAAAATGATAATGTTTCTTAATTTTGCAATAGTGATTTGTTATAAAATTAACCTTATGTTCTAATATGTATCTTAGGACCTCTTGAACACGTTTTGACTATTTTTAGCCAAGAAGTCCGTTTCTGTGTCTGTCTTTGGTCGAATTCCTGTATACACGTTAGCTACCTTAAATATTAATGGATTTTCATGAAACTTTAGATTTGGCTTTGTTAATATATATCAAGAACCAGAAAACATTTTTCATAAATCGATCGAAAATATCGAAATTTTATATTTTCGTAACATGGCAACATAGGACAAAATTTGACATAGTCATGCATAAAAGGAGTCCCTTATGGTTTAATGATGGCTAAACTTAATAGTTCCAATAATTGTAGTGAAAATTGGTCTCGATACAATGTTTGTATTTGTGACGTTATTACCCCCCCCCCCCCCCCCCGGGTGTACATTTTAAAACTTGGTATCAATCGAAAGATTTTTTCAAAATCCCTAAAATTAGTTTAATGCGACATAATTATGATCGTTTGGATCAGCAATACATATTTTTAAATATTATTTTGTAAAATTGGCAAAAAGAAAAAAAGTCAGAGAGAGAAGCTACTTAAAAGTATATCAGGTATGAGAAAGTCGAGTAGAGCCATATTCCAGCTAGTTATTTATCTGCTAAATATATTCAATAAGCTACGATATAAATATAATTTTTTGTTAAGATTATTTTAACTTCGCAGTTGATTTTTGAGCGAGATTCTTTTGAACATTTATTCGGTTTCTCATGGGATATATTTCTCGTTGTATCAAATATATTATAGTTCGACAGATAGGGAAGCTTCTGGTGTAAATTCTTAATTTTCCTTTTTGGCCGTAATTTGCATATTAAATAATTACATTTTGTTTAATTTGTGCTAACATTTTATAGTACATTTTCAATTTTTCATACTGATAACATCCATGATATGTTTATATATTTACATTCCTTAAATTATTATCTTTTTATGCTTGCATATTTTCTTTCTTTTTGAAAAATACTTTTGCCTTAATGTACTTAATGTATTTTTTGATGATTTTGGGACAGCAAGTATGCCAAAAAGAATTAAATTTATATTTTAGTGATATGGAAAGGTTTTAAATAATATTTACAAATAATACATTAAACTAAAACAATTAAATTATTCTTTTATTGGAGAAATATAAGAGGCGATGTAAAACCACACAATATTCACCGCCATATGAAGAAAGATCTGCACTCGACCTGATTATCACAATATATAGCTAGTACGTACCTTGTGTGCATTTTAACTTCTAAGAGTTTACAATATATAGCTGGTACGTACTGTTTGTGCATTTTAACTGTACTAGAGATCACGTGGGACATCTTGCTCTAGGATCATCTGGAGTATTCCTATAGCACTACTTATTTGTTTTTTATCACAGCAAGCAATGTTTATTCGTCAACTTATCGTCCTCAGAGGTCGAAGATCCTTTTCAATCTTTTGTCTTTCTTTTGCTATGTAATCTTAAATGTATCTTTAATTCTTCTTCAGGGAAACACGTCTTTATTGTGTTTGATTCGCCTTGCTTTTTACGATAACTTAGGGACGGTCCTGATTGCCTCCCTCCTATTTGATATAGCTCTTTCGGGTCTTCCCGAAACATGGATTACACATCAATGCTCTCAAACTTGATGATGCCATTGCGAGTTGTTGAGTTTATGGGTTGCAAACCTCGTTCAACTGAAATGTCAAACCTGATGCCTAACTTGATGCCTGATGTTTAACTTGAATCCACCATAGCGCATTACTTCCAATATATATTTCTTTATTTAGTCTTACAGCTAGATCCAAATAAATCCCATTATAATGACTTCGAACTCTCATATTTTGCGTTTGGTTTGGGTGTATTATGCATCTAATTGTTCAAATTGAGACTTTATATGATGAAATCGAGATATTTTCATAAATCTATTCATTGATATTAAATTTTAGGCACGTTTTACAATTTCCGGTTTTCTTGAAATTTAAAATTTGTATTCTTATAATGTACACAGAATTTCTGTAGCAAGATGCAATGCGAGACTTAATGTTGTTTGAAATCCACCTGAGCCCATTTACGAATTTGAGATAGAAAAAGAGTTTCAGAAATTAAATATATTCTTTCTTTGTTAGAATAAAAAAATTATGGCATCACACTTATTAAGTTTTCATTTCGTGTTTCATTTTACGAACTAAAACCAGTATCAAATGATGAGTCAGGAAATTAAAATTGATATCTCTTGATCTTCTCGGTCATTGCTGCTCGTCAGAGCTAGGCAGACAGTGATATGAACAGTGAGCACACAACTCCTTAAAGAAAGGATTTTATGATCCTTTTAGTAGAAGTAGTTACTTTAATTTATGAACAACGCAGGACATTGGTTTAATCCTGCTCGCTGTTAATCAAATTGCAAGAGTTTAGCCTATTGTCCTTAGAACTGAGAGTTTTAACAATTTACTTTTAACGTACTTTGCATCACACAGAAATACATTTGATGTATCTAATACGTGACTTTCTTTATAGATTAAGTAATTTCGATATTATGGGAAAACAATAACCCAAATCAGAGCTTTCTTATCGTTTCCATACACTCCCAGACATCATTAAAATTGGTTCATTCAAACTAAGAGATTCTCTTAATGTGTAGACATATCAAAATATGATAATTGGATTTTTGATCCCATCGTAGATTTTAAATATTATGTAAGAAGTAAAAACTATGGTAAGTATTATATGTTATGAGAGGAACAAAAAAAAGCTAAAAACTTTTCTGGAGCATTAGTCATGGCAATTTATATATTCTGAGGATTTACTAGATTACATACTTTAATTACAAAGTTTATAATACCCTAATCATCTTATTCATTAACTAGTGTTTAGGATATTATTAACCAACACACGTAATGTAAATGCGACAGCGTACCAGATCTTTTGTACGAACTTTTCCGGCTATTTGTGTGCCACTTTCTTTGGTATTTCCCCTTTTTCATGTTTAGCACATAACTCCTCTACACCGGGATAACTTTCAACCCTCGTTATCAATTGATAATTCTTTTTCACATTCAAACTTGTTTTATTTTCATCCAGATCACAAAATATGAGGCCAACTTTGAAATCTTTCACAACTTCCTCTTTGTTACCATACACTTTTCTGGTAGGTCGGACGGTCTGGGTCTCAACAACAACAACTTCCTCTTTGTTGGACGAGCTTTTTACCTTTGATTCTCTTTGACTATCACTTTCCAAATCCAAATTCATTTCATTCACTGTACGTGTACTTAGACCAAATTTTGCAACCTGGAATCAATGCCACTTTGATATACTGCCTCCGATTTCAAAAACTCATTTTCCTGTACTTGAAACATTTTTTTTCAAATTTCCCTCAATGGCCTTCAATGTTTCTTCGCTCACTTTAGCATTACTTTTCAATCTCGTATCTATACCCTTTTTAAATAATTGTTTCAGATCAAAATTCTATAAATTCAACTTCACAACTACACTCATAACCGGCTACTCATTGATTGCCATAAGCCTTAGGGTTGGCTGTGTGGTCTGGGCCTTCAACTCATAACCGGCAGTTCTACTTTAGCGTCACCTATTTTATTTTTATCCTTATTTTCATTCCCATTTCGCTGCTTAACATTTCCGATTTTCACCTCTGATGTACTTTCCTATCACTGGCCCAAATTAGACTCACTTTGCAATTCTGCATTCACTTCCAAAACTTTTCCTTTACGTACTTCCAAACTATTTTGCCCATCTAGTAACTCACACTCGTTCATCAATCCTCTGAACACTTTGGGTTCATATTCCGATCTCGGATCTGCTTTCTTTTTCAAATCTTTGGCTTAATTCATAATCTCTTTTAACTCCTAAATTTATTTCCTTGTACTTCCTTTCGCTTACTTTATGTTCAATCATTTCCTTCTCATTTGCATATCTTCGTTTTCAATTTATTTCCGAGACATTTACACATACTTTGCGCCTTTCCGAGATCTTTTGCGAATGTACATCTGGTTCTTTATTTTGTACTACAGTATTACCTTTTAACTGCGAATTCACTTCAATTTCAAATAACTGATCCAATTCTAAATTACCTTGTAATTTCAACTCCGTAACGTCTTCTCTTACTGCGGGAACTCGGGGTTCGTTTTCTGCATTTACATTCCCAACTTCGATCAAAATCAGACTTTCACACTTTGCTCCTCGTCCAATAATTTCACAGTTTCTAATTTAAATTCTTCCCATGTCTTAAAGCAATCTTTTCCTATTACATCAAACCAATACTCAGGCATCCCTTTTATATATTCTGAATTGCCGCAAGCATTTGTTCCTCACACTTCACACTAACGAAAATGCCCGAGAGGTTGGTGGTAGGGGAAGGAGGGTACGGTCCCTGTGGATGCCTCCCCCACTGGGTTCCGGTCTAAATTGGGTGGCACTTCCCGGCCGTCCATACAGTTACCTTACACCTTTCTGGTAGGTCGGACGGTCTGGGTCTCAACAACAACACTAACGAAAATGCGATTTCTAAATCTCGAACATACCCTCATGTAGAACCGCTTCAACCAAATCCAGAGTTAGGTTTCATCATCCCCACCACTGTTTAACGGTATTGACTAAACTAATCTTCCATACTCACTTTATACTATTCACAAATTTATTTGTGCAGTTCTAAAAACGTTTCCCACTTGTGCCACTTTTTCGCCTGCGTAATTTTTAAAGATCGTGCACTTTTCTCGCGTTTCAAATGGCCAGTGCTTTGCTAAGGTGGATTCCAATTGCTTCCATATTTTACTTCTTTATTTTGCTTATTAGAGCTTAAGAATTTTTTAAATCGGTTACTTTTGCTTCTCTTGCTGTGTGCTTTCTTTTAAAATTTGGGCGGTATTGTATAGAATCTAACTCGTTCTTAAATTATTTGTTATGAAAGTGACACAACTAAGACTTGTGTATCAACTCAAAAGTAGCTATACATCCAAGACAAGCACACATGGACTATGAATTTCAATCTAACTTCTTTATTAATAACACATAGGTGATACCGCGAATGGCTGTAGAAATATCGGGGTACAAAAACAGACATAAGATTGGACAGGCCCGTTCAGTGAATGAATTTAAATACTTAGGCAGAACGGGGGATTAGTGATACAATGCAATAATTGAATACCCATAGTTACAGAATACGAACGAAAGATTCTTACCACTTTCATCAGATAACTTTAATGGTATATATGATTTACTTCTCATGTACATACGTCGGCCAGTTCACTCATCGCTTGGCAATCTGTCACAAAAGAGGTTTCAGAATAATTTCTTCTCTTAGAACGATAGCAAATTGTGCGAATACCAAAACTCAGACGCATACGAATGCTTTCTACTCACGAGCCGAAACTTATCCTGTTCTACCACAGAATCGCAGAAACTTGTTAGCCAGTTCAGGGTTGGTTTACATAACCAAAGTAGTAAGAAACTGCTAATTCAAAGTAAATCACAATTTAGAACGTAAAGTGAGTAAAACCATAAGAGAAGGTTATATAAAGCTCACAGATTGCAGATTACAAATGAAAAGTCCTTTACATATATCGGCATTTCAATTGAAAATAATATAGATTAGCATCATGTGATGCACTTCCATTTTAGTGTTACTATAGACAGTAGAACACGAAAATATCTAACGTGAATCTTCCGGAAATACCTCAAGAAATGCAAACTGGAATAAATTAAAGAAAATTAAGTAGCCGAATCGATAAATTATAGACATTATGTATTGGAATGTGTGAAAGGGATACATTTTTACAGTGTACAATTACGATTTTGATTTTTGGTAGGTATCGTGCCCACAAGAAGTTAGATTAGTCCATGTGCAGGGAGTATTGCTTTAGCTATATAGAGGATCTTGTAAGAATAGCGTTTTTCCCAAGGAAATTCACCCACGTTCTGCATGGCCGCCAAAATGGCTGGGCAAGAAAAAATGGGAAGAAATCCAACCTCATCCGAGTCAATGGCAACTCCTTTTATCATAGGAAGTCAGTTTATACGATTTTAGTGATCAATCAATTAAAAAAATCTCATGTGAACAGGACATGGCTTTCTGTACAGACTCAAATTTATTTTCTCTTTCTTTCTTTCATAATACATTAAACAGAGTTTCATTGCACAAAATAACATGGATAATTATTCGAAATTGCTCTCAATTTGGAGTTTTCAACATTTGTTTCCATTTGGCAACTGGACGTATTTTCAAAAGAGACTTGGTGAAAATGCAAAAAAGTAAAATATCTCGAGAATGACTGGTCATTGAGCTATGCGTCTGGTCTCAGTTATTTTGGTCGTTAGGAATTACGTATAAAACCACCATTTACTTGATACATTTGAGCAAACATAGTCTTTTATTTTATATTTTGAAAACTTTTACGTGCCATTTCGCACAAAAAGTAGATTTTTTTTTCTGAATCGTACCAAAATCTAAACAGCGCCATGGTCACCCATATGTGACTTATCTACCGAATTGAGTGACATTTAGTCACTTAGTTTCTCAGCTACAGTGGATACATATGAATTTTGCAGACCATTTCGTAAAAAAGGCAGTTTTTTTTCCCAAATCATCTCAGCATCTAATTAGCATTACGGTAACCCACAAGTGACTTATCTACCAAATTTTGTGAAATTTGGTCAATTAGTTTTTGATGTCAGAGTGAATACATATGTTGCACAGACAGATAGATACACAGACATACAGATACACTGATACAGAAAAGTGCAAACACACACACAGACGTCACGCTAAAAGTTTTTCGTGTTCTAGGGTGCTCGAAATGTGTATATTAATCAAAAACTTGATTTTCGAATTTCGAGACGATTCCAATACTTCTGTATACACCACCTTGTATTGTAGAGAAAGCAATACATATATAAAGACCGATATTGTAATTTATGACAACAGTTAATATGGAAAATAAGGAAAAACAGTGATTTATTCAGTAAATAGATGGACTATACAATGAACATATCTCAAAATGAATATTTCGTTTTCAACCTATGAACAACGAGCCCCATTGAATAAAATAAAGCAGTATCCAAGAGGAGTTAGACATTTTTCCGGCTTGTTTTCAAGATATTTTAGATACATAAAATGCATATTTTATTAGATAGTATGTGAACAAAAGTGCTCGAAACCGAAAATGAAATAAAACTTTCTGTAATTAACGTATATCCATAGTTTACAATAAACATAGCAGTAAGGGAAAACTAAAGCAATGTATATCAGCAAAAAAAAGAAGAAGCAAAAGGAAGAAGCAGATGGGGTTTTATACTCAAAAGCTGGATTAAAAGAGAACCAATTATGAAGAATCATGAATAACAGTACAGCCACTCCGAACGAGAAGTAACACACAAGATTGGTGTAGTCCTAAACACAATAGGACTATCCCGACAAGACGGGTCAAATTCGAACAAGAATGAAGCAGTACCAAATAGATCTCACATACAGTATCTAAGTGAAGTATTTACATGAAATTATTACATTTTATCCTCTTGGAGATTTTTTTGGAAGTTTTTTTTGTAAATATCACTGCCGGCATAATTGCAATTCAATTGTGGTTAGCAATATACAATTACATATTAAATGTCAAAATATAAGCAATCCATGATCGATATTCATCTACAGTTGGTTTTGAGAACCTTCGAAAATTATTTTTAATTTCATAGTAGACGTTTCGCATTTTACAATTAATTAATTTATTAAATTTTAAATTTATAAACTTTATTCCGTGAGATATGTTTTTGAAGCATTTGGAACTATTCCATAACTTGGAAAAAGACACCCTTCCTCCCCTAAAAAATGTTGCAATTTATTTTGGAAATTTGAAGATTTTGTATATTCTAAGTTAGAAACAGGGAAAGCCAAATGAAGATTAATGATTTTTCGGAGAAAATTGATTAATCGAAAATAATTATCCGCATATTCTCAAGGAAACTTACAACCGTAGTTAATTTGCCTACTTGGCATCATTTATAGGTTGCCTTCTGACCTGATTACAATGGCTAGCTGCCAAAATTTTGTATTCGCGTGCAATTAGTTTTCTTTATCTCTTGTTTTTCAGAAAATTGTAGTATCTCAAATAAAATGAAAGCATTTTTACCTGAATATTAAATATATTATTTGTTGTTCATTACGTATCCGGCATAAGTCTTCAAATTACTTTCTATTACGCTTGAGAGATGAAAAACAACATTGTTACCAACATTACCAACAGTCGTTACCAACATTGTTATCGATACATTAAAATATATTTTAATATTTTTAATATGTTAACACGTGCTCGCGGATATATACAAAATATGTCAAATGCTTGCCTTAATATTCAGGATATAATTTTTCAGAATTTATTTATTGAAAGACAAAATATATATACTGAAATATGAAATGTAGTGAAACCCTAAAATAGTGAATTTTAATTTCCTATATTGAAAAATTCCGAAATTTTTGCAACTTTTAATTAATTGGATTTTCTTTATTTTTTAGCCTTTTTATGCACGTTGTAACTTTTAAGTCTGGAACGAAACTAGGTAGATCCTTATCCTAGATATATCCTTAAAATTTTGTTAATATAGAAACAAGTAATTGAATATACAAATATAACATTTTCAAAATTATACTTTTTTTAAGGTTTTTAAATATTTAAAGTACATTAATGTACAAATTTGTTTTAATTATTCCCACATATAGTATAATATCACAATTCAAGAGCAATAATTAAATCTGTTAATTGCTCAAATTACTAAAGGGTAGTATTCTACCACAATATTTAAATATTATCACGTTTTGAGAATATATTTTAAAACGACTAACGTAACTAACAATGTTATTTTAAATACATTACATTTCTGCATTGCATTCTGTCATGATTACCAATTACTTCTATTACTTGGGACTGGCATAAAAGCATGCCGATATTCTTGCAGGTCTTTTAAACTTTCGGGTAATAGCTGTTAGTAAATTTCATGTTTTCACAGTAGCTAATTAATCGTAGCGTTAGTGTCTCTTCGTATATACGCATACTATTGCTTCTAAGATTCAACCGTCAGATATTTATGATATTTAATACCTATCCTATAGCATCTAGAGACAATTTTGTTGAGCCAAAATAATTTTTAAAGTAATATTAATTTTAAAATTATATAGTGCCTGATTTATACTTGTACTGCATTGTTCTTATCAGATAAAATGACATTTTGAATTAAGTCAAATAAATTTTGATAAACGCACGTTGCAATTCCATATTTTGATACCTGAAATATAATTTAAAATAACTGACATGATGTTGAATAATTAAAAAGAGATCACGTGACATATGTGATAAAACTACAACGCACTACCCACTAAAACTTCAAGTACATAAATACCATTACAAATACACCCAGTTGAGACAGTTTTTTCATATACTTTTCAACTTGTTCATTATGCTGTACAGTAGTGTCTCTGTGGGGATGGGGATATGACACCCAAAACACCACTGATGTCAAATCTTAATTATGTATGTGTAATTTTCATAATTGATTGTTTATAAAGCTGTATCATTCTTCAAATTTTGATACACATTCACTCCTACAGCAAGTGAGCAAATCACAAAGTTCTTTGTTTCGGAAATGTTGCACCAATGATTCGATAGCTATGGATCATGCCTTTTTCAGGATTGATTGATCATGGGATTTACCCTTGGCAGAGGCTGCTACTGTCGACACTATTTATTTTGTGTTCTATGATGATTTAAACAAAGTAATTTTAGTTTTATTACATTTGCAGCGGTTTGAGCTGTAAGTATAAATCATGAAATTCCTGCGGTTTGTGACATTGATTCTTGCGCTGTATGATTCTTTATAGGTGTGTGTGGCCTGCGTATTGAGGATGTTCATAATATTGTGATTAGATTCTGTATATATATTTTTCTGTAAACATAGAATGGGATATGTATCATCAATCTTTTTTTTAAATTAACTTAAATCATGCAATGTTAAATTTTTACTACAATTATTTGCATTTTCCTATTTAATAAATTTATTTAAAATGATATCCTGTGGTGCTATTGTAACTTATATTATGCGTGTATTAAATGTTCGTTTCAGTAATAGTTCGTGTTATGTATGTTACGCATTAAATGTGTTATCTATTAAATAACTCGCCTCTGTCTCTAGGGTTTCATTTATTGGTCTTAATATAGTTCCGACTTTATCAATATTTTATGCTCTTTCTCTGAAGACCTTGATGTATTTTCTGCACATAGAAAGTGAAAATGTAGTTGGACTCCGATAATTTAGACGCTTATGGTCCTCTTAAGATGTTATTTGTTTATAACATGTTACAGAAAAAGCATGTTGAAAAAGTAAGAATATACATGAATGTATTACAAATTGAAAACTACATTCTGAGTTACTTTATAAATAATTGGAAATATTTTGTAGACAAGCTGCCAAAGGAGATTGCACATTGTTTGAAGATTTAGGACCTTGAGGACTGTCGGTCTTCGTCAGTTTAAAACTTCAAGTTTGCCGCTGCGGATCATTCTCCTAACCCGACTGTTATCCCATGTGTGATGAATGTGTGTTGCTAGAAAATCTAAATCATATTAAAGGTTTGACCTGAACTACAACAGTAATATGGCTTTTTGTTGCCCAACGAAGAAGAGATATTTATTTCCAAACACTACCAAACGCCATGGTGTCACCAAGGGGCCCGTAGGGAACAGCATTGTATACGGTGCTGTCTATGTTGAGCAATCAGACATTTTATAAATCACCGGAAATGTAATTCTACTTCTACAGTCTGACCTCAGTGGCACATCCTGATACAGAAAGATCCGGAAAGGAAGGCAGGTACATTTGGACAAACGACAGATTAACTAGCTGTTAGTGTCCTATTGGCTTTCATACTCAGTCATCGGTGTCACTTGTTCTCATCGAACGCCCTTCTGTATTCATTGCTTCCAACGTATTTTTCTGTGGCCTCTCTCCAACCAAAATAGCATCCTCACATCCGACTTGTCAACAGTATTATATGTGAGACCAGAAATAGATCTCACATTTGATGAGACACTTTTATGTATAAATTTATGGTGGCCAAAACGGCGAACAATACTTGTAGTCTGGCTGGCACCGAGTTTTATCACCCCGTGAAACTAAAGGTCAGAAGACCATAAATTTAGGGGGCCATGACAGAGGTGCTGAGCTGGGCCTTACGAGATGTGGAATGGTTCCATTGGTGAAAGGAGTAACCAATAAAAAAAGAAGATTGTTACGTCAAACTCAATGCGGCAAATGGAAGAAAAGGGGGAGTTCCCCCATCCCCCAATGAGGGAGCCACAACCGGTGACCCAAGAACGAGAGAAGAAAATTATGAAGATTTGACTTATAGAGAAGACTAGAGAAAAAAGGGATACTAACATGACTTGGAACAGATAACTTCGATATTATGACTTGTGCAGATACTACAGCGATGAATTGATATACTAAGAGGATGAAATAAGTGCGAGTGCAGAGTTACAGCAGACATTATTTTTAAAGTACATAAAGTACATACAGTATTTTTAAAGTTGTTCAACGAATTTACGCGTGGGGACATTACACCAAAAGTTAATGCTGTAAATGGACGACATTAAATACAGATGCTGACAAAGTCCAAGACAGACTTGAAGGTATGTGCCCATTGAAAATGATGTCTGGTCATAAACACTATTTAGGATTTTCCGTTTTGGTCACATATGTCCCCTCCGCTGAATATAGTGTAATTGAATTTAATTAAGATTTATGTTGTTTTATTGTTAAAGTTTAAATGGTGCAGTCAATGAGTATTATAATAATTAATAATTTCTTTACAGGACTCACACGAAAGTTAAATAATTGGAGGGTTTTATATAGCGGCATAACTGGCAATGTACGATTTCAATAATAAGTCCACTAATATGAGAATTTACGGCAATGTTAAGATATAATGATAAATAATGGTAATGATAATTATAAAATTTAACTTTCAGTTTCTTTTTTTATAGGTGTCCCACATTTTGGTTTCCGTTACACTTTTGTGTGAGTCAAAATTTAAATGAAAATTTTAATAAATAATACTGAGATTAATAAAAATGATTTAAATAAGTAAATGAATAAATTTAATGGAGGAGCATGTGTTGATCAGATTTTTGCATTGTTTAAAATTAAATATGCACAGTCACTTTAAATGTGAAAGGAATTGGAATATATTTGAAATAATTGAAAAAAGGTTTGAAAAATTGATCAATAATGTTAAGAATAATTAGTTTGCATGTTGAAGTGTTTTATGTGCAGTATTTTTAAAGTGTATTTTATGCTGTTAATTTTAAGTAGGATTTTGGAAGGGATAATTTTTGTTTTAAATGCCTCAAAGGACCAATAGAAATTCTAGACGACAAAAGTCTCCGGATAGGTCACAACGAGAAATTTTTGAAAATCCGAGAATAAAAATGGAGAAGTTTGGATTAATTAATTTATTGCCAGTTTTTATGGGAGTGAAGACGAGGATATTGAAATTTTTATCACACAGTTTGAAAATATTGCAGGAATGGCCGAATGGTAGGAGGAAAATAAAGTCGTAATTTTAAAAACTAGGTTAAAGGAGAAAAAGCTTTGGAATTTTTGTCAAAAAAGGGAATTGCAGAAAGCAAATAATATGAAAGAAATCAAACCAATATTGATGAAACAATTTAAATCATCCCTTACAATGTTGCGAAAGCAGACAAATTTAAATAAAATTAAAATGACGCCAGGAATGAAAGTTGCGGATTTGGCATTAAATATTTCAAATTCGACAAATGAATTTTTAGGGAATTACGCAAATAATGAAATGTGCGAAATTAAGAACAATTTAATGTTCTCCAAATTTATAGAGTCTGTTAGACCAGATCTTGCTTTTGAAATTAAAAAACTAAATATTCAGAATTTTGAAAAAGCGGTAGAATTCGCAGAACATTTGGAGCAAGTTTTTGAGGATTTGAACAATACAGAAATTAATACGATTAGACAAAATGAAAATATGGGCAGAAATTTTAATGATAGACAAATGGAAAGGCATTTACAAAATTCAAAATTTGAACTACAGCAAGTAAAATATGAAAGGCGTGAAAAATCAAAAAATGATGTTGTATATTGTATAGGATGCAGAAAAAGAAGGCACTACTTTGCTATCTGTTGGCACAACCAAAACGCACAAGAAAATTATGGAGTAAATAAATATGGAAATAAAAGAAGTGAATTTAGAAATGAAAACAATAACGGATTTAGAAATGAACAAAATAATGGAGTTAGAAATGGGCAAAATAACAGATTTAGTAACACGCAAAATAGCGGATTCAGAGAAAGAAATACGGGAAGAAATGATAGTCGGTCAAACACCCAACTTTTGCGAAACAAGAATTTCAGTTGCAAGAAAGAAACCGTAGTGGGCCTTTAAACTGACGGAGGGGCTTTGGCCGAGTTAAAATTTAAAAAATAGACCAAAGTCCCAATCGAGAAGAGAAAAATCGCAAACGCGAATTAAGTTATCAAGTTACAAAAATTTTGAAGACGCATATAAAATGCAAGATGATAAATGGGAGGTTCGCACGCGAAGCCCAGGTCCCAATTTTCAGTTAAATCAAAACAAAACACATGAAAATAAAAAGAACAATCAAAAATTAAACAGTGTGGAAGGCATGCAAAAATTTACCAATGTTCCCTGCCCGAAGGATGAGGTTTTTGATACTATTGTAGATTCATTGGCACAGCCCGGATGGGTGAGATTCGAGGCGCACTTTGTCCAAAGTCTAAAAAGTCAGGCAAATATTAATAAAAAGAAAAACATTGAGGAAAATACATGTGTAGAAAATAATATAGGTAAAAACATTACAAATAAGGAAAATGCAGGTGTTAAAGAAGTTATTAAAAATAAAAATGAGGCGTGCAATGCAAAAATAAATTTAAATGATGAGTACAAAACTGAAACTAACCAAAAATCGACTCAGATTGATAATAAAAAGTATGATGAAATTAAGAAAACTAGTTGTAAAGTTTCGCAAATTGATACATAAATTATTGAAGGTAGCCAAGTTAATGAATATACTTTTTCAAATGATGAAAATAATAAAAATGTTGCTACAGTAAAAGATTTTAAGATTGTGACTAGTGCGAAAAAGCCAATTGTCACACAAGATGAGGTAAAAGACATAGTCGAATTTAATGAAAATATTAAAAATGGTCATTATGACAGTCAAAAAATCGCACAGGTCGATGAGGCCAATTTTCCTAAAAATTAAAAGGTTAATAATTTTGCTGAAAAAGAATGTGTTAATGAAGAGTCAAATCTTGACGTCCAGGTCTATGTCACGCTCACACGCAGGATTTCTTTGCAACCAAGTCAGTTGATAGAAGAAAAATTCGACGTAAGTCAGGAAAATCAGGATAAGGGGGTGATCTTTATCCCCACAAAACATGCAAAATTACTCTTTCCATTTGATGCAATTCGAACTGTAATAAAAATAACAAAATTGATATTGTAATTAGTAATCAAAAGAAGGTTAAAATTACGTTTAATAAAAATATGAGAATAGGGGTGATTAAAAATTTCAAAACAATTACTAATGAAGAAATGCAAATCGGAGATACCGTATTTTTGAAAGAGGAAAATAAATCCAATATGCTTCAAGATAGATTTCAGGGACCCTTTCGAGTAATAGAACTTGGAGAAAAAAATATATTGACCATTAGAAATAAATATATCATGAAAGATGAACCAATTAAAATTCACGCTACCCAATGTTATATCGAACAAAATGTACAAAGTGCGAAGGAATTGATGGAAAAATGTGATATAAATAGTGAAATAAATGAGATTCACTCAAAAAATGTCATATAGCACAAAAGGTACAAAGTGAAAATAAATATAACGGTAACATTGAAATAATTCATATTCAATCAAAAAAATGTTATACTGTACAATGTGTACATATTGAAAATGTTCACAATATGAATGAAAATATTCAGCATGGAAGCGAAAATGCGGGTATCAAAATTATGCAAAATCAAAAAGGTGATAACAATTTTGAACATAATGATCATAAAATTATGCAAAATGAAAATGTTAAATTGCAAAGAGTACGTAATGAAAATGAAAATAAAAGGTGTGAAGAAATTCAAAGTCAAAACAAAAATCATGAGGTGGAAATACTCAAAATTCACTTGAAATTAAAATAATGGATGTGTTGAAAAATGAAAGTCAAAATGTTAATGTTCAGGAAATTCAAAAGGAAAGTCATAGTCATGATAATGAAACTACTCAATTACTAGAAATTAAAATAATGGATGTGTTGGAAAATGAAAGTCAAAATGTTAATATTCAGGAAATTCAAAATGAAAGTCAAAATCATGATAATGAAATACTTAAATTTCAAATGGGAATAAAATAACGGATGTTTTGGTTAATGAAAATAAAATTTTGGAAGAGATTCAAAATACAAATAAAAGTCAAAATAAAGAAAATATTCAAAATCAGAATGAAAATATTAATTTTCAAGAAAGCCAAAATGAAAATAAAAGTCATGATAATGATAAGCAAAATTCACTTGAAAATAAAATAATGGATGTTTTGGTTAATGAAAATAATAATTTTCAAGAAATACAAAATTCAAATGTTTGTAAAAATTTTCAAAAGGAAAATGTTAAAATAATAATTGATATTAATCACAATGATAATGAAGGAAATGATATTCTAAAAGTAGATTCAGAAATAGTTGAAAGTCAAAGCAAATATAAAGAGTATGTTAGGCAAAAATTAGAGTTACTAAATGGAATACATATTTATAACACGAAGGAAAATGAATATAACATTCATGAACAAAGTGAGAGAAAGCTAGGTCAAAATTTTTTCATGAAATCAAAAATTTTCAAAAATTCAAAATTTGCTGATGATTGGTATTTAAAGAATTTTAAAATGAGAAAGAGATAAAAATGACAAATCAAAAATGAATTAAAGGAAAATAATCTGGAATAAAAAAAATTTAAAAATGAAGAAATGGATAATGATATGAAATTTTTAAAAAGCAATAAGAAAAGAATTGTTTAAGAATGAAAATGGTATGAAGGAAAGAATTTTGAATTGAATTTTTTGAAAGAATTGAATTTTCTAAGGAAAAAAGGAATAATCATGGAATGGTTTAAAAATGAACATGGTATGAATTTTACAAAAATTGATAATAATTGTACAAATAATTCTTTTTCAAAAATAATATTATATCATTATATAATTTATAATGTTAAGTCAAAATGTTACATGTGATAAGAAAATTATGCAGAGATTAATTTATGCAAATAATTTCTACAAAAAATGTAAGGTAAAATCAAATATGTTACCTAATTCGGTAGAGGAAAGATGGAAGGTCTGTAGCCACATCCAGGCAAGGTCATTGTGTTTAAGGGCAAGTCCAATCACTTCAATTTGTTTTCAAAGGCAGGCAAAAAATGATGAGTCTTTCAAGGGAGTCTTGAGGCTTCAAAATTGTAAAACATAATTAAGTAAAGTGAAAAAATGGAAATAAGCTGAAAATGAGAATATTAAAGAATAGTCGTTAATGGCACAAATTTTACGTCAAAAAGTAAACAAAGGCATAAATAATTGAAAATTTTAAATCAATTTGAATTTAAAATGTTAAACTATGAACAGTTAAAGTAGCTGTAAATCGCCATTTACAATAAAGCAATCGAGGACACGATATCTCGTGTAGGAATGTTTAAATCTGAACATTCATTGAAAATTGCATAGGTAAATAAATGTTTGAGGAATAATATAAATTGTATTAGCAATTTAAATAACTAAATTAATTCTAAAGTAACAGGATAAATGAAATTAAATTTAGTTCAAATTTTGTTTAAGTGAATAAATGAATACATTTACAGAAGGTGTAAAAAAAGGTTGAAATAAAAAAAATAATTGATGAATATTGAGTGCGAAATAAAGCATTTTTGTTATTCATTTACAACGTAAGGAAAGGTTACGATAACCATGTGTGTATAAATAATTATGGATATGAAAATAAAATGTAAATAAATAGAATATCAAAATAAAATGTAAATATTGTTGAAGAAAATTGTACGATAATATATATAACTGTGAAATACATACAAAATGAATAAATAAATATGTAATGAGTATAAATACATTTTATAAAATAATAAATAATTTAGAGGTCAGTGAGGCATGTAAATAAATAAAAAATAAATGAAAATTAAAGTTATCGATGAGATACTGTAGCAATTGAAAAGTGTTTGTAAATAAAAGGTAATCTCCGTAAAAAAATATATATACTCGGTTGGTAATGTCATATAAATTGATGATTAGGTATTTTAAATATGAAAAATTGTGAAAAGGATAGTCAGAATAAGGTGTTGAAAAATGTTATGATAAATAAAAATAAATTTGGATGCAATAAATGTCATGTGTGGTAATGTAAATAAATAATATGTATTACGGCAATAAAGGTGTTGGCCGCAGCTACTAAATTGTAAAAGAAAGTAATAATTAAATAATAATGGTGCGATAAGATGATAAACAATCACGTCAACTGTCGCGAGTTATAAATTGTTATAAATGTCAGGTATTCAAAGTTATAAGGATTAAAATAAATTGAAATACATAAATATGATAAATTTTGTAGGTACGATGAGTAAATAAATCCGCGTTTAAAAAGGATAAATAAATAAATAAAAATGATTTCAATTCATTTCTTTATTTATAAATAAATAAATAAAGAAGTAGAATAATGCACGGAAGTCATTTTAGTAAGCGTTAATAAAATGAATAAATAAGTAAATAAATGAAAGTTTTTGAGACAAAGAAATTAAATTTCAGTAAAAAAAAAAGTTTTATATAAAATTTAGAAAATTATGAAAGTGTTAAGCAAGGAGTTAAAATAAATAAAAATTTAAACAAATTATATATCAAAAATTTTAAAATTTCAAAATTAAAAAAAAAATTCAATTTTTTTTTAATTCATGAAGTCATAAGAAAGGTATTAAAAGAAAACATATTATTATAAAAAAGAATCTCAATAACAAATGGAAAGGTGAAATTTAAATAATATAATAGTACAATAAAATAATTGCAAATAATAGAATAATGTTATTATAAAATGGGAATGCAGTCAGGTCATAAGAAGGAGCCATAGAGATGACTTTGATATTTAATACAAGTCACACCAAAGGAACCAACTAAATAAATTTCAATAGGGTATTATCAAGAAAAATTCTTCTTTTAAATTGAGTTACATTTGAGTTTAAAAAAAGAGTTATACAATGCTATTATAATCCACAAGCCCATGCACAGCATTCTATTTTAAGAAAGTGGGTATCACAAAATAACGTTAATAATTAAATAAGGAGGAAATATATATTTAAAAGAATAATTCAACGTTTATATACACGCCAAATTGGATAAGAAAGGTCACGATACTTCAGTTGTTCAATCATTTGTGTTTTAGAAGCTCCGCCATCGTCATTTCAACCCTCGTGCACAATCCACGCTGCACGTTGTCAACCACAAACGCAGTACAGGGCGAAACGTCTTTAGAATGTATTGTCATGTTTCAAAAAGTAAAGTTGAGAGGATACGTAGCTGCTAATCAGTCAGTTGCAAAAAGCGATTAAAAGAAAATAAATCGTTTTCGAGGGTCTTTTATTTGAGTGGTCTCCTTCCCATGTTCGAAAGGGATAGTTGAACGCCGCTTCCGGTACGAACTTCCGGTGTCGAAGCTAAAAAAATGGGGTCATCTAATGATCTTTTTGCAAATGATCAATCAGTAGCTGTCATCAAGTGCAAGAGGTGCTTGTTGTGTTTATATGCAATGTTAAGAAAAAAAATTTAAAGGGAAAAGGTCGAATGTGTTGTCATTTTTGTTTGTAATGTCAAAGTCACTTAAAGAATTCTGATGCAAAAAAAATATATGTTCAATGGTTGAATAAAAAAAAAAGTGTGATTGTATTAATAATTATGTACCATTGTTTAAAAGTTAAGCAAAAAATATTGTATTATGTGATTAAGTTATCAATTATGAAAATTGATGAAGTATGGAAAGAATTGTGGTAAAAATAATATACTGTGTAATTTGTACAAAAAAAATGTGAATTTTGTTAAAAATATCAAAGTTAAATAGTTAGTGTTGAGGACCCAGACCGTCCGACTCGTCCAGAGGACTAAGAGCAACTATTTGGACGGCCGGATAAATAGTTAGTGTTGAAAACCCAGGCCGCCCGGCTCGTCAACAAGGACTTGAGCATCCATTTGGAAGGCCGGGGATAAATAGTTAGTGTGTAACGTTTCAAAGTGAATGTGCATATATTTTAAAAATCTTTATAAATAATCAAAATTTAATTTTGCTTCAATTGAAAGCTTGACCTGATATAATTTGATGAGTACATAACTTATGTTTATTTAGTGCTAAAAACTATAATGTGTGCTAAAATCTTTTTGTGGTTACAACAAGACTGTGTTGAACTGCAATTCTGGACGAACTTTGTCCCAAAGGGAAAAATGCCAATTACAAAGTTGAGATTCGAACAATTTTTTCGAACTTTACTGGTGTTGAATTTTTTTTGTTTTTGTCCGAGGGGAGATATGTGAGACCAGAAATAGATCTGACATTTGATGAGACACTTGTATGTATAAATTTATGGTGGCCAAAACGGCGAACAATACTTGTGGTCTGGCTGGCACCGAGTTTTATCACCCCGTGAACCTAAAGGTCAGAAGACCATAAACTTAGGGGGCCATGAGAGATGGGCTGAGCTGGGCCTTACGAGATGTGGAATGGTTCCATTGGTTAAAGGAGTAACCAATAAAAAAAGAAGATTGTTACGTCAAACTCAATGCGGCAAATAGAAGAAAAGGGGGAGTTCCCCCCCCCCAACGAGGGAACCACAACCGGTGACCCGAGAACGAGAGAAGACAATTATGAAGATTTGACTTACAGAGAAGACTAGAGAAAAATGGGATACTAACATGACTTGGAACAGATAACTTCGACATTATGACTTGTGCAGATACTACAGCGATGAATTGATATACTAAGAGAATGAAATACGTGCGAGTGCAGAGTTACAGCAGACAATATGTTCAAAGAATGTCCGCGTGGGGGCATTACACCAAGAGTTAATGCTGTAAATGAATGACATTAAATACAGATGCTGATAAAGTCCAAGACAGACTTGAAGGTATGTGCCCATTGAAAATGGGTCATAAACACTATTTAAACACTATCTGGTCATAAACACTATTTAGGATTTTCCGTTTTGGTCACATATGTCCCCTCCGCTGAATATAGTGTAATTGAATCTAATTAAGATTTATGTTGTTAATAAATGTTTTATTGTTAAAGTTTAAATGGTGCAGTCAATGAGTATTAAAATAATTAATAATTCCTTTACAGAACTCACATGAAATTTAAATAATTGGAGGGTTTTATATAACGGCACCACTAGCAATGTACGATTTCAATGATAAGTCCACTAATATGAGAATTTACGGAAATGTTAAGATATAATGATAAATAATGGTAATGATAATTACAAAGTTTAACTTTAAGTTCCCTTTTTTAAATGTGTCCCACATTTTATACCTATGATACATCCCATATAAAACTCGCGCAGTTCCTCATACTACTTTTAGGTGCATAGTCAATCTATCTGCATCAGCTACTAAAAGTTGCTAGCATATCGATCATTACGTTCTAGCGGAATTTTTTTTTCTTTTAAACAATTATATACCTATCCGGGAGATATTTACATGGATCTCTCATTTCGTGTATCCCGAACACTACGTTATAAGTGTCTCCTTAACGTTTATAAATAAAGTGTATTTGCTGAATCGTATACTCATTTCGTATACACAAGGTTAACGAAATGTATTTTAGTTTTATAAATTTTCTATATCTTTATTCATTTTTATATTGATGTTATAAATTTTTATGATTAAAACAAAACAAAACAAATAAATATATAAATTTACACCAATGTTCTCCGGTTTAACTCTTATATTACATTTTCCTTTAGTTTAAACTAAATGTTCATCCAATTAAAAGTTTTTTTTTCAGCAGATGAATGCATTCTTTATTATATTAAAATGCTGGATGTGCTCAAGGAAGTTGATAATGATAAATTTTGCAAAAAAAAAAATAAGTTTTATGTATGGACTACTTTATCATAAAGATAGAATTTTCATAATGTGCTGAATCATATGAATAATGGATTAAACGTAATTATGAATCTTAACGTACTTTCTTTACGTATTTAACGTACTTTCTTTGAAAAACTTTCTCCAGAATTTCATTTTTGTCTGACACTTTGGGAATATAAAATGTGAAAGAAAGTATGTCATTGTGTTCAAATTACAAATTTCTCTATTCTCGCATTTCACTGGTAACAGACTGTTTAATTAAATTAGAGTTTAAAATCGAGTTTTGAATTATCTCATTAAAATAATTAAATTACAAAATATACCTTAGCGTTTGTCTTAATTTTGTTTAATAACAAATTTGAAGTCGGGAATAAATTTTGGGAGAAATTTTCAGTCTTAATTATATCGTTTTATATGAAAAAAGTACTTATGTTGGTTTATAAATATTTTAATTGTATCGATTCTAGATTTTTTTATTTTAAATAATATTTACGACGCTGATCACATTCAATGTAATGAGAATTATTACCTTAGTTAAGTACAAATTTATTCCAACATCTTAAGAACGCCGGCTTAAAATGTTATGAATCTTCCAAAACGCAAAATTAAAAATTATATTTAAAGTTAATATATTTGATGAAAATATCTACTGTTTATTTTAATCACAAACATCTTTTTAATAAATGTTAACTGTTGATAAATAAGTTCTGCTTTCAAGATTCTTTATGAGTGTATTTGCTAACCACTCACGATTTGATCGATCCTGTAGTATTTTAGTTTTCTTTAGCTGACGCAGCCAAAAGAATATTTGCCTTGACCATCAGAGTAATCAATTTCAATCGCAATATAATTTTATTTCAATAAATATTATTCAATTAAAACTTATACATTTCTCAGAAAATAATTGAAAAATAAAATTATATTTACTAATTAGGAAAGAGAAATAGGGGTATGCAACTTGTTTTAATATAATAAATTGCCACACATAATATTTATATAAAATAACATTAGAAACTGCAGGACTCGTACGTTCGTTTCAACAATTCATTCATATTTTCGGCATAAGTTTCGCTACTAAAAGACATAAATGATCACAGAAATAAATGAATACATGATGACTTAAAATGAAATATATATTACTATCTATAGCTTAAATATTCAAACGAAAAAATCTTAAAATAAACAAGTCACAAAACTTTTCAATCAGAGCTTTCAAATATCTATTTTAAGTTTGCATAATCAAAAGCTCAAAAGACATTATATTTGACAGTATATAAATTTTGCGTTTAAAGTTTGATATTCTTTCGGTGCCCAATTCATATTTTCACAAAAACGAGGACTAATTTAAACCGGGTCATATATATATTAAAGTAAATTATGATCCACTGCGAATATCTATCTATACATGTATATTCTTATTTAAACTTTCTGCCTTCAATTTAGCGTGTGTTGTTTAAATAGATAACGCATCAGCAAGTATATATCTTTACGGGTGGTTTAATTTGCAGCACGTATTATGCACTACCTTCCAAAGGTGTATACATATATATATATATATATATATATATATATATATATATATATATATATATTATATATATATATATATATGTATATATATATATATATATATATATATATATATATATATGTATATATATATATACATATATACATATATATATATATATACATATATATATATATATACATATATATATATATATACATATATACATATATATATATATATACATATATATATATATATATATATATATATATATATATATATATATATATATATATATATATATATATATATATATATATATATATATATATATATATATATATACATATATATATATATATATATATATATATATATATATATATATATGTATATATATATATATATGTATATATATATATACATATATACATATATATATATATATGTATATATATATACATATATACATATATATATATATATGTATATATATATATACATATATACATATATATATATATATATATATATATATATATATATATATATATATGTATATATATATATACATATATACATATATATATATATATATATATATATGTATATATATATATACATATATACATATATATATATATATATATATATATATATATATATATATATATATATATATATATATATATATATATATATATATATATATATATATATATATATATATATATAGCAATTTGACATTACATTTTCAACTCACTAATTGGTGAAACCACCCTTGGCGACAGTGCATGTTTGTCTACGACTCAGTAAGGTGTGATAAAGTTTTATAATGTCATCTCGCGATACATTCTGCCAGACATTCCTAATTGTTGCTCCAGATCTGCTACATTTCAGGTGTCCGAATTTGGTGGTTTAGCATGTTCCATACATGCTCGATTCTCGAAAGATCTGGTGACCTTGCTGGCAAAGAAACAGTATCAACAGCACGGAGACAGTCCACATATATACGAGTCGTATGTGGCGTGGCCTTAGCTTGTTGAAAAATGGCCCCAGAATGACGTGCCATGAAGAGTAACGCAAATGGCCGCAGGATTTCATCAACATATCGTTGAGCTGTTAAAGTTGTACACAGGATGACTAGGGACGACCTGCTGTATTGAAAGATAACAAACCACACCATCACACCAGATGTAATGGCTGTGTCCCTGCGCAAAGACTGATTGGGACCGCTGGCCCTGGTGCCTCTTCACACGTACCCGATGGTCATCTGCTGAAAGACTGAAGCTTGATTCATCGCTGAACACTATGCGATGCCAGTCTGCTCGCAGCCATGATGCTGGGCTATGACACCACTCCAAACGACTCTGTCGAGATTGTGGGGTTATGGGCAGACATCTTGAAGTAGGATGTGAGCGTAACCCCACCTCAGATGAACGCCATGAGATGGTGGAAGGTACCACGAGTGGTATGGAAGAGACTGTAGCACGTTGAATGACGGACAATGATGCCACTGGGCCAGTTCGCGTCTGTCGCATAATCATCCGCATCTGTCGCATAATCTAATTAAGATTTATGTTGTTAATAAATGTTTTATTGTTAAAGTTTAAATGGTGCAGTCAATGAGTATTAAAATAATTAATAATTCCTTTACAGAACTCACATGAAATTTAAATAATTGGAGGGTTTTATATAACGGCACCACTAGCAATGTACGATTTCAATGATAAGTCCACTAATATGAGAATTTACGGAAATGTTAAGATATAATGATAAATAATGGTAATGATAATTACAAAGTTTAACTTTAAGTTCCCTTTTTCAAATGTGTCCCACATTTTATACCTATGATACATCCCATATAAAACTCGCGCAGTTCCTCATACTACTTTTAGGTGCATAGTCAATCTATCTGCATCAGCTACTAAAAGTTGCTAGCATATCGATCATTACGTTCTAGCGGAATTTTTTTTTCTTTTAAACAATTATATACCTATCCGGGAGATATTTACATGGATCTCTCATTTCGTGTATCCCGAACACTACGTTATAAGTGTCTCCTTAACGTTTATAAATAAAGTGTATTTGCTGAATCGTATACTCATTTCGTATACACAAGGTTAACGAAATGTATTTTAGTTTTATAAATTTTCTATATCTTTATTCATTTTTATATTGATGTTATAAATTTTTATGATTAAAACAAAACAAAACAAATAAATATATAAATTTACACCAATGTTCTCCGGTTTAACTCTTATATTACATTTTCCTTTAGTTTAAACTAAATGTTCATCCAATTAAAAGTTTTTTTTTCAGCAGATGAATGCATTCTTTATTATATTAAAATGCTGGATGTGCTCAAGGAAGTTGATAATGATAAATTTTGCAAAAAAAAAAATAAGTTTTATGTATGGACTACTTTATCATAAAGATAGAATTTTCATAATGTGCTGAATCATATGAATAATGGATTAAACGTAATTATGAATCTTAACGTACTTTCTTTACGTATTTAACGTACTTTCTTTGAAAAACTTTCTCCAGAATTTCATTTTTGTCTGACACTTTGGGAATATAAAATGTGAAAGAAAGTATGTCATTGTGTTCAAATTACAAATTTCTCTATTCTCGCATTTCACTGGTAACAGACTGTTTAATTAAATTAGAGTTTAAAATCGAGTTTTGAATTATCTCATTAAAATAATTAAATTACAAAATATACCTTAGCGTTTGTCTTAATTTTGTTTAATAACAAATTTGAAGTCGGGAATAAATTTTGGGAGAAATTTTCAGTCTTAATTATATCGTTTTATATGAAAAAAGTACTTATGTTGGTTTATAAATATTTTAATTGTATCGATTCTAGATTTTTTTATTTTAAATAATATTTACGACGCTGATCACATTCAATGTAATGAGAATTATTACCTTAGTTAAGTACAAATTTATTCCAACATCTTAAGAACGCCGGCTTAAAATGTTATGAATCTTCCAAAACGCAAAATTAAAAATTATATTTAAAGTTAATATATTTGATGAAAATATCTACTGTTTATTTTAATCACAAACATCTTTTTAATAAATGTTAACTGTTGATAAATAAGTTCTGCTTTCAAGATTCTTTATGAGTGTATTTGCTAACCACTCACGATTTGATCGATCCTGTAGTATTTTAGTTTTCTTTAGCTGACGCAGCCAAAAGAATATTTGCCTTGACCATCAGAGTAATCAATTTCAATCGCAATATAATTTTATTTCAATAAATATTATTCAATTAAAACTTATACATTTCTCAGAAAATAATTGAAAAATAAAATTATATTTACTAATTAGGAAAGAGAAATAGGGGTATGCAACTTGTTTTAATATAATAAATTGCCACACATAATATTTATATAAAATAACATTAGAAACTGCAGGACTCGTACGTTCGTTTCAACAATTCATTCATATTTTCGGCATAAGTTTCGCTACTAAAAGACATAAATGATCACAGAAATAAATGAATACATGATGACTTAAAATGAAATATATATTACTATCTATAGCTTAAATATTCAAACGAAAAAATCTTAAAATAAACAAGTCACAAAACTTTTCAATCAGAGCTTTCAAATAT